>BSBK01003447.1:892500-1257500 GCA_027943335.1 Chamaecyparis obtusa
TGAAGTATATATATCAACTGTCATTTTGGTTTAAGGTGGTTTTTTATTCCATGTTTGTTGCACTCTTCTCTAATCTCTGTTATATCCATGGCTATCAATAACATGTGCATTTTTCCTTTAATGGTCAGGTGGGTTGGTACACATTTTTGCCACAAAATATTCTTGTTCATGTGAGATTATTTTCTCCCCTTACCTTCATTATGTTTCCTCCTTTTCTTTAGTTGTTGATTTGACTTATCCCTCATTTTCACCCAAGTGTTTAGATGATGTGGCTATTGTATCTCTTGTGTACTATGTACTTTTGTTCTTTCCTTTAAATTTCATTATGGCTCTTCCTTCCCTTCTTTATGTCCTTGATTTTGTGTAATTATCTACCTTGATTTTAAGTGTGTTGCCATCATGTTTCAGTTATGCCACTTAGATGACTTCATTTTGGTTTCATACATTGGTTATCAAATGTCTCTTCTTGCTTTTACTTTACATCCCTTGAATTTAATCCTATTTAAGGCATCCATTACTATTCTTTTTTGTATGTGGTTTTCTTTGATATTCGCCAGTCATGGTTTTTATCTACTATCTCTGTCATTTGTGGCTCTTCTCTTGTGTAGTATGTTGGGGAGGCTGAGCACTTTGGATGGTATTAGTACCCAGGTGGAGGTATGTTCGACATGTTCTTCTCTGCATATGGATTACTATCCTTGTAACTATAGGATGTGTTTGGAAGTAGAGATTTGGGAAAAGTCATTTGTGGGTTTTATTAAGGATGAAATGTTGGCATCTATTTTTACTGTGATCATCCGCATATCTGTTAGGGAATTAAACAAATTTTTGGCTTTGATGTTCTCTTTTCCTCTGGGAAGCACATTATATTTCCATCCCAATTTTTGTCAATCTTTCTTTCAAATGCAATTGATCTTCTGCAGTTGCCTTTTTTGTTGGATTTAATTGTTAATCATTATGTGAGGCCCAAATTCCTCTATGGTAATAAAGTTCACAGAGCTATCCAGAAATATGATCTTTGGGGTGGCGCTTCTCTAATTGGTGGTTTGTTTCATCATCACTCAGTCCTGAATAGTCATGGGGTTTACATGGTGTTGGAAAGTATCAAGAAGGCCCTAGAACATCAATCCTTTTGACCTATGAAAGCCTCATTACAACAATTTGGTGGTTTCTTATCAAATGAATGTGTTAATGGTATTCACCAGATTGTCTTTACATTATTATATCTTTTGGAACAAGACTCTACCCCTGCCGCTGCTCAGCCTACTCCGTCCCCAGCTCATTCACACTTTGCTTCGACTTCTAATCGATCTATTCCATCCATAGCTCATTCAAAATTTGCTTCGACTTCTAATCAATCTATTCATGATCTTAATCTGCAACTAGGCTCTAGTGAAGCCTCTACTTTTATTATGGAAGACTGATATTTTGGAAGTTTTTGTAGGTTCTTTTTTTATTTTTTGTTTTGCAAATCCTCATAATTTTTGTGAAGGCTACAGGTACCTAGGTGCTGATATAAATTTTTAAAGATGCAGTCCATGAGTTTCCTTATTTTTTGTTGGACTACCCACTGTTCAGGAAAATTTATGAAGTCCTTATTTTGTCTATTTGGTTTCAGCCTTCGGGCCTTCTTGCAATCATCGACATTATCTTAGTCGACTTCTATGGGTAGGGTTTTAGTTTCTAGGACTTCTGGATCTTTTGTAAAGCTTGGTTTTGTAATCTTCTTGAAAAACCTCAAGCATTTCTATTTGATATGGGGCAGTGAACAAAGTTTTTCTTTTCGATTCTTTTCCTCAGGAGCTCCTTTTGAACCATTGTAAAAACATGTAAAAAAATTACTATATTAATATATCAAGTGGCTCTGCCACCTTATTTCAAAAAAAAATTAAATAATTAATTGATTGATTTTTTATTAAATGATAATTACATAATAATTATTTAAATTTGTTGAAAAATCATTAAATTGAGTTACATCTGAGATAAGATGAGTTACATTTAAATAATATTTTAATTAAATATATTAACTTGAGTTACATCTGAGATTAAATTGATATATTAATTGGAAAAAATAAATTGATATATTAATATAATAATTTTTTAATTAAGTTACATCATAAAAATTGATTTAATTGAGTTACATTTGAGATTAAATTGAGTTACATTTAAATAATATTTTAATTAAATATATTAATATTCTATGAATTAATTATCATACTTCACATTTATTGGAAAAAAAAAGTACAATAAATTTGGATTAAAATAAGATTCATAAGTCTTAGCATAAAAATTGTGTATTCATCACGAAACAATAAAAATGATAAGTAAGAAATATACAATATCACAACAATTTAAAAATGATTAAGAAAGAAGCTCTGTGACCTTATAAAGGAAGAGATAGGGAGTTAAAAAATCAAGACAAAAGAAGACTAAATAAAATCAAAACTTAAGAACAAAAGTTAAATAAACTAAAAAAGTTAACATACAAAAGAATGGAGAAAAAGTATATAAACAAATAAAATTGAGAGAGAACTATAAAAATAAAAATAAAAATTAGAAAATAAAGAATAAATTAACATAAAGCAAGGAAACAAAAACAAAGTTAAAAATATACAAAGGTAAAATAAAAATGTAAATAATCACTGCATAACGACTATGTTACATATATAATGGAAGTAGTTTGTATTTGGGTACTATGATATATGTTATAGCGTTAGCTTGCTATGGTTTAAGATTCTTGTTGGACTCAATTTAGTGTCAATAAATCATTAGGATCTACCTATATACAATCCAATTTATATTTTCTCTAATGCATATACACACACACACACACACACACATACACATACATACATATACATATACATACATACATACATACATACATACATACATACATACATACATATATATATATATATATATATATATGTATATATATGTATGTATGTATGTATATACCTACATACATACATACATACATACATATATGTATGTATGTATGTATGTATGTATATATGTGTGTGTATATATATATATATATATACACACACACACATATATATATATACATATATATATATATATATATATATATATATATATATATATACATACATACATACATACATACATACACACACACACACACACACACACACACACACACACACACACACACATATACATACATACATACATATGTATATACATATATACATATATACATATGTGTGTGTGTGTGTGTGTGATGTTGTTTCATTTGGGTTCTCTTTGCTAGTTATTTTTCTTCGTGGGTATTCTCCTGTTATTTTTATTTGTATATATACATGTTTGTATGTGTGTGGTGAAAATGTTGATTACAATATGTATATGATTATATATATATGGCTACTTCTATTGTCTTTATAAATACTGGTGGATTATGTAGTATTGTCAAGGTATATTCTAATGAAAATTATTGTTATTTATCCACATAATGCGATGTTGGAGTATAGGGTTTTATCATTATAAGGATATCCGTAGCAGCATGTTTCTTATAGACACAATATGGTTATGAAGAAATTATTCAGTCTTTCAGGTGAATGGATATTTTTGCACAATGATGGTATTAACAATATATTATCCTAGAATGGTTAAAGAAATCAATGGGAGATTGATTGTTATGATAGTTGGAAGTGAATTCGTAGGAATTGTCTTAACTCCATCTTATGAAAGTAGAGTTTGGGCAAAGCAATTAATAAGTTACATGATTCAGGCTCAGTTATAATAGAATGTGGTCTTGATGGAAAGAAATGGAACAATATCCTATAAAGGGATGGTTGATGTTAAGTATGAGACATGGGTTAGGATATTCTAGCCACTTACTATGGTAACTTGACTCACAATTTCACTAATTACAATGTGTTGTTTCTGGTGGTTGGTATGAGAAAGCATCATAAAAAAATATTAGAGTAGTTATGATTTTTAATATTATAATGGGCCTTAAAAATGTATAAGGTGTTTAAATAAAATGTTTAGAGGTTTTCATAACATTAGGATGGATCATAAGCACTAATAATAAGCTAGAATGACTTACACTAATACAATTTTCAGGTGCTTGGGAAGGTGAATTTTGGTTTTGTTGCATAAGTTATTATGGTTATGCTCATTTAAGAATTTTGTAAATACTTTAGGAGATATTAAATATGAATATATCAGTTATTATTCCTTACTTAAGATGATACCTAGAGTCAAACAACTTACAATGTGGTTAGCTTGTAATTGTGGAGTTAGTTATTTTCTAGAGAGGTGTTTTTTTTATTAAAAAGTAATGGCTTACAAATATACAATCATTTGTTATTGACTAACATGAATCAGTCCTAAGTAGTTGACTATTTGGATAAGATGTTTTAAAACCTCTATGGACAAAGGTAGTACGTGTATTCAGTTAGCAAACATTGTGTTATGACAGCAAGCTATCCTTTCCTAAGTATTTTAGGATAAATATGAGATACATGGGCTAACAAGATGGAAAGTGTGCAAAATTTGTGGCTTGTGTCTTATGTAGGAACATGCATGCCTACTAGAAGGATTGCATTTTAGAAAATTATGGAATGGAGTAGTAAGAAGTGTGGATATAGAGAAAGATAAAGAGTCAATTAGCGATAAAATATTAGGCTAAATGTAACCAAGTATTCAATGTAACCCCTCATGAATGCAAAGGTGATGCAAATTGTAGCAAAATGTCATAGGCACTTGAATGTAAATGAGGTCATAGAATTTCCTCTCCTATACCCAGTATTTGCAAATATGATGACTGTAAAATATCAATCAATAGTGCTTAATTTTATTTTTGGGGCAAGACCAGAGGTTTTTTCCAATCGACTCTTTCCTATCAGTGCCCCTAGCGAGTTAGTTTGTAAATAGGTTAAAAAAATTAATATAAATTATTTGGCTAAGGCATTTGACCTATCAAAAAAATAACAAATTAAATAAATAAAAAGATAAATTAACAAGAAGAAATTAAATTAAATCATTATAATGTGCAAATAAGAAAATAAGCTAACAAAAAATTTAAAAAAGGTTGCATGATATTAAAAAAAATTAAAAACCAAAGCAATAGAAGAGAGCACTACTAATAAATTATTTAAAAAATAACAAGAAGAAAAGAATGTAGATATATAGAAAAAAATGATGTCATTATAATTAATATTTACAAAAAGTGATAAAATATGTTATAAATATATCAAATATACAATACTATTTCATATATATATATATATAATTTAATTTTAAAAAATAATATAATAAACCAATTACCATATTTCATATTTATTGAAAAGAAAGTACAATGAACTTAGATTATAATAAGATTCATAAAATTTATGGCATTCAAAAAGAGCTTTGGTAGTATGGAAGAGAGGGAAGATTAAGCTCTTATATCATGTAGAAGTTATGGTGATATCAATTCACAAGCTAAGAATAATTTGTAAGAACATCAACTGTCAGTAAGAAGATTAAGAAGAAATATAATTTACACAATATAACAAATTTGTATTGATTTCACAATATTGAAATACAAATGAAGAAGCGAACTAGATCCTAGCTAGGTATGTAAGTGAAAACATGTGCTCAATTATATTTGAAATTATTCTTGAGCACATGCTTAGTTGATTTATGAAACATATGTAAATGTGTCCAATGCAACAAATATGCATGTTCTAACAATTTTAAACATAACTATGAACTAGAAGGTATTAATCTTCCACAATCCATGAATTATTTTGAAGAAAGTGCCAAAAGGAAGATAGAGAAAAATAAAACAAACGACTAAAATAAATAAAAATTAACATAAAAGAAGGAAACAAAAACAAGACTAGAAATATACAAAGATAAAATAAAAAAGGAAAATAAAGAAAAAGATAAATTAAGAGAAATAATGGCAAACTCCATGTTGTAAGCACTTAAATGATGTTGAAATCAAATTTTCTTAAAAAAAATGAAATTAAACAAGTATAATGCATTAATAAGAAAAATAAGCTAACAAAAAAGTGAAAACAAAAAAAAGCCATAAAATAAGAAGGATAAAAAAACACAAACAAAAAAAAATGAAAAAGAAAAGTAAAAAACAAAGCAATAAAAAAAAACACCACTAATAAAATATAAAATAAAATAACAAAAAGTAAACAATTCAAATAGAAGTGCATTAAGCAAATCACTTATACCTTGTTATTTATTTTTCCTTTTTGTTTTCACCTTTTCTTTATATCCTCCCTTCCTCTATTCTTTGGTCCCTTTGGCTTTTTATTTTAAAAATTCTTGTTCTTGTTTTTTTTTAATAATATTTTTAATTTTTTTTTTTCTTTTGTCTTTCATTGCACCTTTTCTTTATTTTTATTTTTTCATTTCGTACCCCTTCCTTTAAAAGGCATATATTCTTTCCTCGTCATTTATATTGTTTCTTGATGAAGGATCATTGAGTGTGATCTAAAACATTGAAACGAAAAAATATTCATAATTATTATGCAAAAGCTTGTTGAACAATAACTATAAATTGTTTAAAATGAAATGATTTTTTTAAGACTTAGTGACCCTTTTGTTATTTTTCGTATCAACCACATTAATTTAAAAATATGATCAATTGTAGACACAATTTTTGTAGTATTCACCTCAAATTTTAATTATGTTTTTTATTCTAAAAGAAACAAACATCACAATTGGTATCTCACATCAAGTGTGGTTAAACAACTCACCCACAACATTGGGAAGAGAATGAGAAATTATAGAGTGATTCTTCCTTTGTTGATGTGCAATCATCCATACGATACTTTTAGAAGGGTCCCCATCATAAAGGGAAGGTGGTGGGACCCTTAGAGAGAGAATCAACATGAATAGAGTGCTAACAATGTTGAACAAGAGTTCACATCATGAGAGGAGATTGAATCAACAACAAGAGGCAGAGACAAATCCATTGGGACATAGGAGGTAAAAAATAAATATGTGGAAAATCTTATATTTTATATTTTATGGATTTTCTTTCACTTAAGAACAATTAATTTAGATAATATTATTGAAAACCTTATTTAATATTTATTAATTATTAAATTAATAATAAGTATTATATGGTCATTTACTTGATATATTGTTAATAAAATTAGTTGATAGATAGTGATTTTATTTTTATTAAAAAGTAAATTAGTACTTCATTTATTCACTTTAATATAGTTTAAAAATATTAACAATAGAATTTTGATTTATTTACACATGTTTATGGATGAAATTAATTATTATAAACTATTAGGTAATATAGCATAAGTAATAACTACTTTTTTTTGTGATGCCAGCGCTTTGGAAGGCTACCGTACCTAGTGATTCTTGAAATTTATGAGTGAAGCCTTCTCACTCTCTTCCTTGGTAGTTTGTGCTCAAAACACAGTCCTTTGAAGTAGATTGCATCTCAGTCCAAAGGAATAGATCCTTTGCTGATGTTTCTTAAAAGTCTTGTGCTCCTCTAAGGAAGCTTGTTTTTGATAGAAAAAACAACAAGAGGGTGTTGGCCCATGGAACATGGAAGACTAAGAGCACATTAACATCACTAGCTTCACAACATATAATCAGAAGAGTAATAGTGTCTAGTCCGCCTCTATCAAAAACAAACTTAAAGATCCTTAACAAAAAGAACGAGCTAGTGTTGAAGTTTAACCAAAAAGCCTTGAACATAGTAATAGTAAATTGCCTCGCAGGGCTAAACCAAAGTCTTAAGTACTTAACCAAATAACAAAAAAACACAAAATAAAACCTGGGACCCAAGGGCCCAGAGAAAGACAAAATCACCATGGCACCAGCAATAGTTAGGTCCTCTCACCCAACTGCTTGGACATCAAGGTGGCAACCCATTCTTCCTGCAGAAATAGGAAGAGGTTTCTGTTGTCCTCATTAGCTTCCAGGTTACCACCCACAATCTTCTCCTACACATTATACAGAGTCATTTATGACGCGTGCATCACTTTAAGGGAAAATTTATTGGAGTTAGCGATGCGGGCCTTGATTTCCTTTATATCCTGCTCGAGACCAAGTATCACATTGTCCAGCTTAGTGAATTTCTGCTTGAGGGATCCTTTGAACCTTCCATTCCCAGCCACAACCATGGTAACATACTTAGTGCGGGGGGAGTTGACCTGCTGTGTGTGGAGAGAGGGCGGGGTCAGGGTATTACCACGAGGGATTTCATTCACCATGGGTGGGGGATTCAAAGGAAAATAAGAAAAAGATAAATTAAGAGAAATAATGGCAAATCCCATGTTGTAAGCACTTAAATGATGTTGAAATCAAATCTTCTAAAAAAAATGAAATTAAACAAGTATAATGTATAAATAAGAAAAATAAGCTAACAAAAAAGTGAAAACAAAAAAAAGGTCATAAAATAAAAAGGATAAAAAAACACAAACAAAAAAAGAAAAAGAAAAGTAAAAGACAAAGCAATGGAAAAGAACACCACTAATAAAATATAAAATAAAATAACAAGAAGTAAACAATTCAAATAGAAGTGCAAATCACTTATACCCTTGTTATTTATTTTTCCTTTCTGTTTTCACCTTTTCTTTATATCCTCCCTTCCTCTGTTCTTTGGTCCCTTCGACTTTTTATTTTTAAATTTTTTTTTTTTAAAAATATTTTTAAATTTCTTTTCTTTTGTCTTTCATTGCACCTTTTCTTTATTTTTATTTCTTCATTCCTTACCCCTTCCTTTAAAAGGCATATATTCTTTCCTCATCATTTATATTGTTTCTTGATGAAGGATCATTGAGTGTGATCTAAAACATTGAAACGAAAAAATATTCATAATTATTATGCAAAAGCTTGTTGAACAATAATTGTAAATTGTTTAAAATGAAATGATTTTTTTAAGACTTAATTACCCTTTTGTTATTTTTCATATCAACCACATTAATTTAAAAATATGATCAATTGTAGACACAATTTTTATAGTATTCACCTCAAATTTTAATTATGTTTTTTATTCTAAAAGAAACAAACATCACAACTGGTATCTCGCATCAAGTGTGGTTAAACAACTCACCCACAACATTGGGAAGAGAATGAGAAATTATAGAGTGATTCTTCCTTTGTCGATGTACAATCATCCATGTGATACTTTTAGAAGGGTCTCCATCATAAAGAGAAGGTGGTGGGACCCTCAGAGAGAGAATCAACATGAATAGAGTGCTAACAATGTTGAACAAGAGTTCACATCATGAGAGGAGATTGAATCAACAACAAGAGGCAAAGACAAATCCATTGGGACATAGGAGGTAAAAAATAAATATGTGGAAAATCTTATATTTTATATTTTATGGATTTGCTTTCACTTAAGAATAATTAATTTAGATAATATTATCGAAAACCTTATTTAATATTTATTAATTATTAAATTAATAATAAGTATTATATGGTCATTTACTTGATATATTGTTAATAAAATTAGTTGATAGATAGTGATTTTATTTTTATTAAAAAGTAAATTAGTACTTCATTTATTCACTTCAATATAGTTTTAAAATATTAACAATAGAATTTTGATTTATTTACACATGTTTATGGATGAAATTAATTAAAAAATTTTCCCCCAAAAGGTGGCAGCACCACTTAATATATTATACTATAGTTTTTTACAATTTTTACTGGTACTAAAATAAGGGGCTCCTGGAGAAAAGAACCAGGAAGAAAAACTTCGTTCGTGACCCCATCAAGGAAAAAAGATAGAATAGGAGGATCACTGAAAGGGGGATAAATTAAGAGTCCCCAAAAATAGTGCTCCCAAATTACAACAGAGTCTAAGATATGAGGTTTGATGACTGAACCTAAAAACTACATCACTGTTTGGCCCAATGGGAAATTACATTTATCCTAGAGACATATAAAAGATACCAAAAATATATCACCCCTGTAAATAGGATGAAATTTATAGATTACACAAAATGTGGACATAGGAGCGAGTAGATGTTGTATCAATATTCCTTCATTTGAGATGATGTGACCACTTTAAGCTTGAAGAAGAGGATGCCTTCAAATCTATATATGTACATCACCGATCAAAATAGAGAGGGATGCTGAAAAAATCCCCGCTTGTACATGGAGGTAGAAAACCTTTAGGAATGAAGCTGACTGATATACATGAATTTCATATATGAAACTTGCACACATAACAGAGAACAAAATACCAAAAGAGAGCAGGATTCACAACATATATACAAAATTTTTAGTCTTCCATAAAAATTGAGGAGGTATCAGTAGAACCGAGCTTAAGGTTAAGATAACATAAGTAATAACTACTTTTTCTTGTGATGTTAGCTCTTTGGAAGGCTATCCTATTAGGTAATATAGCATATGTAATAACTACTTTTCCTTGTGATGTCAGCTCTTTGGAAGGCTATTATACCTAGGGATTCCTAAAATTTATGAGCGAAGCCTTCTCTCTCTTCCTTGGTTGTTTGTGCTCAAAACACAGTCCTTTGAAGTAGATTGCATCTCAGTCCAAAGGAATAGATCCTTTGCTGATGTTTCTTA
Source organism: Chamaecyparis obtusa (assembly GCA_027943335.1). Taxonomy (NCBI): domain Eukaryota; kingdom Viridiplantae; phylum Streptophyta; class Pinopsida; order Cupressales; family Cupressaceae; genus Chamaecyparis; species Chamaecyparis obtusa. Next base: position 903,049 of record BSBK01003447.1, read on the forward strand.
AAAGTCTTGTGCTCCTCTAAGGAAGCTTGTTTTTGATAGAAAAAACAACAAGAGGGTGTTGGCCCATGGAACATGGAAGATTAAGAGCACATTAACATCACTAGCTTCACAACATATAATTAGAAGAGTAATAGTGTCTAGTCCGCCTCTATCAAAAACAAACTTAAAGATCCTTAACAAAAAGAACGAACCAGTGTTGAAGTTTAACCAAAAAGCCTTGAACATAGTAATAGTAAATTGCCTCACAGGGCTAAACCAAAGTCTTAAGTACTTAACCAAATAATAGAAAAACACAAAATAAAACATGGGACCCAAGGGCCCGGAGCAAGACAAAATCACCATGGCAGCAACAATAGTTAGGTCCTCTCACCCAACTGCTTGGACATCAAGGTGGCAACCCATTCTTCCTGCAGAAATAGGAAGAGGTCTTTGTTGTCCTCATCAACTTCCAACTTATCACCAACAATATTCTCCTAGACATTACACAGAGTCACTGCCAATGTGTGCATCACTTTAAGGGAAAATTTATTGGAGTCAGCGATGCGAGCCTTGATTTCCTTCATATCCTACTTGAGACCAAGTATCTCATTGTCCAACTCAGTGAATTTATGCTTGAGAGATCCTTTGAACCTTCCATTCCCAACCACAACCATGGTAGCATGCTTAGTGCTAGTGGAGTTGACCTACTGTGTGTGGGGAGAGGGCAGGATCGGGGTATTACTGTGAGGGATTTCATTCACCATGGGCGGGGGATTCAAAGGAGGAGCATTGTCAGACCTGGGGGAACTCAAATGCTTGGCCGATGAGCCCTTAATCGACTTAGAGGAGCCATAAGTATCCATATCCTCCGAAAGCATCCTATCCTCAGAGGCCATTTCCTTGAGTCATCTTTTACATTTTTCTTTAGCAATTCTATTGGAGCACTGAATTTTACCACCCATTTCAACCTCTGACCCCACCTGACTACCTGAATTTTTTGATTACTTAAGCCTCTTCTTAGCTTCAAGGGGTTCTATCATCCACCATATTATCTTTTTCTTCTAGGGAATTAGAAACATGGGAATCCTCTAATTCCTTCAACCTTTTGAAGGGGTTCCACACACACCTCTTGCGACCCTTGCCATCATGGGGGATAAGGTTAGTATCTTGGATGGACTGGGAGGGGGATTGAGAGGGGTTATTAGCTCCTAAAGGACTAACGTCCAGGGTGATATCTGTGATAATTAGGGGAGGTTGAGGCGGGGAGAAAATGGCTTTGTCAAACTTGAAAAAATAGAGTAAAAGGCCTTGGTGTAGGATGGGAATTGGCTTCTCAGGGTTTTTGTTCTCTTTAATGTCTAGGATGTTGCTTTCCAATGAGTGGAGGAGGTAGAACGAGATGGAAATAAGGTCTCTATTTTTTATATGATTAAGGAATGACATATGATAGTAGTAAAAGACAATAAATTTTCCCTCTAAAGTGAAATACTTCATGATAATATGACAAACCTTAGGCAAAAAATTAGGGAGCAGCTCACGGTGGAAACCCCTAGACTTTTTAACAGGCTTTTCTCCAGGCCTGAAGAATTGGTTGAGACTGGTCACGTCTGGTGTTTGGTTGGTTTTCCTATATTTACTTCCCTTTGTCAAGAGCCCCATTGCTTTTCCAATGACTTCTTCATTGATTTGAAAGTGGATGCCCTTGACAAACACCTTCCTGTTGTTCCATGATGACACAAATTGCTTAGAAATTTGTTCATCATGGCCGCCCTTCATTCTTTCCATAAAACCCCAAATGCCACTATCTTTGCAGTAGTGAATAACCAAAGGATCATAAGTGAACTCCTCTTTAATTTTGTCAGGTTTAATATGTAGTGTTTTTCCACCTTCTCGACCAAACTTACTTCCATAATAGACACCTTCTAAAAATTATAGAGTCGAGCTTTGCATGCCAGGGCATAAAACAGGGCTTTTTGAATTAACTATCTAGTGCAAATTTTTCTCATAAAAGGCATGGGTTGGGTGGTCTTTGGGGAAATGAGCCCCGTACAGTGAAATCAAATGGATCTTTAGGTGTAATAATTAGAAGTTAAGCCATTTTTTCCATTAATGTCCTTGGTAGTCGAAATGACATGCTGATGCAGACAACCTCCATTCTACACATAATCTCTCAAAGGGAAATTATAAACCTTTATTAAATTTTGTGCATACATAGTCATAATGATTATTATCATCACATTAAGCTAGCATAGACTCTTGGTGGGGCCCTCAACAATTCTATCCACAATGCGACTCATTTCAAACATTATTGGTGTCATGTTTTTCTTTCCCGATTAGCCACTGGGTCTCCTTTGGTAGCGCACTAATCTCCTCCAAACTGACCACCCTAGTTTAGTTGAGCCCAATATCAACCACATAATTAGCCAATGAGTTACCTTCCTAGTAGATATGGGAAATTATAGTGTCCTGAAAGTTATTGAGAAGCTCTTGAATTTCCACTATGATGGTGTGCACCCACCACCCCGCATTCGACCTTCAGTTAACAACCTCTACAATTACTTTGGAGTCTCCCTCAATTATCAGCAACCTGATATTATTAGAGATGGAAAATTTTATACCCCATAGAAGAGCTGCACCTTTAGCTTGGTTAACAGTACTATTTCTAAGCAGCCCAACAGAAGCCAAAAGGAAAGAACCATTGTGGTCTTGGTCTTACAACACTCCACCCCCACCCTAGGAAAGATTGTTTTCCATTCCATCAAAGTCTAATTTGATCCAACCAACGGGTGAGGCAACCCAATGAGTAGCATTCTGGGCTATCAACCTAGAGTTGTCGAACCTAGTGAAGCTGGCCAACAAGTTCCAATTGTCAGCAGTTTTGATCTCCAAGGTTGAAGGGGGTGTAGAGGGAAGTTTCCATTTAGCTGAGACAACATTATCACATAGGATCTTGGTGCCAAGGTGGAGAGAGGCCTCAGGCGAGGAATCAGTCTCCCTGAAGATCTTGTTGTTCCTTTCTTTCCAGATAGTGCAAAAAATGTGCAGAGGGAGTAAGCGCCATAGGAGCTGGAGGAGAGGGTGATTGGAAGGGGATCACCAATCAGTAAACTGGTGGACATCCTCCCCAAGGACCCAGGGGATCCCCAATTTTCCAATAACTCCCTGCCAAATACTAGCAGAGTAGTCATAGTGTATGAATAGGTGGTTCACAGTTTCCTCCTTCTTTTTGTAGAGGACATATCTGTTGGCCAGGGAGAAACCTCTTTTTATAAGGTTGTCATGGGTTAAAACTTTTCCATGCATGAGTGTCCACCAGAAGAAGCTGATTTTTGGAGTGAGGTGAGGGATCCACACATTTTTCCAATCTCTAGGGTTATTCTCCTCCTTCAGAAGCAAGTTGTAAGCAATCTTGACCGAGAAGGTTCCTGCTTGGGTGGGGGCCCAAATGATATAGTCTTGGCCATTAATTCTAGGAATTATGACATTTCCCAAAATTTCCATAAGTTCATTAGCCAAGTGTTCCAACTCAGGTATGTTCCTAATAAGGTATGCTACATCTTTCCATCAACCTCCAGTCACGTAGTTGTAGATTTTATCTCCAATAATAAGTTTGAGGTAGGTCATGAGGGGAAAAAACTTCCCAACAATGGTAGTGTAATTCTAGATCCATGAGTCAGCCATAATCGGATGGATCGCCCATTCTCAAGTTGCTAGAAGGCACCCTTAGAAAGCATGGTTTTGCATTTGTAAATATTCACCCAAAGTTTGGAACCATGAGGAAGGTCATTGTCCTAATACATCATCCCATAAGGGTTCCCTTGAAGGTACTTAGCCTCCATAATTTTGCACCAATCAACTTTTCTTTCTATAAGCTTCCATGCCACTTTCATTGTGAGGTCCCTGTTCAACATGCTAATTCTCCTAAGACCCAGTCCTCCTAGTCTTTTAGGAAGACAAACAATTTCCCAATTGACCAAGGACATCCTCTTTTTCTCTTCAGAGCTAGCCCATAGAAATTTTCTTTGAATCTTTTCAATCCTATCAGCCATGTAGCTTTTGATCTTGAAAAGGGACAAAAAGTAAACAGGTATCCCCTAGAGAATAGAAGCCACTAGTTGAAGCTTACCAGCACCACTTAGGATCTTCCCTTTCTAGCCAACAAGTTTTCTTTGGGTTCTCTCTAGGATGGAATTCCAGAATTCTTGAGAGACCTCTTTGATAGTGAGAGGGAGGCCTAGGTAGGTGGAGGGGAGTGAAGCTAACTGACAGCCCAAGATTTGAAGCACTCTGGTTTGGGTCTCACTAGGGGTGTTAAAGAAGAAAAGTCTATTTTTCTGGTAGTTGATGCACTACCCCGAGGTCATAGCATAAGTCTCCAACAGGTTCTTCGACTGTCTAGCTTCACTCACTGAAGAGTACCCAAATAGGAAAGTATCATCCACAAATTGTTCCAGGACAGCTTGTTGCAGAGTGGAAGCTGGTTTGACACCTTTTATTCTTCCCATGGAAGAGAGCACAGTCAGATTCCTGCTAAGAACTTCAGCCACCATAATAAACAGATAAGGGGAGAGGGGGTATCCCTGTTTAAGTCTTTTTCAGGTTGAAAGAAGCCCCCCAAGGAGCCATTGACCAACATAGAGAAACTAACAATTTGTGTACATTCTTGAATAATGCAGATAACCTTATCATTAAAGTCCATTCTACAAATAATTTTTAGAAGAAAGGACCAATTAACTTTATCATAAGCCTTAGAAATATCAAGTTTGAAGGCCATACCTAGTGCTTTTCTCCTGTCCATGGAGTGAATAATTTCATGTGTGGATATGGTAGCATCCAAGATTTGCCTTTCTAACACAAAACCTTTCTAAGTAGGGCTAATCAGTTTGTCCAGAAGGGGCTTCAGTCTGTTAACCAAAATCTTAGTGAGGATCTTATAGAATGTGTTACATAGACTGGTAGGCCTAAAGTCCAGCATAGAGGTACAATTGTGATTCTTAGGGACCAACATAATATAGGTCTTGTTATGATGTTTCAACAGCCTCCCCATTCTAAAGAAGTCTTTGGAAACACAAGAAACTTCAAGGCCAACAATATCCCAATATTCTTGAAAGAAGGTCAAGGGGAAACCATCAGGGCTCAGCGCTTTGTAGGCATCCATAGCAAAGATGACCGCTTTAACTTCCTCATCAGAGACTCACCTCATCAGATGATCATTGTCAATGGGAGTAACAACACATTGGATGTGTTTAAGAAGCTGGTCCTGGACATTGATTGGGCACATGTTTCTAGCATTAGAGTATAACCCCATGAAGTAATTAGCCACAACATGACTAATTTTTTCCTTCTTAGTAACTTCAATCCCCCTATCATCCCTGATGGTGTTAATGGTATTTCTTATTTTGTGGTTGCTAGCAGATCTATGGAAGAAGTCCATATTTTGGTCTCCTTCCGTAAGCCACTGGATCCTGGATCTCTGTTTCCAGTAGATTTCTTCCCTTTTCAAGGCTTCCTGCCACTTGTGTCTTTCCTTTTCCTCCTCCATTTGAACTTGGGGGTTGATATTCCCACCAACAAGCTAGGCTTGGAGGGAATCCAAAGTCCCCATAAGATCTTTTTTCTCCTTGAAGAAGTCACCAAAATTATATTTGCTCCAACCTTTGACCTCTCTTCTGATGATTTCCAACTTTTGAGCAATCCTAAACATGGTAGTTCCCTTAATAGGGGTGGCCCACCAGAATTTAACTTGGTCTTTGAACAAGGGGTGGGAGCACCACATAATCTCAAATATGAAGGGAGCTAGCCCAATCCTAAGAGAGTCTAACCAGTAGAGGAGGAGAGGGTTATGATCAGAGGTAGTTTTGGGGAGGCAAGACATAGTGGAGGTCAAGCAAAAGTCCCAAGAGGAGGTGGCTAGAACCCGGTCTAGCCACACTTGGATGAGATGGGAACCTTTCCTATTGGTGGACCAAGTAAAGGGATTTCCTTTTAGGTCGATGTCCAGGAGACTTGAACAAGAAATGAAGTCCGCAAGGTCCCCCATACTATCAGAGTAGTCCATTAGACCTTCACATTTTTTTGAGGGATAGAGGGGGGTGTTAAAGTCTCCAAACACCATATACTTAGTAGAATTTTCCTGATCCATGCAACTGATAATTTCCTTCCACAGAGACATCCTTCTAGTTCGGGTGTTGGGAGCATAGATATTGAGCAAGTGCCAAACCAGCTATTTCTTTCTAATGGTAACAATGAGTAAATTCAGAGAGAAGGCAAGAGGTTATCCTTAAACAGTGTTGGGGTTCTAAAGAGTGGCAATGCCACCTGAGGCACCAGAGGCCTAAGAGTAGAGAAACTCAGCACCTGGCTAGAGTTTTCCATCAAGGGAGGTGAAATTATTGAAGGACATCTTAACCTCTTGGATAAGCAGAATATCCAGCTTGTGAGAAAAAATGTATTGTTTAACAACGCTTTGCTTGAGGGGGCCGTTGAGATCTCTAACATTACAAGAAAGACAAACCATTTCTTATTTTTAAAACTTGTTTCTAAGGTTTTCTACCTACCTACCAAAACATCCCTTGTAGCTCCTTTTGATCTCCCGGCATGTTCTGACGGCCTACCTCTGGGTGTTTCCAAACCCACATCAGCTTTCTTGGATTTGGATTTCTTCTTCTAGGTTTTCCATTCACCATCATCCTCTCCACTGCACTCTTCGCCTAGGGAGCTAGGTGAAGAGGGGTAGTTTCACTCCTCTAGCTGAGGGGGGAGCTTTGTAGTATCCTTAGGGGACTTTAGTCCGAGGGAGACCATAATGGAAGGCTGCTCCAACTCACCAAGACTGACCACACTTGGCGTCAGGGTAATCAGCAAGGGATTCATAGGTTCCTTTGTCACAACCACATGGGGGCATTTTGTATCCTTAGGCTTGGAGAGAACCTCATTATTCTCCAGATGGGTAACAATATCCCCCTCTTCCACCTTTGGGTTTTCCAACACTTTAGCCTCTGGGGGGATTGTCTTTTTCATCTCTTCACCTGCATTCATGGGTGGGCCCTCGGAGGTGCCCTTATCCTTATTTTTGAGATTTGCTCCATGCAGAGAGGATTTGCATGCTTCACTAGTGTGGCCCCTGGATTCACATTTCTGGAAGAAGATAGTGGCATTCTCATAAACCAGAGCTTGGGTCCATCTACCCAGCTTAGATTTCAAGATTACAAAGTTGGGAAGGGTTTTGTTAAGAGTAACATTAACATAGAATCTCATAAACACCAACCTGGACTTAGAGTGGGTCACATGATCTATCATAATAAAGGTGCCAAAGGAGTCACCAATCCATCTGAATACCTATTCATCCCAGTATTCAAGTGGTAGTCCTAGGAGGCACACCCAAATTGGTGCCATCCTACTCAGCTCAGTCGCAGGGTTGAACCCAGGTTTCCACTTCGCCAGACCAAGGAAGTGCTTTTCATAGACCCATGAGCCTGACAAAACAGAGGCTAGATCCTCTAGAGTGTTGAACTTGAAGAGGAAGAGCCCACTAGGCATTGCTGAAACCAAGACAGACCCCTTGATCTTCCATTGATTGGTAACCCATTTTATGACCATCTCAATGGTGGGTCGGAAGTTGAAGAATTGACCCACCAGCGCCAACTGAAAGTCAGACATAGTCTTGTTCACCTCAGAATAAGGAAGTGAGAGTTTAGAGCCTTCCTTAGTCTGGATGAAGTCCACCAGGAGTGATTCCAGAGTGTTCTGAGCGTCGCCAACAAGAGTGCCTTTCCAATTAGTTTTTGGTGGGCATGAAGGGGTAGTAGCAGAAGAGGACGCCCGATGGGTTCGATCCATTGACTCTTTCATAGACTACCTTGTGCCAGAGGTAGCAGTCTCAAGACCAACATGGGGTACAGCTTGGGGCCCTACAAGGGAGGAAGATTCCCCCTGAGGAGAGGTGGGCATGGAATTTGAAGGTTTGAATTCAAAGGTTGAGCGGGAAGTTGTAGAGCGAGTGATGCATAGAATGTTTCTAAGGAAGCTTATTTCAGCTAGGGCACAACATGGTATTTTCATGGTTTTGAAACATGATTTCTTTCCTCCCTGGTTTGAGTCTGAAGGCCATATTCTTGATCTGGTGGTGGTGAGGCATTCGTCTAGGTTTGGGGGATGATGTTCAAAGAGTCTCGTAAGGAGGGTAAGAAGCCCTTGTCACCAAACCCTCGACATTCTACTCCTCCACTCAAAGTGGTGCTGACAAAATATACGAGTTTGAGTTATTAGTGAATGAAAATTTCTTTACCAAGCATGGTCTAATTGGAAAATTTAAGGGTTATTGGACAAGTCTTTCTCAACTTCATCAATGGATCTATACAACTTGGAATCCCATCTTGAAGGATGATGTTCAAATTTACCCTTGTGCAAGAGGATTCTTTGTGGTAGTTTTTGATGATATGTAGGATAGGCTAATTATTCTTTGTGACTACTAATGGGATTTAGATGGGCACCTCCTAATGTTGAAACTCTATCATTCATCCTTTGGCCCTAATTCTGAACCTTTTTTTGTAGTTATGATTTGGGTTAGACTCCCAAATATACTACTGCAGTTCTAGTTTGACTCTTGTTTCAAGCTGATTGGCAACTCTTTGGGTAGGTTTCTGGGGCTTGATGAGGGGTCTTCCATATTTTTTCACACAACCTTCGCTTGGGTGTTGATTGAAATAAACATCACCAAATATCTGCCCGCGTAACTCTCCCTCCAATCTTCTAGTATTATTGGAACTATATTATTGAATATGAAGGTATTCCCTTCTGCTATCGCAGATGTTATAAGATTGGTCACATGGTTGCTTAGTGTTGCAAGCAAAGGAAAGATTGACTAGTTTTTTCTTCTTGGTGGAGGAATGTCTCTTCTCAACACTATTTTGTGGAAAGGGGATATCTAGCCAAGAGAAGAATGATGTGGCTCAAGAGAATGTCCCCCATATAGATCAGCCAAAGGGTGGGGTTGACACTCGTGATCCCTCAAGGTGCAAGGATGCTTCGTCGAGCCCACTAATGGCTCCCACCACTAGAACCATTGTTGGGACTCTACCTCTTGTAAATGATAGCCTCAAGGATGTTTTTTCCCCCTCCCAACCTCGAGAATTGAGTGGGCATTCTACCATTGTGCCCACTGGGGTTCTGAAACCATCAAAAGATATATTGGGGGATAATGGGCATGGAAAGATTTGGTTTGTGGTGCAACAGAAGAAGAAGAAAAAATAGATCCCATTCAGTATGCTTCTCCACTCCCAGTCAAAAAGTGGAGCTAAATGTGTGAAAGATAGATCCAAACTTGGTTAATGGGGTCTCTCTTGTAGTATGATATGTAGTCAATAGGGTTAAAGTGAGTTTTTTTCTTTGCATATGTGGGGTGGTGGGCAGTATTTGGTGGGTTGGGTTTTTTTGTTGTCACATGTTTTTGGATGCCTATGGCTATGCAGTACTCTTGATATTTAGAGGGTTTGTCCATTACATTTGTAGTTGGCGATGTAATGATTTGTTTGATATTAATGCAATGAGAGCTCACCCAATCCAACTATTTAATTATAAAAAAATAGCACAAGCAATAATTATATGCGAATAATGCAAATCATAAAGACTTCCATAACAAAATATCGTGCATCCTCCAATGATGAATAATTGCTAAAGTAATGGCAAATTAAATTTAAAAAAAACACATTAAAATATAATTAAATTAAAGAAATTAAGCTAATAGTTAAATAATTATTTATTTATTTTATTAAATAATAATTACATAATAATTATTATTTTTAATTAAAATTAAATGATTACTTAAGTAATTATTAATTTTTTTTTAAAACATCATTAAATTGAGTTACATCTAACATAAGATGAGTTAAACAATAGTTAATTTATTAAATTTACTTAATAGCTTGTGTTAATGAACATCTTTGCATGTAAATATATTTTTTTAATAAAATTATTCATAAAATTACATGGGAAGAAAACTATTTTTTAGAAGTTAATTTCTAAGCTGTCTTCTAATTGAATAATCATGTGAAGAAAATACATTTTTATTATTTTAAAACCATTTGTTTTCCTAATTAATGAACTTAATTGATAGAGATAATTCCTCAATTTAATATTTTTAATTAAAATAACATTTTTTTTAAAAATGAAGATTAAAATTAAAGTCACACATAAAAGGGCCAAGGAAAAGGAAGAGATTAGCAAGATATTGAAATTTATTTGTAATTAACTTCACTACTTTAGATTACTTAAATAAAACTTTGAATTAAAAATTAATTTTTTTTTTTTTATGATTTATAGATTGAAATAATAAAAATTTATAATGGTTAAATTTGTGTTAAATATATATATCTTGTGTTACAAACTTCTATATATAAAAGTTTATTATCACATTGTGAAAATATTGATACATGTAGAATAAATAATTGTAATTTATTATTGAAAACTTTGGCACTACCATCTAAAAATCTAATGTATATAAATTATAGAATGTCATAACACAATAGACTACAACCTATTGTCCAAGTACATATATCTGTGTGTGTGTGTGTGTGTGTGTGTGTGTGACACATAAATAAAATATATGGTATTATTATAATTAATATTTGTAAAAAATGGTAAATATGTTATAAATATATCAAATATACAAGACTATATTTATATATGCATATATAATGCAATTTAAAAAATAATTTTATAAATTAATTATCATACTTCATATTTATTGAAACGATAAAAATGATAAGTAAGAAATATACAATATGACAACAATACAAATGATTAAGAAAGAAGATCTCTAACCTTGTAGAGGAAGAGATAAGGAGTTAAAAAATCAAGATATTTAAAAAATAATAATGAAAACTTAGGATCAAAAGTTAATAAATTAAAAGAAAAGAGAAATAGTATATAAAAATAAAATTGAGAGAAAGACATAAAAAATTAAAATTGAAAAAACAAAGAATAAATTAACATAAAGGAAGGAAACAAAAACAACGTTAAAAAATATAAAAGGTCTTTTAATTTATAATAAATTATAATTAATTTATAAATTAAAAGGCAAGTCATGACACTTGTCTATATTTCGATGTCATTTTTATTCATGTTGGAAATTATATTTATGGTTGCAAATCAAGCTTTTCAAATTCACTCTTTGAATCAAGTAAATGACACATATTTCTAGTGGTATAATAATAAATAAATCATTAATGCAAACTTTAGAATTTGGGATGATGTTTTCAAAAATAAATAAAAACTCGTTACAAATCAATACGACCAATGCACGATACCAACTCGCAACAATTTAGATCAATGAGTGTCAAATAATCACACTATAGAAGTTGACCTTAATCTAAGCTTATTTCCTATTTTATATTCTACAACATTGATATTATATTGCTATGTATAAAAATGATAGTATCTACAAAATGATTTTAATACTCCATACTACTCCATAAAATTGATATAAACCAGAGGAAAAAAGTAATATGTGATGGTCGTTATTATTTACATTATTCTTAAGAAAAGTGTAATACTCACCCATAGTTTTCTATTTCACGTTTGATGTCAATTTCTTTTAGGGCACTTTTCATGTGTGTATTGGTTATTTCAGTGATATTTGAGGACATTGATTTACAACATTACATTGTGATTTGATATTATATATGAGCCATTGGGTAGTTGTGTGATATCACGTGTTTTTAACTAGATGATAATGGTTATTTGATGTTGATTATCTACTTATGGTAATGTGATTTATATTTATGGATTTGTGACATATTGACCCTATATTTGTATTCACATAGATTATTTGTATGTTTTACTTTTCTATTTGATGTGTTTGATATGGTGAGGGATGGAGACATAGTTACTTGCTTGTGAGATCCACATAATTGACCAATCCCTACCATTGTCTGTATATTATATGCATGCACATGTTCATCTTTGTGATGACAGGTTACAGGTACTGGGAATTGACTTCCTTGAATTGTTAGGATGAGCGTGTCATATCACAATATCTCAATGGTAAGAGAGGGAAGATAACAAACAAGTTCTAATCCTGACTTAAGCTATTAATTGTCTAGAACTAATAGATAATGATGCAAGAGCATCTTGGGTGTAAGGGAAATCTTGCATCACCCAAAAATATTTTTGATTTCTTTTCAATAAGGGCTATCTTATGCAAAGCTTCTATTTTTGGAAATTTACTATTTTTAGTAAGTTTTTCATTTGGGCTCAAAATGGTCTATTTTATTCCTTGGAGGTTCACTTTGTCCATATCAGTTTGCCAGTAAAGTTTCATTGGCAGATCAAGTCTAGTTTTGAAGACATTGAAACTTTTCGGTATTGGCAGCAGGGTACAAAAACTTTGAACTCAGTTTTGAAGGCTTTAGAGGCTTCAAAAGGGGTTGGAACTTTGTCTGATTGGACCTTACACAACTTAAGTGTTGTAGAGCACTTCATGCCCTTTCTGAAATGGGGTTATAATAGACAATCAGGTCAATAGACAATGACTTATGGTCTCCATAAGTTGTGCTACCTAATATGGAAGAAAATGAATTTCCTTCAGAATTTATTTTTGAGTTCTGAAAGTTGTTTTGAGTTGACTCTAATGTAATAAAATAAAAAATAAAATAATTCTAGGGTTGGTCGGCCTTAAGGGCTAAAATTTCTAGAACCTTCCCGGGCGGTGGAAAATTGCCTATATAAGGAAGGCCCGTAGTGTTTTCTAGGGAAGTTCTGGGTAATCATTCAAGGCTTTGTCCTACATAATGTTGTAAGGAAAATTCCCATGTGGCTTTGCATATTGTAATTCTAAATTTTTTAATTCCACACTTGTGGAGATAATAAGAATTCCATTTACTGTTCTTGCAAATTATTGTTGTGTCTCTATTTTTGTTATGTGTTTGTGGTATTAAGGGGAGCACCCTTCATCAAGTGGTATTAGAGCAGGAGTTCCTGAGTGTGTGGATAGATCATTGATTGTGAGGCAGTTTGTACCAGGATTGTGGTTTAGGGTTTCAACGATAAGCGCAAAAAATTTCTCAACGAAGGGAACATGGCGAAAGAGGTGGTGGTGTGTCACCTGAGGTTAGAGCCCTCTAGAGACAAGTGCGAGCATTGCAAGAAGAGATTCACAAATGAACGAATCTTGTAGTCAGAGATGAAAGTGAGGATGAATTTGAAGAAGGAAATTTTGATAAGGAAAGAGAAGGCAAAATTTTGAACCAAGAGGAAGAAAGGCTTTTTCGGGCCATTTCCAAGATTGGGAAAGGACCTAAAATTGAGGTTCCTACATTTTCAAGAAACCGTAACCCAAATGAGTTGATCAACTAGATCAATGAATTATAAGAATATTTTGAGTATGAAGATATTGAGGATCATGATAGGGTCAAGTTTGCAAAGGCCAGAATGAAGGGTCATGCAAAAATCTGGTGGCAGGAGATTCAATTGGAGTGAAATAGAAGAGGAAAGAAGAAAATCACAAGATGTGATCAAATGATAGATAAATTGAAGTGAAAATTAATTTCTATTGATTACGAGCTTGATCTACTGAAGAAAATGCATGGGTTTAAGCAAGCGGAAAGATCTGTTCAGGAGTATACGAAGGAGTTCTATTAAGTCCTCATCAAAACATGCCATGCAAAATCTAATAAGGAGACAGTTGCCTGTTATCTCAATGGGTTGAGGCTGAGCATTCAGGAGGAGTTGAATTTGGTCCAAATAAAAAATATTGAAGAGGCATACCAATTTTCCCTAAGAGTAGAGGAAAAGCTGAACAAAAAGTTTGAAAGTAGACAAAGCGGAAGAGGTCACGGTGGAAGATCTAGTGGATGGTCTTATAGAGGCTGAAATGAAGATCATAAAAAGAAGGATGAGGCCAGTAGTAGTCAAAATCAGAGAGGGAATAATTTTAATCATTTCCATTATTAGAATAATAGATATTGAATAGAGGAAGAGGAAGAGGACAAGGAAAAGGACCAGGAAGAGGAAGCTTCTATGGGACATGCTTTCACTATAGAGAAGAAGGTCATAGGGCATATGAATTTTGACAATGCCAAGGAAGGATAGATATGATGGGGAGGCTAGGATATACTAGCTTAGTCTATGCACCTGATCCACTCTCAGATCCAAGTGTTCTTCCAACACCCCTGAAGGTCTATAGGCTTCCTTATCTCTCTAAGGACCCCCTGACCTACCTAACCTACCCACCAAGTCAAACTAGCTCATTCATCAACATACCAAACTTTGCACTCTAACTCCCATCCCTTACATTGGCTCATAAGGGTCTATTTGGCTTTCAATTCTATCCCACACTCCAACAGTGAATTTTATAGGTTCCAAGATGTTTTCAAGGCATTAGACACCTATTCATGACATTGGCTTAGTTGGGTCTTTACCTGATTTAGGACTTTCTTTGTATTTTAGGGCTACAAGGAAGTGCCAATTAGGCCTCCTTCTGAATTTGTAGGACCTATAACTCTTCCTCCGTACAGAATGAAAATTCCTATCCTAAAGTAATTCCACTATAAATGCCTCACTCTCAAGGATTTTTGAGGTCTTAGGTGCCCATTTGACCGTACAGTGGTTTTGGCAATTTAGAGGGTTTTAAGGGTTTGAGGGACTTCTCACTATCCTAGTCTTCAAAAGCACCTTTCAAGAACTCTTCAAACCTCCTCCTTCACACCACTTCACCTTAAAACAACATTCTTGACTTCCCCAAAGGGATTTGTCTTGGAACTCCCTTCATTGTCTTGGAGAGTTCTTCAATTGCTGCACATCCCTAGCCAGACTGTACATAGCTCACCTAGGGCTTCTACAAACAATTGTCTGCACTCTCATTCAAGGGCCCTACATTTATATACAAACAAAATAGGGTCTATACCTTCAATATCCAAGGTTCCATGAAATTCCCACAGTGGACATGAAAGCTACAGACCTATATGTACCTGTCTCTCCAAACTGGTAGAGAACTGAATATTACAAAGAAATGAAACAAAATATATATACAGACCTAAAATATCTACTCCAAACTTATACAAAAGAAAGAACAAACACCATAAACATGACACCAAGTAACAAATCCACAAGTTATCCTCTATTTTCTTCAAAACATCATAGTTCACAGTGACTGTCACACTAAAATCCATAGTTCAGATTGGTCTCCCGTACTGTAACCGCACACAATGCAATCCAACCTCAAAATTAGGGTTAGTCAGGTCTTAAATAACCTTCCCTCAGAGTGTGTGTTTGGTTTTAGGGCTTTTTTTCCATCTAAGCAAGTGTTATAACTTCAAAGGCAAAGTTGCTAGCAACTTTGTAGCAACTTTTGCTGTTGCTTGAGCATCTTTGCTCTTTCACTACCAAGACCATTGCTAGGTCTCTCCAAGGAACATTTGTGCTTACATTCTTGACCAAACACATAAAATAAAGACTACTAACCACTTCCAAATCAACTAACTCAGCATGACTACATTCTCTGAGTTATTGTGCAACTTACAAGTAGAGACCAAATGTTATTGTGCAACTTACAAGTAGAGACCAACTAAAACTCTAGGATCTAACCTAGATCTAGGTACACAAAATGAGTTCAAAACTCTTATTCTAATTAC
Source organism: Chamaecyparis obtusa (assembly GCA_027943335.1). Classification (NCBI taxonomy): domain Eukaryota; kingdom Viridiplantae; phylum Streptophyta; class Pinopsida; order Cupressales; family Cupressaceae; genus Chamaecyparis; species Chamaecyparis obtusa. The sequence goes on from BSBK01003447.1 coordinate 918,657, forward strand.
AACTTCATCACTGAAGATGAACACACCAAAAATGTGATGGTGAGGGCCCTCACAGGGGTGCTCTTGCACTAAGATATGAGAACTAAAGGCCAGACTAGGGTTGCACGTGTAGATGAAGATGCCAAATCATCACATTCTGAAGATGTTGAAAGAGGAGAATCCCTAATTAATTGAAGAGTCTTGCTGAGTGGTGAGAATGAACCTGAGTAAAGAAGGAGCTTGTTTCACACTAGGTGCAAGTGTGGGGATAAGTGTTGTGATGTAATTATTGATAGTGGGAAGCAGTAAAAAATTGGTGTCAGAAGATATGGTCACAAAGTTAAAGCTCAAGAGGCAAAAACACCCACATCCATACTAGATTGTCTAGGTTTAGGATGATCACAAGGTCATAGTCAATGAATAGTGCCTAGTGAAGTTCAAGATTAGGGGATACCATGATGAGGTACTATGTGATATCATACCCATGGATGCATTTCATATGTTGTTGGGTAGGCCGTGGAAGTTCAACATGCATGTTGTACATGATGGTGGTGCGAATGCCTATTCCTTGAAAAAGGATGGAGTGCGACATAAGATTAAGCCATTGAAGGACATAGAAGAAAAGGTATGTAACAATGCAAGAATAAGTTTTGTTGATGGAATAAAATTCCTAGAGGGTATGAGGCATGAACATATGTGTTTTTATTTAATTCCAAAATTTGGTAAAGAGGAAGTAGAAGATGTACCTACATAAATTATAAATTTGTTGAATGAGTTTCAAGATATTGTATCCAATAATGTGACTGATGGATTACCACCAGTAAATAAGATCAATCATTAGATGGACTTGATTCCAGGATCCAGTTTTCCAAATAAGGTAACACACCAAATGGCACTAGCAAAAAATGAAGAGTTGAACAGACAAATACAAGAGTTGTTGCAGAAGGGGTTGATTCAAGAGAGTCTGAGTCCATGTGCTTTACCAGAAGTATTAGCACCAAATAAGAATGAACAATGGAGGATGTGTACATATTCTAGGGTTATCAACAAGATCATAATTAAGTACATGTTTCCATTTTCATAGATGGATGATATTATAGACTGTCTGAGTGGAGTTGTGTATTTCTCAAAGATAGATCTAAAGAGTGGATATCATCGGATTTCGATCAGAAAAGGAGATGAATGGAAGGCTACCTTTAAGACAAAGTAAGGGTTATATGAGTGGTTATGTTAGGATTAACAAGGTAGAAATAACAATTACATGCAAATATAACCAATATTAGAAAATAATAAGCCACACAAAAGAGAACACAAGACACAAAGATTTAATGTGGTTCACCCAATCCCTGGGCTACATCCACCAACAGCGAGTCCAATATTTTATTATTTAGTGATTAAAACCTGATTACAATCCATAATCCCTTACAGCTCAATTCTGTTGCAAGTACTAAAATCATACATCATAATGAAAATCCCTAACCTTAAGCCATATTATACAATATTTTTGCCACTTTAGGGTTAGAATGAATTACAACATGTCGGCCCAAAAATTATCGAAAATATGTCAGCCTCAAAAGGAAAAGTGTACAGTACTTTCCTAGATAGTACTTTCCTGATCAATCCCCACAAGCTAATAGGTTATTCATGGATTTTGGGCTAACTAATACACCGAGCACTTTCATGCGGCTCATGAATGAGGTTCTGAAAGAATTTCTAGTAAGTTTGTCATTGTTTACCTAGATGATATTTTGATCTTTAGTAAGACATTGAAGGAGCATATAATGCATATCCATAGGGTGTTTGAGAAGTTAAGGGAAGATAAATTACTGATTAATTTGAAGAAGTGTAGTTTTGTGAAGGAGTTAGTGTATCTGGGATTTGTGGTTTCAACATAATGTCTAAAAATGGACCCAGAGAAAGTGAAGGCTATACTCAAATGGACCACTCCAAGGAGTGCTATTGAGGTAAGATATTTTCATGGTTTGGCTATCTTTTACAAAAAAATTATCAAGAGTTTTAGCAGTATTTGTGGACCCTTGACTGAAACAATTAGAGTGGATAGGAAAGAGTTTAAGTGGATTACAGGGGGAGATAAGAGTTTTAAATTGTTGAAACAAAAAGTTACACAATAACCTATTTTAGCACTTCAAGATTTTAATAAAGTGTTTTAAGTAGACTATGATGCTATTTGTACTACAATAGAAGTTGTTTTGAGCCAATAAGGTAAACCTGTTGCTTATTCGAGTGAGAAGTTAAATGATGCCAATAGGAAATATTTTGTTTATGATCATAAATTTAATGCTATAGTTCATGCATTGAAAAAGTGGAGACATTATCTTCTTTCTAAGGAGTTTGTTTTATATATTGATCATCAAGCTTTGCAATATTTGAATAGACAAGGAAAGTTGAATCAAAGACATTTGAAATGGGTTGAATTTTTGTGGAGTTGCACATTTGTTTTGAAATATAGGAGTGGAAAGTCTAACAAGGTTGCAGATGCACTTAGCAGAAGATAACTTTTGTTGACAAAGATGTAGATCGAGGTGGTTGGGTTCAAGGAACTCAATAGTTTGTATCTAGAGGATCCTAATTTTAGTGAAGCTTAGAAAGCTTGTACAAAACTTGTTACTCTAGATAGAACAAAGTGGTCAGATTTTATCATCAAAGATGGTATACTATTCAAAGGGAGTCAACTGTGCATCCCATGAAGTTCTATGAGGGAGAATCTCATCAAGTAGAAACATAATGGAGGATTGACTAGACATTTTAGTCGAGATAAAACCCTTGCTCTGGTTAGTGAGAATTATTACTGGCCATAGTTGCAACAAGATGTCAAGACATTTGTGAAAAGTTGCAGAGTATGTCAAATGGAAAAAAGAGTAAATCAGAATACAAGGTTGTATCAACCATTACCTATACCAGAGAAGCCATGGGAGGATGTTAGTATGGACTTTGATCTTGGTTTACCAAGGACTCAGCGGAGGCATGATTCAATTTTTGTGGTGGTTGACATGTTTTCAAAGATGGCACATTTCATTCCCTGCAAGAAGGCTAATGATATTATTCATGTAGCATAATTATTTTTCAAAGAAGTGGTGAGACTATATGGTTTGCCAAAGAGCATAGTTTCAGATGGTGACACTAAGTTTATTGGGTATTTTTGTCTTACATTATGGAAGAAGCTAATGATAGATTTGAAGCTCAGCTCATCACATCATCCACATAATGATGGACAGACAGAGGTGGTGAATATGAGTTTGGGGAAATTGTTGAGATGTTTGGTTGGAGATAAAACAACATGATGGGATTTGATTTTACCACATGCAAAATTTACATACAATAATTTTGTCAATAGGAGCACTAGTAAATCACCATTCTAGATTATATATGGAAGTAGTCCCAGAAATGCTTCGGAGTTGAGGAAGATGGATAAAGGAGAGATAAGTAGTGCTGAAGCTAAGGATTTTGTAGAACATTTGAAGAACATCCATGGAGAGGTGAGGAAGCACATTATCAAGATGAATACGTAGTATAAGACTAATGAAGATGAGAAAAGGAGGCATAGGGAATTCCAGGTTGGGGATGAATTCATGGTTCATTTGCAAAATGATCATTTTTTAGTAGGTACATATAACAAGTTGAAAATGAAGAAGTTTGGGCCATGTAAGATACTGAAGAAGCATGATTCAGGAAATGCCTATGAGGTAGAATTGCCTACTGAGTTGAATATTTCACTAGTATTTAACATTTTAGATCTGATAGAGTATCATGAAGGGGGTGTTGAAGATGGGGTCACAGAAGCACAGTGGAGTATTCCAACAACTACTTCAACTACCAAGGAGATTAAGGATATAATGGATAATCATGTTGGTAAAAGCACAAGGAACATGACATATGAAGAATATCTAGTCAAATAGAAAGGACGACCTGTAGAAGATTCATCATGGCTGACAACGGAGGAGGTTAACCATCTTGGTTTTCCTCTACACACCTGAGACATGATAGAGTCACTTCTCAAATTACCTTGAGTGCCTGATGCAGGAGCATCCTGGGTGTAAGGGCAATCTTGCATCACCCAAAAATATTTCTAGTTTCTTTTTAATAAGGGCTATCTTGTGCATAGCTTCTATTTTTGAAAATTTACTATTTTTAGTAAGTTTTTTGTATGAGCTTAGAATGGTCTATTTTCTTCTCTAAAGGTTCACTTTGGTCATATAAGCTTGCCAATAAAGATTCATTGCCAGATCAATTCTAGTTTTGAAGATATTGAAAATTTTTGGTATTAGCAGTAGGGTACAAAAACTTTGAACTTAGTTTTGAAGGCTTTAGAGGCTCTTAATAGGGTTGAAACTTTAGCTAACTAGAGCTTGCACATGATAGGAATTGTAGAGAACTTCACACCCTTTCTAAAATGGGGTTATAATAGCCAATCAAGTCAACAAGCAATGACTTATGGTCTCTAGAAGTTGTGCTACCTAAAATAGAAGAAAATGAATTTCCTTTAGAATTCCTTTTTGAGTTCCAAAAGTTGTTTTGAGATGAATCTAATATAATAAAATGAAAAATAAAATAATTCTAGGGTTGGTCGACCTTAAGGGCTAAAATTTCTAGAACCTTCCCGAGCGATGGAAAATTACCTATATAAGGAAGGCCCGTAGTGTTTTCTAGGGCAGCTCTAGGTAATTATTCGAGGCTTTTCCCTACATAATATTGTAAGGAAAATTATCACATGGCTTTGCATATTATAATTCTGAAATTTGTAATTCCACACTTGTGGAGATAATAAGAAGCCCATTTATTATTCTTGCAAATTGTTGTTGTGTCTCTATTTCTATTATGTGTTTGTGGTATTAAGGGGAGCACCGTTCATCAAGAAAGTATCTACTTTTCTACATATCTAAATTTGTTAAGGTGACATGAATTCACGAGCCTTCCTTTAGGCTTGATTCTTGCATTTTGGTTTAGCCATTTTTGCTTTATAGTTGCATGTCATGTGGTTTGATGTGGTTTTGGTATTAAAATAGATTAAGGATTTAATTAGGGTTAGTTATGAGACTAAATAATTATATATTATATATACTAAATATTAAATATAAGGGTACTTAATTAATGAGAATTAATTCAAAATCTTTGTTTATTAAAGGAAATTGATTAAACAGTCTAATTACAGAAACTAGAGATTTAATACTAAATCTAAGGTGAAAATTAAATGCATAGTTAAATATAAAATAATATTTATTATTAAATTGCATTTTTTGAATATGCCAGGAATTTGGATTTAATTAAAATATAAAAATTGTTATTTAAATGAAAAAAGGAATTAAATGATTTTAATGTTGAGTTGCATATTATTATTAATTATAATTAATCATGCAACTTAAAAATCACTTTATTATAAAATTAGTGTTGGAAAAATGGTCAGCACTGCCCTCGGGATTCATGACATGGCTTAACTACCTCATGTGTCTTCTATAAGTCTAGTGGTTGTATCGAGCATTAACAGGTCGATCTTTTGGTGCAACAACAACTACTATTTGAAACAATTGGTATCAGAGCTTGGTCATAGGTTCGAATCTCCTGGGGTAACGCTGAGGGGGAGATTGTTGAAAAATGGTCAATGCTCCCCTTGGGATTCATGACATGGCTGAACCACCTCCTATGTTTTCTATAAGTCTAGTGGTTGTATCGGGCATTAATAGGTCAATCTTTTGGTGCAACAACAACTACTACTTGTAATAATTAGAACTTTAAATTTTAAAAAGAAGGTGAGTTTGTTAGATAACTGAGAGGGGGGGCGAATCAGTTAAAGTAGTTATCCTATAGTCCCAAACTCTCATATGTACTTTTTCAACAAATCAAACAACTCAGTAAGATAAGATAACTATCTTTTTGTTCATTTACCAAATACTAGTAATTTCCAAAACTATCTTTATCGATTAATCAAATATGCAATATGTAAAGTATGATAGCAAAATAATCATAACAAATAACACATAACAAAAAGATTTAACATGGAAACTTTGGTAAGGGAAAAACCACCTGGGACTGGTAACCCAAAATAATTCACTCTTTTGAAGTGAGCTCAGTTAGGAGCCAACCCTGTTAAAGGTTACAATGCACACTTTAAGGTGTGACCTGGTTAGAGGATTTATCACTAACATTTAACTCTTGACCAACATTCACTATGGGGTTAACAAGAAAAAATTTAACATTCCTTGAATGTCATATGGATATACAAAAGACTGTTAAGTCCACTTGTTAGAGTAATAAAGTGTTTTCTTATTAATTGAATCATATTGATTTAATTATTAAGTCACTTATTACCTCTTTTGACTTAAACTAAACTTTAGGCATATAATAATTAATCGCTTTATTAATTATTATTATGCAACCTAAGGTTTTAGATCTCCTTTTATAAGGATTGATCTATTCTTGTTTTGTAACCTTTTTTTTTTTTTATAATTCATTATTTGATTGCAACTTTTGTTTTTGCACATCAAGGATTTCTCCTCTCTCATGGATCCATACGTTCAGGTCTCCATAGTTGTTTGCTTCTCTCTTTCCGTGACAAGTGTTTGCATGCAGGTGTTCTTGGGAGCTGTGGGTTATTTTTCATCAACTCCAATATGGTATCAGAGCTTAGGTTCTAGGAAGGCAAAATGCAAGTTTTTTTTTGCAGGTTCTAAAGATCAAATTGGTGGCAAAGAATGGAGTTTTTAGCCTCTGCTCTTCTCACACCATTCAACTATTTCAAATGCATGCCACATATTCTACTTTGTTAGAATAATTGAGAGGGGGGGTGAATTAGTTAGATCAGTTATCCTACAGTCCCAAATACAAAGATGTAACACTTAAAATAATTTCAACAAATTCTGCAACTCGGTAACATAAACTATTAAATTGTTTGTGCCTTTTATCGATTACTAGTTAACTAAGTCACTATGATTACCGACCAAATCAAATATGTAGTATGTAAAGTATGACAATAAAATAATCATCATAGAAACACAACATAATGATTTAATGTGGAAATCCTACTAAGAGAAAAACCACCTGGGACTGGTAACCCAAAATAATTTTCACTCTTCTAAAGTGAGCTCGGTGAAGAGCCAACCCTATTAAAGGTTACAAACACAATGTTAGGTGTGACCTTGTTAGAGGATTTAAGACTAACAATTAAATTTCAACCAGCATTCACTATGGGGTCAATAAGATAACAATGTACATTCCTTGAATGACATAGGGGCATAATATAAGACGGTTAAGTCCACTTGGTTAGGAGATTTTCTGTATCAATGGTTCAACTGAAATAATAGTTGATCTAATTACAATATAACTCAATTTGCAAATGTTCAGATCTATTCTAAGCCCATACAAATCCTCTGATCAATATATCAATTCAATTCCTCAACTTACTTTCACTTGGTAATAGCTCTCTGACGCTTGGTACTGTTTTGCAGTTTAGTTCTCCTTTAACCAGTCTGATCAGGCATGCATGAAACTGTATGCACATGAAATCTCTGCAGTCTTCTTTTTTCTAGCATGTTTCAATAAAGAAACTCATATCTCTTATATAGACAAATAAACCATTTTCATATCAACCATTAGATTTTTCCACTTATTCTCCTTCATTGATTTTGCCTCTTAAACCTTCCTTGGCAGTTGTGTCAATAACACATTTCAATTCCATCCTTTAGATCTTCTCTGAATTTTGTCAGTCATGGATCTCATAACAACTTTATCCTCAATCTCAAAATCATAACAATTTCTAGCTTATCACTTTCTATTGGCTAAACTAAGCATTTAATACTTTCATCCATACTCGATTATCAAAGAAATGCATCAACAAACACAAGCTCGGTTAATACTGTCGCTCGGTATACACTACACTGGCTCGGTACATACTAAAGTCTTCATTTACTGACCACATTATCTTGTACAATTTTTCTTCCTCCTTCATAATAGATTAATGCAACATAACCAAGTCAACAATATGAGATCATAGACTCATCAATAAGTTGCCCAGAGTATTCCTTATCCTCATCTGTCATATCCATCTTTCTCCATGTAGATATTTCAGTTCTTCATCTTTTCTCTCTTTCACAGATGTTTGTAACTAACATGATAAGTACTATCAAAACTAGTTGACATCAATGACAACATAATGACTGATTTAATTATCTTACATATCATTTTAGTAACTCGGTGATCTCTAATCACTGATCTTCAAGTCATTCAAGTATTCAATTAGTTGTAGTTCGTCATGCTTTGGCTCACAAGTAGAGGCTTATATCAAATGGTTATGGCAATAGAGGCTGAGCTAGATTCTACATTAGAGATAGGTCAAGGTCATGCTCTCTTCGCATGGAACTTGTCTTTTTTTCCTCTTTAGTGACATCATGTCAGTGGACTTATCATACCTCTCTTTTCAACATTATGGAGGGGTTTTTCTACTATTCGTGTTGATGATTCTTCATTTCCATAGTTGATCAGTTGTATAGACAATTAGCACCTGTATTTTCAACCAATACTTTATTCTTTCATAATTGAGTAGTGTCGATAGGGTCACTCGTACAAATTTATGTGTCATATGCATCCTTGAATGGTAGATGTTTAGGCTTTGTTTTCCATCTATTCATTGTTTGGGAGCACATATGTAGATTATTGTCTTCTGTATCTTCGATTGACATATGTTTTGCCTTTGTTTTCCATCTTTTCATGGTTCGAGTAGTGTCAATGGGGGCACTCATGCATATTGATTATGATCTTCATTTTGGTTTTAGAGGAATCTCTTCATTCAACACTCTGGTAGTTATCATTTGACAGATGTCTGCAATTTTCTTTTCACAAAAGATTTTTAACTGCATCTTTTCTTTGCATTAGTTTTTATTCTCCTTAGTTAGAATTAAATGAGGGTGTTAGTGTTAGCTAATTCTACCATTGAGTTCACTTTCTATTATGGCCCGTAACTTGTGGATCACAGTTTGTTCCTTCCATGAACTTGAGTTTAAGGCCAGGTTACAATTGCATCGTTAGTTTTGTTCCAACATTTTCTCCATGATTTATTCTGGCATTGTCTATATCTTTGTAATATTTACATCTTGTAAATCATCAATGATTAATATAATTCATTGTTTAATAGATCTATTTTGTTCTATTTATTTTTCATGGAAGCTTTTCTTTTTTCTTCCTAGCTAGATCATTGTCCAGTTAAAGCTGAAAAATTATACACCACTCGGTTAAGAGATTTTGTTGTAACTATGGTTAAACTAATACAATAGTAATCTAATTCAAATACAACTTAATTTTCAAGTATTCAGATCTATTCTAAGCTTAAAATAACTTGTCTGATGAATAATCAATTCACTCCATTATATCCTCCAACTTACTTCACTTGGTGTATATATCTCTAACGGTCAGTTATGCTTGGAGTTTAGCTCAGTTCCATCTGTAACTAGTTTGATTAGGTATGCATGAAAAATGTCTTCACACAAAATCTTCTACAATCTCTATTCATCTGGCATAGTTCAACAATGAATCTCATGTCTCTTCAATAGACATATAAAACATTTTCATATAAACCATTAGATTTTGCCTCTTAATCTCCATCGTCCATTTTGCTGCTTCAAACTTCCTTGATAGATGTGTCAATAACATGTTTCATTCTCTTCTCTTCAATCATCTCTGAATTTTTTTCATTCATGGATCTTATAACAAACTTCATCTCTTACCTTAAAATCATAAGCAATTTCCAGCTCATCAATTTCAGTCAGCTATTATAACATTTAATGTTTTCATCCATACTCTGTTAATATTGAATGCATCGATGATAACTAACTTGATTATTACTGTCACTCGGTATACACAAGACTAAATCGGTGTATAAAGAAATCTTGAATTACCAACCACATTAACTTGTTCAATTATGATTTCTTCTTCATAATAGAATAATGCAGCATGCTCAAGTCAACAACATAATGTCATAGAGTCATCAATAAGTTACCTAATGTATACCTTATCCTTATCTGTCATATCTATCTTGTCCTTATATAGATATCTCTTTTCTTTCACCATTTCTTTCCTTCTACAGATATTTAGATGTTTGTAACTATCATGATAAGTATAGTCAAAACTAGTTGACATCAATGACAACATATTGACTGATTTAATCATCATCATATATAACTTTAATAGCTCGATGATCTCTAATCACTATCTCTTTAGTTCATCAAGATATTCAATCAGTTGTAGGTCATCAATCTCTCCCTTTGGCATTGATGGCAACACAAAAATATGAAATATGCCATACCATACCAAACATTTATTCTAAAAATATATAGATAAATGTTGTAGCTTGGTGAGCTCTCCCTAGCTTGATATTTAATATGTTTAATCACTACAAACAACATTTCATGCAGACTCTCCCTACGGATTTGATCTTCTTGAGTTCTCTGACTCTTTCTCTCCCTATAGTGGATAGATGTTTCATTGAAATCTCTCTCCCAATATTTCATAGAAATATCTCTCCCTTTGACAATAATGCCAAAAGAAAATAAACAACTCTTTAGTAGCCAAATAATTCTCTATTGTTCGGTCCAGATCAATTACCTTGATGTAAAGATATACAATTCTCTGTCTCAGCTTCTACAATCTTTCACAACCTTAGGAATCCTAAAGTGTGAACTACATGCACCAACATGAATGATTTTATGATAAAGTACATGTTGATGCAGCCTCTTGATCACCTTAGTGACTGATAGATAGGGGATGGACCCCTAGTCTAGTCCTCAAGTACTCAAAAGTGTCCTTTGGTAAGGGCTTGGTAAATATATCAGCAAGTTGTTCTTTAGACTTCACAAACTCCAATTTCACTTGCTTTTCTTGTACTTGTTCCCTCAAATAGTGATACTCAATAGATATGTGCTTTATTTTTGAATGCATCACCAGCTTCTTGGAAATGTTTATAGCACTTGTGTTGTCACAATATATAATCACTGGATCAATGATCACCTCATTCATTCCTCCCAACAATTATTTTATCCATTCAATATTTGAACAATTAGCAGCAACAACAACATACTCTACTTCAACAATAGATTGAGAAATACATGCTTGTTTCTTACTTATCCATGTTACAAGTCTTTCTTCCAAAAAGAATGCTCCACCAGTTGTACTCTTCTGGTCATTAATGTTTCAAGCCCAATCTACATCAGTGTAAACTCGTAGTTCAAACTAGCCTTCCTTTTTGTACCATAAACTATAATCTTCAGTTTTCTTCAAATATCTCAAAATCCTTTTAACATCAGTTATATGTGATTCCTTAGGATTAGCAGAAAATATTGCTACAATCCCAACTGCATGTGCTATATCAGGCCTACTGTGTACCACATACATCAGTTTTCCAATCATTGATCTATACAGTGTCTAATTTACCTTGGTTGATTTATCATCTTTTGTCAACTTACATCCTGTGACCATTGGTGTACCTGCTGGTTTTGTATCTTCCATGCCAAAAATCTTCAACACTTCCTTGATGTATTTTGATTGTGTTATGAAAATCCCATCATTTTGTTGTATAATCTACAAACATAGAAATAATTTAATCTCTCCAAACATTGACATTTCAAAAAAATTTCTCATTTCATCAGCAAAAGATTTGCAAATATTATCATGTCCTCTAAAAATTATATCATCAGCACAAATTTTAGCAATCAGAATATTGTCATCAGATTCTCCTTTCATGTATAAATTGCTATTGTCACTTATCCTCACAAAGCCAATACTAATAAGATAAGCATGTAATCTTTCATACCATGTTCTCAGTGCTTATTTCAGTCCATACAGTGCTTTGTGTAATCTACATACCATGTTCTTCTAATTTAGATCAGCAAAACCTTCAGGTTATTCTATGTAGATCTCTTCCTCAAGAATTCCATTTAGAAATGCTGATTTCACATCCATTTGATATACTTTGAATCCTTTATGTGCAACATATGCAAGTAATATCCAGAATCCTTCAAGTCTTGCTACTGGTGCAAAAGTTTCACCATAGTCTATACCTTCTTCTTGTGCATATCCCTTGCATACAATTCTTTCTTTGTTTCTAGTTACTTCACCATTCACATTCAACTTGTTTCTAAAAATCTAATTAATACTAATCACATTTTTATCAGTCGGTCTCGGTACCAATGTCCATGTTTTTTTTTCTCTATCTATTCAATTTCTTCATTCATTTCCTTAATCCATTCATCATTCTCAAGTGCATCTCTAACATTCTTAGGCTCAAATTCACAAACTAAACATGTGTTTTTTATGCAGGGGCATTCTTGGTCCTCGGTGAATCTGCATGGGAGGTGTGTGTTTGGCCAGTGTTACTCAGTTGTAGCTTTAACCGATGGTCTCAGTTATTGAAGGAAGCTCGGTCGCTGAAGGAACTCGGTGGAACCTCTGGTGCTCGGTGGAACTGGTTCTCGGTAATGCCTGCGTTGCTCAATGTTTCTTAGCTTAGTCGGTTGTTTCATTATGCTTGGTTGTTTCTCTGGCACTCGGTAGTCCTGGTTTACCGACTGGAGTTCTATGTGATTTGTTGGGACGACTTGGTGCATTTATTGTTAGTAGCTATTGTTATAGGCTGACATTTTGAATTTAATTATTGTAAGGCTATTTGAGAGCCGACTTGTGTTGCATTTAATATTTGTTTGGAGGAGTTAATGGTTTCATCCAATTGACTTGTGGCTAATGATTAGTATTTATAAGATGTTTGGGGTAGTTGTTTAGGGGAAGAAGTGGATGAATTAACATGACTTAGAGAGATCATGAAAAGGAGATCTGAGGGTAGCAGATAAGCAAAATTATGGAAAAGTTCTTGTGGCATCTTGCAGATTAGATGGTTATCTGATAGTTTGTGATATCAAAGCTAGTGGTTTGCATTCTTGGAGACAAGGAGATTTCTTTGTGGCTTGCAAGAACAAGTTTAGATCTACCTTAGGGTTTCCATTAGTTGTTGATAGTCTTCAGAGCTAAACTAGCTGGTGTTGTATTAGATCTTGATGATCTTGTAGAATTGTTTTTGATTGTAACTGGCCCTAACTTGGAAGGCCTTACAACTGGGCATGTTAATGAAAATTTGTTGAAACAATTGTTGTGTTGTGTATTTCTATTGTGTTGTGTTGGAAATGTAAATGGGAAAGTAGTACTAAGAGGGGGGGGTGAATCAGAAATTACTGACTTCTATCCTTTTATAATCTGTTAGAACTTTATGCATCATTTGAGAAAAACTTGAACAATCTAAGTAACATATTTTGTTAAGCAGCATACATGAAATCACACATAACACAATAGATTTTGGTAACCCAGAAACCCTTGAAAGGTAAAACTGGGGTGGGGATGACACCCACAAATCTTCACTACTACAGATAATAAAGTTTGCCTGTTAGGGCTACAAATTTGTGATCAAAACATGATCTACCCTGTGAGAGGTTTGCTTTGTTAAAAGCTAAGAGACTTATACAGTCTACCTCGTTAAAGGATTTACAAACTTACAATAAAGTAAGCACTTGGTAAAGAGATTTACAAAAGTTTGCTAAGACTACTCGGTTAAGAGATTTACCCTAATACATTGGTCAAAATGTCTCAGTATCTGTTCTTTTGGTTTGCACTAATATGCTGATTACAAATCTTCTCTTTACTATATGATTGTGATCTCTTCTATCTGATCTTTCTTGATTCTGTCCTTTCACTGCTTTGCTCGGTCACTGAACTCTGTCTGAATACTTCTCCTGATCATTTCCTCATACTCACAGTATTCATTCAATCTCAATATCTCCTATTCTCTTTGATTCACACACACATCTCTGATCTATATCTTTCCCTTATATAGTAACAAAAACATTTTACCGTTACAAGATCTACAGTTTAGATATTTTTCTATTGCCGCCTAAACTATACAATTTTCTGATTGGCTCTAGGTTTTACATAGGGATCAATGATAACAATATGGATGCATAATCACCTCTATAATTACCTCAATACAAAACATTATTATCACCAAAAATGGTTTACCTCGATCATTGTGCCATTCCAGACTTGTATGCCAATCCTGGCTAACTTGGTAAAAGTTATTCCTAGCACTCGGCATCAACTATACTCAATATCGGTTGAACTTCTCTGTCACTTGGTAATCATTGATATATGTAACTCAGCATTGGTTATACACTCAGTATATTACAAACATAATGTGACCATAAATTTACTTGGCAGTACTACTGCTCGATAAGTATACAATACAAAACTCGGCCTTTACAAAATGACTCGGTTGCAGTGATGACCGACCATCATTGCCTAGATATGTGACTAAGTGTAAGACACTAATAGTCAACAAAATTATAGAGATCTACAATCTCCCCCTTTGACATTAGTGGCAAAAACACTTTGTCATGACATTTGTATATACAATTACAAAAATATGTTTGTACTAGCCTAATACTCCCCCTGAGACATATATACATATTCAAAATTTTGTTACATGTCCCTGTTCACACTCATGTCATGATGATTCCCCCTTGTTTTTGACACGACTAATTTTTTCATTAGTAGGTAAGTGGAAAATTTTCTCCAGAAAAGGTCTGTGCAACACCGTGATCATGTATAATGCATTTGTCCATGCAGTTGAAGTGAGATTTAACACTTCAGTTTGTACTTCTAAATCAGTAGCTAGACTGATGAGACCTTCAGCTGTAGACAAATGTGAATCACTCTGGATCAATGTTTTAGCCTTAGCTAATTTTCTCTGTATAGCCTCCAGATGTGGTGTAAGAACAATTTGAATAGAGAGTAGGTGAGAACGAATCTTGCCATCATTTTCCATCAGCTTGGCTAACTTACCCTATGTTTGCATTACATTAACATAATGTCTAGCACTGGTGCTAGCATCCAAAGTCAGGGATTGACTTGTAGCTTTGATCTCTTGCTTGAGAGTCTCAAGCAAGCATTGGTTCTCATCTGTGAATAGTTCAACATTGCATAGCTTGGCCAGTAGAGACTGTCCGTCCACAACTAATCACTCGGTCTCCTTTACCAAAGTTGACAACTCAACTTGTTTAACTGAGATCTTAGCAGATATCTTATCCAGCATTTTTGTCTCAAATCTGCATTCTGACCATTCAAATAGCTTATCACTTGCACAAGTAACTTCATTATTGACTTTCTAAATAATGTGTACAAGTTGTTCCAATATAGGGGCGAAACTATTTACATCTAACAAGTCATAAACTTCATTAAATATGTCCTTAATTTCATGAAGAACCTATTTTTGTTGATGCTCCCTTCAGAGTTCTGCTTGTCTACTTTTCCTTGTCAGCAAATCTTTCATTATCTGTAGCTGCTCGAAAGAAAGGTTATCAGTATCCCATTTAGGAATAATAATTACTTCATCAATTGTTACCTCATCTTTCTCCTTTGGTGCTCTCGGTGGGGTGCTTCCACTCAGTAGCTGTACAAGAGCTTTGATTGCCTCTTGTTCCTTCGGCACTTGTTCTTTAATGAATTTTCCTCTACTGTTTCCTTCTCCTTTCTCCTTTTCCTTAGCATGAGGTCTAATAGCTTTTTCATCTAATTTTATTGCATCTGCATCTGTGCTGTGTTCTTCCTTAGAAAGACTCTAAATTTTATCTTCTGCTGTAACTTCTTCCTCGACAGAGTGAGTTAGTGGTACCAATTTGATTGATTCCTCGGTAAGACTTGTACCAAATAACTTATCAACAGTAGAAACTTCAGGTATAGTAGGATTATCAATGATAGATTGTGTGCTTGTGATGGTGGGATAATCCTTGACTTGCAATAGTATTGTGTTACTACCTAGCAGGGGTGTTCTAGTTGTTGTTGTTTTCTTTAAATCATCCTCAGTTAAGAACGAGTTCTTAATGGGGCTCTCCTCTGGTATATCAACAATATGAACCTCAAAAGTATCTTGTGATTTCACTTCCTTAGGAGTATCAGTCTCCATTTTAATTTGCTTGATGTCAGGCTCAACAAATGTTGAAGTGGTAGCAATTGTACCTTCATTCTTTCCTTTAGCCTTTTCTTCTACTGGGGCGGGTAACAAACCAAACACTACCTTCCAAATTTTTAAACTTTCTTGAACAACATCTTCAATCTTGTGTTGAAGGATAAGATAGGCTCTAAGTTTAGGATCAAACTTGCCTCTGTATTGGTTAATTATCTTTTTGATATTTGCAAGAGTGAGAGTGGATTCAACTTGTGCTAATGTACTCTCTCTTATTTCCTTCTCTATTTGTAAAGCATACTCCCACTTTTGTGCGACTCTGTTGCACAATTCCTTTGGAATCCTATTTTCAATTTCAATTGGCAACATCTTGAAAGTGCATAACATTTCAAGAATAGCATCCTCAACTTTTTATTTATCTCCAATACTCATCGGTCCAAACTTTAATCTCTTCACTTCATCAACTGCAGCTATGCTAGTAATCTTATGACATAATTCATCAATAGTGAGTTGATGTGAACCCTGTTGTGTTTCCTTCCCCTTTATTTCTTCATCACTTTCAATTTCTTCATCATCATCTTGTGTGAGAACAAGTTTCCTTCTCGGATTCTTCATAGCCTTGGTCGGTACTACCTTTGGTTGAGCAGGTTTTCGCTTTGCAGATGCAGGAGGCATCTTAGGAGTCTTGGTAGTAGTCCTTCTAGGCTGAGGTCTAAGTGATGGTGTCTCAAACACTTTACGGTTTCAACACTCTTCTTTTAGGTGGGGACTTGGCAATTATTGGTTTCTTCTCTTCTTCTTCTTCTGTCTCACTGCCACTAGTTGCACTCTTCTCATCTTCTCCCAACCCTTGGGTTAACTCTAGTGGTGCATCCATATTAGATTCTTTACTATTTTCTTTCTTCTTCTCTTAGTGGTGGTAGCCAATAAAACCAAAGAGATTTTGGATTTTGCCTCTTCAAATGTACCAAAGTAAGGTGCCTTGTTATCAACTTCCTCAGCTAGGAGGGCTGTGATTGTAGCAGTAGCTTCATCAATATTGAGTTCATAGGGTAGTGGCATCAACCATGAAACCCTAGGTAGGACTGCTTGTGCATAGGTAAAGTCCGTGTCTACTAGAAAATAGATGTCTTTACTATATTTCTCAATCAGAGACATATGGACTCTAGTCCTATTCCTTAGCTTCTTCTTAAAATCAATGAAATAATTGTCCATTATCCCTTCAAAATCATCACCAATCTATTTATGAAATCATTTATCTGAACAGTAATGGGTTTCTTGTTATCCCATGTCACATCACCATGTGTAGGAAAACACTTCTTGATCAAGCAACCAAAACAAACTCGGTCATCACTGATTCAATAATAGAAACATATAACACTGAAGTTCACTACCCAACTGTAACTAGATTTTAAAACACAAAAATGTTCAAACCAAAACATTCACACAAGTATTGACACCAAGATTTATAGTGGAAACCCAATATGGGAAAAACCACTTTGTAACATGCTACTATTATTTTCACTCTTCTGAAGTGAGCTCGGTTAAGAGCCAACCTTGCCAAAGGTTACAATACACACTGTCAGGTGTGACCCGGTTAAAGGATTTCAATCACCCTGTTAAAAGTGAGCCTTGTTACAAGACTTACATACACTCCATTAGAATGCAACCTTGTTCAAAGGATTTAACATATGACTATTAGGTCAACCTTTGTTAAAAGGATTTTGACTATTACAATGGTTAGAAAGTAGCAACAGTATTGATCTGAAAAACATACAACTCACTTTGCAAATATCAGATCCAATTCCATACACAAATGCTGGTTTATTGACTTTGAAACTTTTCCATCTCCATCTCTGATCTGCTCATAACTTTTCTTCAAGTAATCACCACTCTTCTCCTTCAGCCTTTTTGCTTATACAATCAATAAAACTTACTGTTCTTCCAACATCTACTTCACCCATGCATTCTCATACCTAATGTTTTGGTTCCCTTAATACTTTTCTTTCTTAGGTTAACTTATCTTTTGCCACTTAATCTCCTTCATAGATCTTAGGGTTAGGTCAGATTCATTAAATCTACTCACTTCATGTTCTTCATCTCCTCTTCTAGAATCATCTCAAATCTTATAAAGATTTACAATAAAATGTTTTACAAAGCATTAAATGCTTCCATACAATAAATAAATAAAGTCAACACATTTTACATAATCCAAGAATTCAACAATGTTGACTCCAAATCTAAATTCACTTCAAATATAAAAATGCTGATGCTCGGTCAAATCCACTTGGTCTTCATGTAAAACGCTCGGTCACTACTAAAACTGTTTCCTTAGCATATACTATCTTCCTCGATAATTAACTAATACTCGGTCGACACTAGATTTTTGCTCAGCATATACTAACTCGGTCGACACTAACATAACTTAGCTTAAACATTATTTCTTCATCTTTGCTCAGTTAAGCCTACCAGTTTAGTCTTCAATCTTACTAAGATAAACAATACATTGTCCCATCATTGTACAACATAGTCAAGTACACTTTGTATTATCAAGATAACTCAACTTTTTTCTAGGTGCTATTGTTACCATCCTTTCTTTCCCTTCTCACAATAGATATAGTACTTTCCTAAGTAGCAATAGTCTTACCAATTAAGGTTTGACATCAATGACAATACAATAATTGCTTCAATTGTAGTTTCCAACATGTTGTTCTGAAGTTACAAGGTTTGGGCCATCCTTAATTGGATCCTCCTACCTCGGTCTACGTCAATTTTGTCTTAACTTACTTCGTGTCATCATGCCAGCTTGCTTGTCTCCAATAATTTGGTTCTTTGGATGGTGTCTTCTAACAAATCTTGCCAGTACTTGCTCTCTTCTTTGCTCATCATTTGGTTTAGGTTCATTTTCTTCCTCGATGACATCTTCCTGATTCTTGATTTGTATTTGTTGATTCTCGGTAGCATTTTCCTTTCACTCGGTAGACTCAGCCTATGGCTTGGGTAGATAGTCTGGATGCTCAATATATGTAAACCCACCATAGTCTTCTGGTTCCTTCCTACTTTCTTCATCATTCTTCTCAGAAAACTCATCAACTTTCATATTAGCACTTTCAATCATTTTGTTAGTAGCCTTGTTCAAACATTTGTATGCTTTTCTCTTAGTAGAATATCCTAGAAATATTCCTTCATCACCTTTAGAATCAAATTTACCATTTCTATCATCTTTCAGAATGTAACATCTGCTTTCCAAAATTTTTGAATAACTTACATTCGGTGTGTAGCCAAACTATAGCTCATAAGGTGTCTTATTTGTATGTTTCTTCAGTAGAACTTGGTTCAAGGTGTATACAATAGTGCTAACAGCTTCTCTCTAGTACATTTGTGCAACATCTTTCTCAATCATCAACATTCTTACACAATCAACTATAGATCGATTCCTTTTTTTTGCAATACCATTCTGCTGTGGTGTCCTTGGTGCAGAAACATGTCTTTTAATTCCATGCTCATTGTATCATCTTAAAATGGAAGCACTTCCATCTTGATATGTTTATCACCCTCTTTTAGTACATTTATCATGATAGATTTGCATTTAGGATGCATTCTGCACTTATCTTCTTCATTCTAGGTGAAATTAGGGTTAGGATCCCAATGATTCTCCTTAATTTCCCTCTTCCATGGCTCTATTTTCTAGGTAGGAATTAGAAATAGGTCCTCTTGGCCTTCATCATGGTCATCATAGGATTTTATGCCTATCCTTGGCATTCTATTCCATTCTGGTATCATTTTTAGGTCTCCAGGCATCCCCGGGACCTCCTATCCTGATTCTAGCTAGATCTGGGCCCATAGGGTCAAAGTCGAGGTTGATCCTGACTAGGTCAGGATCGAGCTCATACTTGACTAGGTCAAGATTGAGCTCATTTTTTACCTCCTCCAGAATCTGTGCCTCTTTCTCAAATTTTGGTCCCGATGTGCCCCGAAATCAATGTTGGGCCCTCGAATCCGAGTGTGAAAAGGTTTTAATTCAAATTTCATTTAATTATTTTCCCTCCTTAGTTGGTCATTGTGATTGGACCTTAATTTGAGGTGAAATTTAAATTATGGGTCCTCACATTGCTCTAGGAGCCTCACCTTAAACCTCTATATAAAGACTCTCATTTGCATTCATTTTCACCAAGTAACACCAAGCATTTTTCATGCTCAAAGTGCTCTCAAGGAGAAAAATTCATGAACAAGAAGATTTCAAGCAAGCAAGGAATGGTGAAGATGCAAGATTGCAAGAAGATGATATAGAGGATCAAGCCATTGTTGACATCAAGCATCTTTGTGAACACATACTTGGAGCAAGAGAGATCCTTTCTTCATTGATCCACCATTATCAAACTTTCAAGCATTCAAAGATACAATCATGGAGTAACAATTATGGATTGTGAGTTTGCTATAATTACTTTAGCCTTGGGGGCTTGGTATGCTTTTCTATCTCATTCAAATCTATGCATTATTGTTTCATACATATTCATGCTAGGGTTTTGATCTAGAGGATTAGATCTTGACATTACACTTTCAATACATACACACACACATTCTATTTCAATTGGCTATTCGTGGAGGTGGAAATCACCAAAATGGGGGTTTGACTAAGGCAAAACCCTATATAGCCACCCCCAAAACCCCCTTTTTCAGATATCTATAGTCGTTGTTTTGGGAATTAGAGGACAGATCTGAGTACCCTTTTCGCCGAACTTCTGAGATCTGCGAACAAAGTCAGAATCGACCTTCAAAATAAAAATGTAGCCTTTGACCTTTTATGAGGGTCAAAGACTACCTATTGCCAAAAAGATGAAATTTTTCTGGGTTTTCTCTGTCTCGGCTTCCTGATCCCAGATCTGGTTGCAGAATCTTCCAAAACTCCGCATAGGCTTCAGAAAATAGGTATTTCTAACTCAATTTCATGATGAGGTATGTATCTTGAACTAATTAATTTTCAAATATTTCCAGATTTACTTATGCTATTTCAATTCAAAACAAAACAATATTACAAATGAATAGTGTTGAATGTTAGGTGCATTGTTAAGGCTCCATTTTTAACCTATTCATTTTGGTGAACCCGTTTATGACAACTCTTTCTTTTATGGTGTTAGATTTAAATCTTGTATGCTTATAAGATTAGATTTCTTGCATTTATTTCTTACATTTATATCTGAAAAATACAAAAAAATTGCAAAATTCCTTTAAAAATACAAAAATATTTACATTTTCATGCTTTCTTTGTATTCAACATGTATGATTCTTGTTTTGAGTACTTTGATGAGGGTTTTATTGTACAAAAGGATAGATTCCCTAATGAGGTACATGCTAGTGAGGATGAAAATGGTTTGAATATGATCTCCATGGATCCTATTCCTATTTCACTCTCCTCCACAACCTCTCAAATTGACCTTTACCATAGGGTGTGTGCATGGTTACCTTCATCTCCCACTATTTGTAACATTAATAAACCTAAAATGATATATCCTATGCCTTTGATGACGGTAAAAGGATGTCCTTGTATACCAATTAAGGGTAAGCCTAGATATCCTTTGGATTTCTTTGATAACATAGATGTCGTTTCACATGCTTATCACACATAGAATAACCCTCAACCTACTATTTTGATTTCTTTACCTCCTTCTCAACCTATGCTTCCTCAAGCACCTAGGTATCCATCTCCCTTTAAGGAGCATAACTTAGTTGACCAATTACATACTACTCCTGCTAAGATATCTTTATGGGAATTACTTCAAACCTCCTTGACATATCATGAGGCATTGCAAAAATCTTTATCTACTCTTCCTGCTTTGCCTCCTAATCAAGAGAACATTCATTCTATTTTGGATTGTATGCATACTATGCCTTCTATACCTCCTATTGTGTTTTATGATAATGATTTACCTTCCTTAGAGGTGCATAATCAATATGATGCTCTTATGGTGGTTGTCTCTATTAATTAGAGTATCATTCGAAGAACCTTAATTGATAATGGATCTGGACTTAATGTTTGTAGCATGGATATGCTCAAGGAAATTAAGTCTGATCTTACTACTATTCAACCTGATAATGTTCCTATACATGGATTTGACAATATTACGATAAGAACTTTGGGCATTATTACCTTACCTGTTAAAGTTAGTCCAGTTATTCTAAATACTCCTATTCATGTTATGCCTAGACCTCTCAATTATAACCTTCTTTTAGGAAGACCTTGGTTACATACTATGCATGCAGTTCCTTCTACTCTTCATCGCAAGGTTAGGTTCATCTATAACAACTTAATGTATACATTACATGCGGATGATGCCCCGAATCCTTGCTTAAATGCATAATATGCTAAAATCTTTGAACCTCTTCAACCTAGTAAAGAGATTGAAAAACAATTGGAGATACAATAACAAGAAGCTCCATCTTCTTCTTCTTTGACTGAAGATGATTGGGGGACATTGGATTTTAATCCTACTTTTATTGGAGAATACAAGGTCTCTGATTTGGAATTCATGAAGGAACAAAACAAATTTGAGAAAAAAGTCTTTATTTCTTCACCACTTTCTGAAGAATTAAAAATTAATTTTGTGGCTGCTTAAATTAATGAAATGATTGAAACTATAAAACCTGATTGCTATGACATTGTGACATACATTGCTCCTTGGACTCCTTTTGACATGACTGATCGATATGGTCCTGGTTATCATTTTCTTAAGAAATCAGGATTTAATGGGAAAGGATGTGGTAAATATGAGCAAGGTATACAAGTACCTTTGGATAATGAAGTTTATGATCATACATATGGATTAGGATTCAATCCTTATAGACAGCCATATGCTTTTCCTCTCAATGTTAATCATATTTGCAGTGGACAATTGAAGTTGGTTAACCCATTGCTTGTTGATCTTAATCAACAATCCTCTTTGGATATTTTTCCTAAAGATGAAGCCTTAATGGAATTTTTAGGGGTTTATGAGGATTTACCTAACTTTCATCACAAATGAGGAAAGCCTTATTGTTTAAAAAATGATGCTTATTTTGGAGAACATGAAGAACATGATACTCTTCCTTTACCAATGTATTCTTCGATAAGAAGTTATTTGTTACTCACTGAAACTATTGACATTCAAGTAGATGAAAACAACTCTAAAAGAATGATAAAAATCAAAAAATGTTTGAATCAGGATGAACGTGATCAAATGGTTTCCCTTTTGCTTGAATTTAAGGATATCTTTGCTTGGACATATTCAGATATGCCAGGTATAGATTCTAAGATTGTTACTCATACCATCATTTTAAATCCAAATATGAAACCTGTGAAACAAAAAAATCAAAAGATGAATCCACGAATCACTTTATTAGTCAAAGGTGAAATTGAGAAATTATTGGATTATGGATTTATCTATTCTATTGATTACTTAGATTGGATTTCAAATATTGTGCCTGTGTCAAAAGGCAAATATAAGATAATGACGTGTACTGATTTTAGAGATTTAAATAAGGCATCCTTGAAAGATGATTTCCTATTACCTAACATTGAAATGATTGTGGATTCAACAACGGGCCATGCCTTGTTATCTTTTATGGATGGTTTTTTAGGATATAATCAAATCTTTATCCCTCCTGAAGATCAATTTAAGATTGCATTTATAACACCTTGGGGAACCTTTTGTTGGGTCATGATACCTTTTGGATTAAAAAATGCAGGAGCAACTTATCAACGGGCTATGACCCTAATTTTTCATGATTACATTCATAAGATTCTTGAAGATTATGTGGATGATATCTTGGCAAAATCTATTACAAAGAGAAGATCATGTTACTATTTTATGATAGATATTTGAAAGAATTAGAAGTTATAATATGATATTAAATCCAAAAAAATGTGTCTTTGGAGTTGATTCCGGCAAATTATTAGGATTTATAATCTCTAAGAGAGGCATTGAAGTAGATACCAAAAAGATCAAAGCTATTGTTAATATGCCTCCTCCTAAGAATATTTCTCAGTTACGAAGTTTACAAGGAAAAATACAAGCTATTTTTCACTTTATTTCTAATTTAGTAGACCGAACTATCCCTTTTACTTCCTTACTTAGAAAGGATACCACTTTCTCTTGGAATGACGAGTGTAAGAAAACTATTGAGTAATTTAAGGAGTATCTTGTGAATCCTCCTATCTTGCAACCTGCTAATTTCAATAAACCATTTCATTTATACACTTTAGCGACTCCACAGGCCGTGAGTGCATTGCTAGCTCAAATTGATGATAATGGTAAAGAATGACCTATGTATTACATTAGTCAGACTTTACTGGATTACGAAACAAGATATACAGATTTAGAAAGACAATGTCTAGCTGTAGTTTATGCATGCCAGAAACTCATGCATTATCTCATAAATGTTGAAGTTAATGTGATTGTCAAATTTGATCCTTTGAAACATCTTTTCTCACAAATTGATCTCTCCGGTCGGTTGGCAAAATGGGTGATGTTGCTTACCGAATTTGATCTTAATTTTATTTCTCAGAAGTCTATTAAGGGACAAGTGTTGATAGATTATCTAGCTGAAGCTCCTTGTCCTCACTCAGATAAATGTTCTACTTCAATAGAATTTCTTGATGATAATATCCTAGCTATTCAACAGGATGATATTTGGGAATTGTATTTTGATGTGTCTAAGTGTAAGATAGGTTCTAGTGTGGGTATCATCTTGATTCCGCCTACGAAAAAACCCATCCCTCTATCATATAAATTAACCTTTCCTTGTACTAATAACATTGCGGAGTGTGAAGCTCTTATAGCTGGACTATGAGCAGCTTCATCCCTCAATATCAAACATTTACAAATATATGGAGATTTGCAATTGACTGTTGAACAAATTAAAGGAGGATATTAGACTAAGAATACTAAAATGACATAATATAGAGATTTAGCTCTTGATGTGCTTTCACAATTCTCCTCTTATACAATTAAAACTTTACCCAGAAAGGATAATTGACATGCAGACACCATGGCAAGCACAACTTCCTTGGTTTGTCTTGAGAACTATGCTGAAAACTTTCAATTTACTATACAAACTCTTAAATGCCTTGCAATTTCTGACAAGATTACCTCTGACTATTTCAATTTGCATTTGGATGAATGGTATTCACATATTTTTCATTTTTTGAAGGATGGTACTTTTCCTGAATCAACAACAAGGAACATGCATAATCGTATTAGGAAATTTGCAGCACGTTACATCATTTTAGGAGATACGCTTTACAAATGCTCTTATGAAGGATTATTATTAAGATGTCTCAATAGAACTAAAATTCCTGTAGCTTTAGCAGAGGCTCATTTTGGTTCTTGTGGGGGACATTTTGGTGGAAAATCCCTGGTTAATAAATTGCTTCGAATGGGATATTATTGGTAAATAATGGAACAAGATTATTTTATGTTTGTTAAGAATGTCCTCAATGTCAACAACATAGTAATTTGATTCATGCTCTTGCTCATGAGCTTCGTAATCAAGTTTCTCCATGGCCTTTTAGTGTTTGGGGTTTTGATCTTATTGGAAAAATCTCACTGGCTTCTTCTCAAGGACATACTTACATTCTCACTGCTACGGATTATTTCATGAAGTGGGTTGAAGCTATTCCTCTTCATTCAACAATGACGGATGTATTTGTGATTTCATCCTTAATAATATCATAACAAGATTTGGTATTCCTTTGACGATAATTTTGGATAATGGAACCTCTTTTAAAAACAAAGAAGTTGCGAAATTCTCAGAGAAATATAGGATTCAACATAGATTTTCAACTCCTTAATATCCTCAATCTAATGGACAAGCTGAAGCATCAAATAAAATTATTGAACAAATCTTGAGAAAAATAGTTAATAAGCATGCGAGAGATTAGCATACTCAATTGACTTATGCTTTATGGGCCTATAGGACTAGTGTTCGTACTGCCACGGGTACTTCTCCTTACAACCTTGTCTATGGTACTGATGCTATTATGCCTTTAGAACTAGAAATACCTTATTTACATGTTTTGTTTCATGGGATAATTGATAAAGATACTTTTCATGAACAACACTTACAAGAATTAGAAATATTGGATGAACAACGAATACATGCATTAGAACATATAAAATCTTATCATAAATCTCTTTAGAAACAATACAATCATAAGGTAATTGAATGAACATTTGTGGTTGGTGATTTAGTCCTTTATGAGAACCGGTGAAATGTGAATGCTTTACTGGGCAAAAATGGAAAATTTAGCCCTAATTGGCTTGGACCTTTTGTTGTTATTGAAGACTTTGGTTCGGGTGCTTACAAACTTGCTGATATGGATGGTGTTTCTTTTAAGGAATCCATTAATATTATGCATCTTAAATGTTATTACCCTTAATTTGATTTGTTCCATGTGCATTTATGTATTCCTTATAAGATTCATTTTATAGGTTATGTAGTTTTAGCAAAATTACATATTGAATATGTTTATGCACTTTCTTTCTTTCTTTCTATTAAGTTTTATATTTGATGAAAGCATAGTAATCAAACATAGAACTAATCAGTAGAGAAAGTTTTTCATTCATCAAAAAGAGTTTTCAAAGTTTTGATACATATGTGGCCAATAGCCCTATAAGTCATTACGTCCATCACTATGTCACTCTGATGGCCGATGGCTCCCGGTTCTCTCTACTCTGTGCTAGGAAGATGAAGATTTATGTGTTCGTGTATGGCTCCTGGATATGCTCATACCATGTGAAAATCCTCAGAGACTCTGTACCTCTGCCATCAACTTCTCCTCTCTTTCTCTGCACAATCTTAGCTCTCGTTGGATGCATGCAAAGATGTCGACATGCCTACCAGGATCTCTAAGACCGATGGAAGACTCTCACTCATCAGCTAGTAGTTAGTAGGATATAATTGTATCCTTGAGAATCTCGAATACAAAGCTCCTCCACTCTGCTACGCTAGCTATAGAAAGAATTTTTTTTATCACTCTAGTGTCCTATTTATCTCAAATCAAATCACATATTCAATCAAATTTCATACCTGGGTCTCCCTCCTGGACATCACTAAAGTGTCTAGATGTTGGGGGCATGGAGTGAATACTCTCTCCACACTCGCTATATCTAGGTCTTAGTGGTGGTGTCTCTATGTGGGGCCATGGGGGCCATCATGATCTCAGTGGTGATGCATGAGTAATAGGTATATCTACACTAGTATCACCAGCTAGGGGCATGTCATCTGCTCTCTCCTTTGCTCTATCTTCTCTCTCCTCCTCCATGGGATCTCCCTCAAAGATGTGATCCTCCTCATCTATGATTTCCTCATCATCCCCTGTGGCTCCACTATCCTAGTGTATCCCCTCTATAAAGCTTGGGTCACCTGTGGGATAATCCTCAGGAAAGATAGGATGGATCCCTTGCAAAATCTAGTACCTGATGTAATCCTGGCTCATGCCTAAATAGGTCACATTTGATGGTACCTCTATGTCCTCTACCTCCTCTACATTGCTATCCTCTATGTCTACTATCGATGGTCAGCATATGGCACTGGGTCTCTGATAGTATCTTGTCAGATGTACATAGCGAGGTACTACCTTAGGGACTCCTTATAACAGGCCGAACTACCTCATCACCTGATCATAATTGTAGGGCATCACTATATGACTTTGATGACCCTCTAGAAGCTTATGCTATTTTGAATGTCTCATATAGAATCATGTATTAGGCCACTCTATCATCTGAAAGTAGGGTCTCCATATCACATCAGTGCTTGCAATGCGGTCTAGATGTACTCTCCAGTAGAGCATATCTCCAAACTGCCAAATATCTCTCAAGGGATATGTGAAGGCTCTCTTTGTGCTCACATCTACCATCACTAGAACTCCCTATGGATGTGTACATGCAAAATGCTCAAACATCCAAATCTGTAGGAGCGTGCATATCGACAGAATCTCCCGCTGATACCTCACTAGCTAACCTAGCTCATGGTATAGCTGAGCTAGCATGCTGCGACCCCATGAGAAGATAGTCCTATCTCTCTCCATCCTTTGTATGAGATGTGTAAGAGGTGAACAAAATATAGTACCCTTTGAGCTGGGTAACACAACAAAGGATACTATGCAAAGAATCACCTTTCGTACTAAAGGTGTAGGGCCTGACATTATGGATGATAATAGGACATGATTTGACCGGGTCCACATCTATGGAACTTTTCCTATACAATAATTTGTGTTTGCATAGATATCATCACAACCATGCTGTGCTCTGGGCTTGATAGTCTCACCTTAGACTAGAAGCCACATGATCCTGTAGACATCCTCTAAGGTCACTCTGATCTCACTAGAGGTAAGATGGAAGGAGCATGTATCCCCATCCCACCTCTCTATCAGAGCCGATAGCATGGCTCGGTGATACCTAGTATAGTTCCACATCCTTCAATAACTACATCTCCTCATCATCAAGCTCAGATAGTCTCTCTCTAACCATGAACAACAAACTCACCTCAGGTAGTGACCGTTCGATAGCTAGGCTGTGTCTCAGAATCTCCAAGTGTGTCGCTCGAAGTTCCTCTCCTCTCAACATCTTGCTTCCTCATTTTGAATTTGAAAATGGTAAGAATGAGTAAGTATTTCTCTCTTTTTATTATTTTATAAGTTCAAATTAGGGTTTTATTAGGGTTTCCTTAGGGTAAACTTGGATGTTCCCTTCTTCTGCATTTAGATAGACATCCTCTCTTTTCATCATAACTTGAGTTTGGTAACTCTATTTTTAGTGTCGTCAACGGCGTTGGAATCATGATTCAGATACCTAACTCCTTG
This sequence comes from Chamaecyparis obtusa, assembly GCA_027943335.1. NCBI lineage: Eukaryota > Viridiplantae > Streptophyta > Pinopsida > Cupressales > Cupressaceae > Chamaecyparis > Chamaecyparis obtusa. Next base: position 947,477 of record BSBK01003447.1, read on the forward strand.
AAATGGTTTAGGAAGGTTGGTAATCCTTATAATTGGTTTAGGAAAGGACTTTTCAACACTCTGCATCTCTAGGATATAGAGTTTTTCTTATCACCCTATTTCACCCTTCCGAAGTAGAAAGCCGAAATAGGGGGGGCATAAGGGGATCTATACACTTCTCAAATTATCATATAGTAAGCTTTGGGTGATTTATGGATTTTCATTAACCTTGTGTGTTGCAGGTTCTAACAGTTTTCTGTAGGATCTTTACATCGAGGACTTGGCTATATCCTTTTTATTTACTATGATGTTTTCTTACTTTAGCTTGCATATTCATGTAGTGTCATATATAAGATAAAGTGGGGGATAAATGTATCATCTTAAAATGGAAGCACTTCCATCTTGATAGGTTTAGCACCCTCTTTTAGTACATTTATCATGATAGATTTGCATTTAGGATGCATTCTGCACTTATCTTCTTCATTCTAGGTGAAATTAGGGTTAGGATCCCAAGGATTCTCCTTAATTTCCCTCTTCCATGGCTCTATTTTATAGGTAGGAATTAGAAATAGGTCCTCTTGGCCTTCATCATGGTCATCATAGGATTTTATGCCTGTCCTTGGTATTCTATCCCATTTTGGTATCATTTTTAGGTCTCCGGGCATCCCCGTGACCTCCTGTCCTGATTATGGCTGGATTTGGGCCAACAGGGTCAAAGTCGAGGTTGATCCTAACTAGGTCAGGATCAAGCTTAACCTTGAATAGGTTAGGATTGAGCTCATACCTGACTAGGTAAGGATCGAGCTCATTTTTTACCTCCTCCAGAATCTGTGCCCCTTCCTCAAATTTTGGTCCCAACGGGCCCCGAAATCAATGTCGGGCCCTCAGATCCGAGAGTGAAAAGGTTTTAATTTGAATTTAATTTAATTATTTTCCATCCTTATTTTTTCATTGTGATTGGACCTTAATTTGAGGCAAAATTTGAATTATGGGTCCTCACATTGCTCTAGGAGCCTCACCTTGAAACCTCTCTATAAAGACTCTCATTTGCATTCATTTTCACCAAGTAACACCAAGCATTTTTCATGATCAAAGTGCTCTCAAGGAGAAAAATTCATGAACAAGAATATTTCAAGCAAGCAAGGAATGGTGAAGATGCAAGATTGCAAGAGGATGATATAGAAGATCAAGCCATTGTTGACATCAAGCATCTTTGTGAACACATACTTGGAGCAAGAGAGATCCTTTCTTCATTGATCCACCATTATCAAACTTTCAAGCATTCAAAGATACAATCATAGAGTAACAATTATGGATTGTGAGTTTAGTAGAAATACTTTAGCCTTGGGGGCTTGTAATCACCTAAAAATGGTCATCTAGACTATTAGCCCCTTGCTAGCATTATTTGCTAAAATCATCAATTGCTTATTCTTGATCAAATCCTAGTTTTATCATTTATTCAATTATTTTCTATGGGCTACCCATTTTATCCTAAGTCTTTATTTATTTAAAAGAATTCCCTCCCCTTTTAATAAATAAAAAGCCCCCACTTTTCCTCTTATCCTAAGTTGCACAAATAAAACATTATTCTTATTTTATAAAAAGAATAAAAACACTTTTTGTCTCATATGGACACAAAAGTCAACTCTTATTTTCTCATTGGAGGATATTTGTGCACATGGATTGCTCCTCTTTGATGCTCCACCCTTGATTAAATCTTTTGCCTCTTAATCTCCATGGTCCATTCTTTCTCATTTCTTATAAAAGGAGAGCTCTCTTCTCATTTTAGGATCCATCTTTTGAATACTAACCTTATGCTGCAAGATTGCTTGGAGACTTTGGAGCTTTTTAAGACATTCTTGCATCCATCTTTCATTTCTTGCATCATAGTTTCATGTTTATGCTTTCTTAGATTAGCTTCATTTCCATGCTCTAGATTAGCTCACATAGATTAATTAGCTTGGAGTGTAACACTTGCATCTTTCTTTTCATAGCTTAGCTTGCATTCTCATTCCTTGCATAGTTTCATTTCATTCTCATATTTATTCTTGAGGATATTGGCATTCTTTCCCTTGTCTCCATTGAATCTCCCATTGCATGGTTTACTAGCAAGGTCATAGGCTTAATAGCTCTAGTTGAGAGCACTCTTAATATCCTTGCACTCCATGCCTAGGGAGCTCTAAATTGCATTCTCAAGTTTTCCAATCCATGGACTCTCTTGGAAGTAATGATTTAGAGAAGTGCACTATTTAGTGTGTACAGGGCTTGGTATGCTTTTCTATCTCATTCAAATCTATGCATTGTTGTTTCATACATATTCATGCTAGGGTTTTGATCTAGAGGATTAGATCTTAGCATTACACTTTCAATACACACACACACACATTCTATTTCAATCGACTATTCATGGAGGTGGAGATCACCAAAATGGGGGTTTGACTAAGATAAAACCCTATATAGCCACCCCAAAAGCCCCCTTTCCAGATATTTACAGTCGATGTTTTGGGAATTAGAGGATAGATCTAAGTACCCTTTTCGCCGAACTTCTAAGATCTATGAACAAAGTTAGAATTGACCTTCAAATTAAAAATGTAGCCTTTGACCTTTTATGAGGGTCAAAGACTACCTGCTGCCGAAAAGATGAAATTTTTTTGGGTTTTCTCTGTCTCGGCTTCCTGATCCCACATCTGGTTGCAGAATCTTCTGAAACTCTGCATAGGCTTCATAAAATAGGTATTTCTAAAGCAATTTCATGATGAGGTATGTATCTTGACCTAATTAATTTTCAAATATTTCCAGATTTACTTATGCTATTTCAATTCAAAACAAAACAATATTACAAATGAATAGTGTTGAATGTTAGGTGCATTGTTAAGGCTCCATTTTTAACCTATTCACTTATTACAAAAGTTAGTGAATTCATTAGAAATAAACTCATGTCCTCTATTAGATCTTAAGCATTTTAAATCTTTCCCAATTTTCTTTTCAACTTTAGCTTTATGCCACTTAAGCAGTTTGAAAGCTTTAGATTTCTCTTTAAAAAACATAACTGTCATCATCTTAGAGTAGTCATCAACAAATAAAATGAAATATTTTTCACCATAATAACTCTGAGTTCTTAGATAATTGAGAGGTGGGGGGGGTGAATCAGTTAAATCAGTTATCCTACAGTCCCCAACTCTCAGATGTACTTTTTCAACAAATCAAACAACTCAGTAAGATAAGATAACTATCTTTCTGTTCATTTACTGAATGCCAGTAATTTCCAAAACTATCTTTACCGATTAATCAAATATGTAATATGTAAAGTATGATAGAAAAATAATCATAAAAAATAACACATAACAAAAATATTTAACGTGGAAATACTGCTAAGGGAAAAACCACCTGGGACCGGTAACCCAAAATAATTCACTCTTCTGAAGTGAGCTCGGTTAGGAGCCAACCCTGTTAAAGGTTACAATGCACACTGTAAGATGTGACCTAGTTAGAGGATTTATCACTAATAATTAACTCTTGACCAACATTCACTATGGGGTCAACAAGAAATTTTTTTACATTCCTTGAATGTCATATGGAAATACAAAAGACTGTTAAGTCCACTCGGTTAAGAGATTTTGTTGTAACAATGGTTAAATTGATACAATAGTGATCTGATTCAAATACAACTCAATTTGTAAGTATTTAGATCTATGCTAAGCTCAAAATAACTTATCTAATCAATAATCAATTCACTTCATTATATCCTCCAACTTCACTCAGTGTATATATCTCTGACACTCTGCTATGCCTGGAGTTCATCTCGGTTCTATTTGTAACTAGTTTGATCAGGTATGCATGAAAAATGTCTTCACGTGAAATATTCTGCAATCTTTATTCATTTGGCATAGTTCAACAATGAATCTCATGTCTCTTAAATAGATGTATAAACCATTTTCATATTAGCCATTAGATTTTGCCTCTTAATCTCCATCATCCATTTTTCTACTTCAAACTTCCTCGACAAATGTGTCAATAAAACATTTCATTCTCTTCCCTTCAATCATCTCTAAATTTTGTGAGTCATGGATCTTATAACTAACTTCATCTCTTACCTCAGAATCACAAGCAATTTCTAGCTCATCAATTTCAGTCAGCTGTTATAACATTTAATGTTTTCATCCATACTCGGTTAATACTGAATGCGTCTATGATAACTAAATCAGTTATTAATGTCACTTGGTATACACAAGACTGACTCAATGTATACATACATCTTCAATTACTAACCACATTAACTTATTCAATTATGATCTCTTCTTCATAATAGAATAATGAAGCATGCTCAAGTCAACAACAGAATTCCATAGACTCATCAATAAGTTATCCAATGTATACCTTATCCTTATCTATCATATCCATCTTGTCCTTATGTAGATATCTCTTTTCTTTCACTATTTCTTTCCTTCTACAGATGTTCAGATGTTTGTAACTATCATGATAAGTATAGTCAAAACTAGTTGACATCAATGACAACATATTGACTGGTTTAATCATCATACATATCACTTTAATAGCTCAGTGATCTCTAATCACTGTCTCTTCAGTTCATCAAGATATTCAATCAGTTGTAGGTCATCAAAGTTAAAGTGACTTAAGTTGAGGAAAATTAAATTAAATATATTTTTTAACAAATTAAGGTTTGATAGAAATGAGGTTGTAGTTAAGTTCTAATTTATGTGATTTGGAATTAACAACTTTATTGTATTTAACAGTGGAGTTCTATTTTATTATTTTGGAGTTGGATTCTTTCAACTCTCGTATCTAGGTTTTCTATATAAGAGAGATATGAGATCATTTGGAGGGATTATTCAATCAAGTTTTGAAGAATTCTCTCTTGGAAAATTTTTGGAGGATTATAATTTTGGTCTTTTCATAAACTTTGGGTTTTCAGGATTTGGAATTGGTTTTTGATTCAAATTTATGTATTTAGGTTGGGTTTAAAATCCTTAAAATTTGTCCATTGAAATCACTATCTTCTTTGTGTTTGATTATATCTTGTGTGTAAATTATGAGTGATTATTACCAAGATGCGTTTCTTTGATAATCAAGAATGTTAGGGAATCCTTTGGAAGGAAAATTCGATACAGATTTTCTTTAAAAGTTTTACTTTGATTTATTTTCAATTATGCATCTTAGGTTTCCAACATGTGTTGGATATTGGAGTTGATGATAAAATAACCCACAGCTCCCAAGAACACCTACACACAAACACTTGTCATAGAAAGAGAGAAAAGCAAACAACTATGGAGACTTGAACGTATGGATCCACGAGAGAGGAGAAATCTTTGATGTGCAAAAACAAAATTTGCAAATCAATAGAAATGAATGTTCAGAATTAAAATTACAAAAGAGATCAATCCTTATAAAAGGAATTTGAAACCCTAAAAAGGGAAAACTCTAGGTTGCATAATAATAATTAATAAATTAATTAATTATTATATGCCTAAAGTTTAGCTTAAGCATAAAGAGACAATAAGTGACTTAGTAATTAAATCAAACATGATTTAATTAATAAGAAAACATTTTATTGCTCTAACACCCTCCCTTAAGATAAACTTTGGGAGAAGCTAAAAACCTAGAAAGAACTACTAAAAGAAAATGGGTCCTGACAACAAAAGGCCCGATTAGGTACCCAAGTACAAAACAAAGTCTCTGTAAAGTAGAGAAATAGAGAAAACCACATGGGAAAAAAATTACTTCAAAAAGAGATGAAGACTAGTCTGAAGGACTAAAGAAGCCTCCAAAACTAGGAATGTTCTAGAAATTAGGAACAAGAATGAACATGTACAACATCACTGAAGCAAGAAGTTGAAAAATCTGTCAAGAAGTAACTGATGATTTGAAGATCCTCCATTGAAATATAACCAGGTAGAGAAGACTGTAATTTGCATGAGTGCCCTCAAATCACAATACTCAAATTAGGAGGCAAACAAAGGAAAACAATTGAAATCAAAGTTACATAATACTGTAAACTGCACGAGTGCTCTCAAATGACACTACTTGAATCATGAGGCAAATAAAGGCAAACACCTAAACTCAAAAATACACATGGCATAAAAATACCAAAAGTTTGAAGAGTTGATCAATCAAAGTTGGAAGAGTGCATCCAAAAAAAGGAAAGAAAGAGTGTCCATATGGTAAATGATCCATCTCACCAGAATGCATAGGTACCTAGCCACTGCATCTGCCTAGTACATAGAATCAAATACTAAATACATAGCTCACATTATCAAACCAAGGAAGCAATAGAACCAATAGTAGAAACCCCCCCATAATGTTGACAATAGAGTAATGATAGGTACACTAAAAAGATCATCCAATATGAACTACAGAGAGAGTACAAACACACATAGAGATACCTGAGGCTAATGTCATTGGAGGAATGCTCACATGAAAAAATTAGATGGAAAACATAAAACCCCCCTTGGCACTTTATAATGGAGTGCGAGTACATAGAGCACAAACATGTGCAAAATCTCATACATGCAATAGAATGGCACTTTATCTCAGTGCATGTGTATAAAATAATGCTACAAAAATAAAGTATACACTGCTCAAAGAAGAGAGAAGGCTACTGAAACAAAAGAACAACCTAAGATGAGCCATCCCTCAAAGGGAAGAGATCCTAGGACCTGAAACATCCAAGATATCCACCAGATTGCAAAAATTCAAAAATATGAATAAAATGTACTTGGAGAAGACTCTGGAAAAAAGACTCACAACACTGGAAAACTATCAGAACAAGATTTCCAATGATATATCTTTTGCCCAAAATGGAGTCTGGATGCGCAAGATAGAGCTCCCAGAGTGCAAAATTGAACATTTGGCTTGGACAGTAAAATACATCATAAAAAAAGAAAAAATAAAAATTCAAACCTCCAAATTTGGATAGAGCTTGGAACCAACTTTTTGAAGATATCTTGTTTGCCCAAATTCGACACCGTATGCTCAAGTTATGAGCAAAAAACCAACAGCTGTTCTAGAGGGCCCAAAGAAGGTGTCTAAACCTTGTTGACATATGCTGATGTCAGCAATCTGGGGGATTAAATTTGACGGCCAAATGATCGTCACCACAAAAAAATAATAGGCCCCTGGGGCCAAAATTATTTGGCCCTTGGTCACCACATGACCAGGGGCTGAAGGCACTGGGGCTGAATCACATGGGGGCTGGTCCCCCATATGACCCTACAACTGCAAAACAAGGGGTTGGTCCCTGGTGGTTACCCTAGCCGCTACAGTGACTGCGACTAACTATTGCATCATTGGCTGTGACTGCGGGTTAACCACTGTGTCACTGGCGGGGATGTCAGAGGTGACTCTAGTGGCCACCATTGTGGTGGTGCTTGGGTGGAGCCCAGTGGTGGGCCAAAAAAATATTATTTTTTTATTTTCTATGATCCGTACCTTGCCTTGGGATGCATGCCTAGATCATACAACCTAGCACACAATTTTTGTTTGCATCAAAGGCCAAGTTTTCCAAAATTGACAAGTTTTATATGGATTTTAGGCTTCTCGGATGCCCCAGATGCAACCGTGAGGTCCATTTGGGCCAGAAATGCTCCAAAAAATAGTGACCGCCTCAGGATCCATGCTAGGGCCGGTTGCAAATTTTTTTGCCACACATTCCAACTTTGTCCAAATTGGATAAATTTTATATGGATCTAGGGGTTCTTAGATGCTGTGAATGCAACTGTGAGGTCCGTTTGAAGCCAAGATGACCAAAAAAATAGGTCCCCCTAGATCTGATAGAAAACCCTCTGAAAATGTAGATCTGATGAACACAGCCAAATTTCTCAGGAAGAGAACATGGGCAAATAGATTTGAAGCTTTAATACCATGTTGGAGTTGATGATAAAACAACCCATAGCTCCCAAGAACACCTGCACGCAAACACCTATGACAAAAAGAGAGAGAAGCAAACAACTACAAAGACCTGAACGTATGGATCCACAAGAGAGGAGAAATCCTTGATGTACAAAAACAAAAGTTGCAAATCAATAAAAATGAATGTTCAAAATTAAAATTACAAAAGAGATCAATTCTTATAAAAGGAGTTCTTAAACCCTAAAAAGGGAAAATCCTAGGTTGCATAATAATAATTAATAAAGTAATTAATTATTATATGCCTAAAGTTTAGCTTAAGCATAAAGAGATAATAAGTGACTTAGTAATTACATCAAACATGATTTAATTAATAAGAAAACACTTTATTACTCTAACATTGGATACATCTGGATTATTTTTATATTCTTTGCTATTTGTGTTGTACCTATTCATGAGATAAAGAGTTTTCAAGATCCCTTTCTTAGTATTGTTGTGGTTGATTTTGTGTTTGATGTTCGAGTGGTGTCTGTTGTTATCTCCTTAGCATGGTGGGAGTGGACCTTTGGTTCCATGAGGTCAAGTGGTAATGATTCTTTTACCACTTGAGATTATGACATACTTGTACCTATTATACACTAAGTTTGCAACCTTGTTTCAAGCTCTCTTGGTCTTGATAACCTAGTATAACATGGGAATCATCTCCAGGTTATGGGACCTATGCTAACTGAGATGAGACCTCCAGGTTCTAGGCTGGTTCCTCTTGGATACTCACCTTAATTTGCTTCTTTGACATGAAAGTAAATCTTGAGGGAAAAGGGATAGAAGGAATACTTGAAAGGGAAATGACTGAAAGCAAACTACCTACTAGGTGATACACTAAAAATATGGTATGAATTGCAATATAAAGGATGAACTCAGCACACAATCTTAGGTCTAGGATATCACAACTCACTAAATAGGCTTGCATCAATATTTTATAGAAGGGTTTGCAATAGAGAGATGCTATGCAGGGAAAGAGAGAATTTCACAAGGCAATAACACTCTTAAGAACTTAGACACAAACTATAACCTGTAAACAGACATTCACCTCTGCAATTGGGTATAGGAATGAGACAAATTGCCAGGGATGGAAGTATACCCACAAGAGCATTCAAATCAAATCATTCACAGGCACACACAAACTACAGAAAGAAAGAGGGATCAAGAACCCTAAGATATCACTGAAAACATACATATACTCAATTCAATAAGAGAAAATTCAGACAAGAAGGTATAGGGACAAAAAAAATGTCACAAAGTACCTTTGCAATATCTGAACAATCAATGAAAGTTACAAACTGCAGAAATTAGAGGGAAGAAGAAATGCCACAGATAAATTCTGAGAAAGAAAATCCTCTTTTTTAATTGCCAACTCTGAGCTCTAAAAAGCTCCAAAAACATTATATACATCTCCTCTGATTGCACACCGGCAGGAGTCAAAACCTAATTAGGGTTGTATATGATTTGACATAAAATAATCAAAAACCCTAATTCTATCATGTCTGATCATAAGTGTGTCTTTGAAAGTATCCTGACTGATTAGATCTCATATTTGCATGTCCATCCCATCTCTTTGCAAGTCGGGCTCATCATGAATGCTCAAAATTTGATCTTGGTAAACATTTGTATTTTGAAGTACAGAAGGCCACAGGTGGCACCAACCTTTAATGCTTGTTCAACGCAAGAACATCAACATGGTACCATGGGAAATCACATGTGATGACCATCAGATCTTCTCAACATTTCCCCAACTACAACTGTCCTAGAACTATCAAATATGAGCTACCCAAAGCCACGCAATCGACCAACCGCAATGAACCAATAAGAAACCCTCGAGAATATATTTTAAATTTGAAAAGCAATGGCCAGCTGATCCAATTTGAAATGTGACCATTGATATTTATTTTTCCTAGCAGATGAATGGCCCAGATCATCCTTGTAACAGTCGGGAGACCCTTTGAAAAGTCATCGGCCACATCATCGATTAGGAACCAATAAAAAGTGAACACCTCAGCATGACCGACAGCACAGAAGGCAAAAGAATCTTCACTTTACATTAGACGGTTGTCGCATGATCTGATGGGGTTGGAATATTCCATCAGATCATGAGATGACCAGAGATCTTTGTTGACTCTACAAATCCTCTGACAACCGGGCCCACTGACAAGTGCCAACTATTCCACCCATCGACCAATCAGAAACAAGCGTGTCAGTGCCTTCTGGCAACACAGACCCATGACCCACCAAGATTCTCATCAGATGGTTGTCGCATGATCGCATAGGGTCAAAAGATTCTATGAGATCATAAGACAACCGTAGATCTTAATTCTACTGACATCCTTGTAGATCCTCTGACACAGTCCCACTAACAGATCCCAGTCATCACTTTGTCGGCCAATCAAATGCAAGCACATCAGAACCTGAGGAAACACCTGATAGAGCCCTAGCAAAAGGTAAAATCAATGGCTGGCATATGATTGCATGGGTTTATAATATTCCATACGATCATACGACAGCCGTATATCTTCAAGGAAAGACAACCACGCTGGGCCTGCTCTGACATGACACCACATCACAAGCCTTTGACCAATTAGAAGCATACACCTCAGACTACGTGGCAGTGGACCCACTGAGACAAAAACACTGCATTATGATGAAGATCAATGGTTGTCGCAAAATCACAAGGGGGAAGATTAATCCTTACGAACATGCGACAACCTTTAGATCAAGAGATTAAGCCTATTAATCAAGGTCGCTTAGAATCTTTAATAAACTAGGCCCAGACCTGCCATGTGTCACTCTATCACTAAATCGCATGTTAGAAAGTCTGACAACCCAGAGTCTTGAGATTTAATGACAACCACAAGTTTTACAAGATTAGCTTTTTGGAAATATTACCAGGAAAACTTAGACTTGAGGAAAAAATGATTAAAAGGGGCCCCGCCCGACAACCTAATGGTATAACACATAAAGGGGGCACTTTTTAAAGGCACATGCATTTAAAGGGACTTGAGTGGCCTGAAAAGGTAACGGGGAATTATAACAGGCTAAAGGGTTTAGGGCTTTTGGGCTCCAACGGTCACTTTTTTTAAAAATTTAAACTTGCAGACCAGGGAGCTGGATGGTTGCAAAGGCCAGAAGGAAAGGTAGAAGGCCATGAAATTTTTTGAGGTGTTCGACAGGGTTAAAATGGAGATCCATGGATGGAATTCAGCCCATGACCAAAATTGAATAGATATGAAATTTTGGGCAACATTTTGGTGATTTCTGCTGGATGTCAGCCTGCTAGACATGATCAATGGCCTTAAACAATCCATTGGGCATAGGAGTCATCACTTGAAATATAAAACTTTCTTGATGGAGAAAGACCTGGAACTGGAGGGAGAAAAATACTGTGCACGAGCACTTTTTGGAAAGCAGGATAATTTAACCTAGAAAGCAAGGAAAGAAAGCAAGAAACATATTCACTGAGATTTACAAGGAGGGATTAACCTCAAAGAAAGGCTTCAAGTGGAAACCATTAATTGAAATAGGCAAGGAATCTCCTCCAAGAGTTGATAGCTGAAAAGCATTAGGCCCCTTTCACTCTGTAATAACAAATGGTCCACCCCAGAAGGACTCAAATTTTGTGTGTCTGCTAGGCCTTGATCTGAATTCATCCCACTTGAGAACTACATCTCCAACTTTGAAGCTTCTAGCCCTGGCTCTTTTATCAAAGCTCCTCTTTGTCTGATCTTGATAGAACTCCATATCTTTCATGGATTTGTCTCTGAGTTCTTCTAACTCCATCAGCTGAGCATACCTGATTTGTAAGGGATCTCCTTCTTCAAACACGGCATATTGAGTAGCCAAGTCCAAAGTTGACAATTTAGTTAAAATGGACAACTTAGCCTCTCTGCCATACACTAACACATAAGGAGAATTCCCAATGATCTTTTTTGGGGTAATCCTGTCTAACCATAAGGCGGACTTCAATTTAGTATGCCAATCCCTTTAGTTATCCTGTAGAGTTTTCTTGATTATCCTAATCAAGTTCTTATTAGTTGATTCTACCAAGCCATTGCCTTGAGGGTAGTAATTTGAACTAGTATTCAGATAAATACCATTTCTGATTGCCCATCTTGAGACTTTAAGACCTGTGAATGCTAAGGCATTATCTGATATTATGGAGTCTGGAGTGCCAAATCTATGAATTATATCATCATAAAAACTTAAGACAACACTCTCATTTGATTCTTTCAAGGCAACTACCTCTGTCCATCTAGTGAAATAATCTATTGTAGTGATTATCCACTTGTGCCCTACACTAGATGGAGGGTTAATCATACCAATAAAGTCTATGCCCCATCTCATGAATGGTTGCTCTATTCTGATTTGCTGAAGGGGCAGAGCTGCAAACTTTTCCTTTCCTACAAACATAGCACATTTGATGCATTTCCTCACATAATCATGACTATCCTTAAAGATAGATGGCCAATACTATTCGACCCTCATGATTTTAAAAGTAGTAGTCCTAGGAGAAAAGTGACCTCTAGAAGGTCCATCATGAAATTCAAATAGGACATCAGCTATCTTTTCTGAATCAATACATCTTAAAAGGACACCATTGTGATCCTTTCTAAAAAGAACCTCATCTATCAACACAAAGGGGATAGATTGTAACCTATAATATCTTCTTTTTGTTGAATCTAGGCCTGTAGGATATTGTCCTATCTTTAAGTAATGAACCATATTAGGCAACCAACCTGATGCCTTAGCATGTTCCTCTGAATCGTGCATAACCATAGATGCATCTGTTTGCACTATTTTCTTTGAACTTTCATCCCCTACCAAATGCTCACAAAGACCTCTTCCTCTAACCAACTTGGTGGTTTGGATATCAATGTCATATTCCATTACCTTGGTAATCCAACCAACTCTTTTCTCATTTAGGTCCTTGGAAAGCAAAAATTCCTTGACACTTGGATGAGTAACCTTCAAGTGTACCTTGTTACGGGTCAATAAACATCTGAACTTTTTAAGGCTCTTCACCACAACAAGTACATGTTTTTCTACAAAAGAGTATCTTTGTTCATACTCTTCTAAAACTTTGCTGAAGAAAGCAATAGGTTGCTCCAACCCTTCTGAATTTTCTTGAGTCAACATAGCAGATATAGCATCATGACCTCCATAAGCATAAAGGATAAAATCCTTACTAAAATTTGGGTTTAATAGAGCAGGGGCTTCAGTCAAGGCCTCTTTGATAACCTGGAAATTGGCTTTTCCTTCTTTAGTCCAGCTGAAAGTTGGACTCTTCTTTAACATAGCTGTTAAGGGCTTCAATAAATCTGCAATATTAGGCAAGAAACACCTAACAAAATTAATCTTTCCTATGAAAGATTGGAGAATTTTCTTATGATGTGGCAATGGTAGCTCTAGAATGGTTGCAATCCTTTTAGGATCTACTATAATTCCTTTCTTGGATACTATATATCCTAGCAATTTTCCTTCATGCACTGCAAACACACATTTCTTGGGATTAAGAGATATCCCAAACTCTCTACATCTTTCAAATATTTTCCTCAGATGTTTGATATGATCTGCTACATGTTTAGAATAGACAGTTATGTCATCTACGTAGACCAATACAAATTTGTACATGAGGCTTTTAAAGGCCATATCCATTGCCTTTTGAAAAGTAGCACTTGCATTTGACAAACCAAAGGGCATCTTTTGATAAGCCATGGTTCCCCACTTGGTTGTAAATACAGTCTTCTATTGATCCTCCTCATTAACTAGGATCCGATTGTATCTTGAATAGCCATCCAATAATGAAAATCTCTCAGATCTAGAGACACATTGTAAGAGTTGTTCCATAGAGGGTAATGGATGGCGGTCCTTTAATGAAGCTCTGTTAAGATTCTTGAAGTCAATACATAACCTCAACTCCCCATTCTTCTTCCTTATAGGAACAAGGTTGGAAACCCAACTAGTATGCTTTATGGGGTAGATGATACCACTTTCTATTAATTTGAGCACTTCTCTATGCATAAGTGGCTCAAGCTTGGGATTAACAGGTCTTTGCTTTTGTCTCACTGGTTTGGCATTAGGTTCTAATTCAATAGTGTGTTGAGCAAGGGCTGGATTAAAACCTTTTAGGTCTTCATATTGCCATGTAAAAACATCACTGAATTATTTGAATAATTGGGTGTAAGCTTTCTTTTCCAAACCAGTGTTTACCTTTCCAAATTGTAAACTTTTACCTGGTTCTAACTCTAATTCAACACAATGTTCTTGTTGAACTACCAGGCCAGCTTTGTTTTTCTTAACTTGATCATCCTTGTTGAAGGCAGTCTCTAAGGTGACAAGACCTCTAGGCATCTTATTAGACTTGAGTTGTATCACCTGGTCACCATAGTTTTGTGATAGCCTATCTTGGTTATGCTCTGAGAAGACATCCTCTTCAAACAAGAATTGCAGAATTTGCTCATCATTTTCAAACACTTGCCAATTAGTATTATTATCAGGGATAGAAGGTCTGACAATCACTTTGATATGCTATTGGTCTATTTCTTTTGAAATGCTATTGGGGATATCATACTGGGATCCAATAGCAGCTAATCTATCTGCATTTTGATTTAGCTTTCTAGGGATAGCAACAATATTGAAAGCACAAAAGTCTTCAATTGCATCCCAAACTCTGTGTTTGTATGCTTTCAAGGTTTCATTTTTGGTTGCACTTATCCCTCTCACTTGGCTGACTACTAACTCACTGTCACCATAAACTTTTAAGGCTTTGAGCCCTCTTTTTCTAGCCCACTCCAGTCCATTTACTAGGCTTTCATACTCTGCAGTGTTGCTAGTGCAGGAGAAACTAAATCTGAAAGCTGTATAATATCTTTCTCCCCTTGGGGACACTAGCATAGCAACACCACTAGAACCATGTCTACTTCTAGCTCCATCAAAAAACATTTTCCAAACCTAATTGCTCTGATACTCTGAATCAATGTCCTCTTTGAGAAGGTTTGGATCTATGGATCCACTTTCTTGTATCAAATAACTCCCCAAACCAACATTCCAAATGATATTTTCTTGTGCTTCAAAAACCTTTTCTGACTCTAGCTCATCAAGTAAAATATCAGGGATACTTTCTGTCTTAGTGTTTGCTTCTCTGATAATTGGGAAATCACTGTCATCAAATATAGGGTAGCTTGCATTGATGGTATTGGATACATATGATTCTATATGGTGTGCTGCCAATGATTCAAATTTTATGGTAACCTTGGTACCATATCTTGTGTGAAAAAGCATGTGAGACCAGTCAGAAGATATGTAGCCTCCTATTTTGGCTATAAACTCCCTTGATAGACATATCGCAAACAAGGCAGGGAGATCTATGATGTATATATCAAGTAGGATGGAGAAATTAGGACTAGCATGAAGGATTAGACTGGTATCCTTAGCCACACCTATAGTATTAACTACAGATCCATCAAGTTGTGTTACCTTCTTTTGGAGGGGTTCATATTTGAGTCCTAATTGGTCAGCCACCTTTTTGGGAATTGCAGTACTAGTAGCTCCACTATCTACCATACAATTATGTACTAAGGATTTTCCAATAATTAAAGATACATAAAAGGGAGGTGGTTTTGAGTTCCTACCTTGCATGGGATTGGCTTTGGAGTTGCAACTTGGAGCCTCCTTTTCTTGATCAGTGTTGACCAACACTGGCTTTGCAACTTCTTTTGTAGGCTGAGGAGTAGTCATTTCAGTCATAGCTTTCTTCAAAATCTCAGGTTGCCCTAGAATAGCCTGTTAGCCCATTTTCATGTCAATGCAAAAATCTTTAGAAAATGGCCTGCACCTGCAAAATTTCATGACTGTACCAACTTTCCTCTACTCTCTGCAACCTTTCTCCCTATCCCTAGCCAAAACCCTAAGCAAAAAATTCAAAAATCTAGCCATTGTAGTGAGAAAGCCCTAATTTACCCTGGCCTCATTCTATTTCGTTATTACCTTTTTTGCCACTTAAGTGATCATATAATGCATGTGTGCATTTCATCTCTTTGTCAGTCGCATGATCGCTTAGTCCCTGGTGGTTAACTTTTCTTTTATGTGATTATGTGACTATTTGTTCGCGTAATATCTCATTATCTGGTGGTTACCGGAAAACTTTATGCAATCCCGCGAGTGGCTTATTTCTTTTTCAGTCGTTGATTCGTGAAATGGTGGCCCCTCTTTATAAATGGTGATACATGTGGACTGATTGTCAGATATGTGCTGATGTGGTAGCTTGTTATTGGTTGAGCACAGTGATCTATAACATTGTTAGGTGGGCCCGATATCTCAATTAGATGATTCCTAATCGACGGTTGGCATGTAAGCGCATAGAATCTTTTGAGCCTTTCAGATCTTGTGCCAGCCGTCCGATCTCCTAGGTGGTATAATGTTCTCAGTGGGTCCAAAATAACATGTAAGCATAGTTGGTGATCTCTTATTGGTCCATGAGGTAATGACTCGGCACTTGTCAGTGGGACTTGGTTTTTGGATGTGTCAGAGGGTCTTGACACTGTCAGTGAATCAATGAACGACGTAAGTTCTTATCAGATGTGTTAGAAGCTTGAGATCATGTGATAGCCACTGATTTCTTTCAGTGTCAGAGGGTTGTCAGGGTAGCAAGGAGATTTTGCATCAATGGTCGACATATAATTTGATGGGATCTTTTGATTGCATGAGATTTTAAGACGGTCATCGATCTTCTAGGCAGGCTAGGGCGGGGACTTGGCAATTCTGAAAAAATGGTTTAGCGGCCCAACAAATATCTAGTGGGTTTCACTCATTCACAGAAAAGGATAGCAGTGCTCTGATTTGACTGGTGATTCAACAAACAAGCATTCGCGTAATCGCTAACTAACTTGGTAGAGGTAAAAAGTGTTCTACGAACTAGAGAAACCCTTTTGTCGCCAGTTCGCCAAATGTAACTGGGATAGGTTTGCTTTCCTTTGTTCACCAGATCACTGAGTTAGGCTTGGGTTAGTGTTTTCACTTTGCGAATAAGAAATGCCTTCTCACATGTTCGCTGGAGGTTAAACCAAGGTTGCAGTTGAGTTAAGATCATAAAAGACCGTGAAAGGGAGTGATCGAATGGTTAGGACTTAAAGCTGATCGAGATTCAAATTTTGATCGCCGATTTACTGCAGGCGCCATGAAGTGACCGTTGAAATTCAAATTTGAATTTCTTGAGACATTTCTAGTGGTAGAAAGGACTGGTTTTAATTGTTTTGGAGGTCGAATTTGATTTTTTTGGTGGCGCCAGTGGTTGTAGTGTGGTCCAGGCTGCCTTGACCGTTTGCAAGGGGTCTGTACTGTCAAGAAATGAATAGAGAATACCTCAAGGTGTATTGCAGGTGAAGTGGTCAGATTAATGAGCATGGTGAATTGATGATTTTCCTGTACTTCTCAGATATTTTTCTCATTCATGAAGATAATCCTTCAATTTGATAGACTTGTACTCAGTTTTCCCTCTGAGAATTTTGATTTATGTTGTAATTGGGGTTGGTGTAGTTGTTGAAACCCTAACCCTAGCTATCTGAAGCTTGTTGCATCCTAGCCTGTTTAGGATTCCAAGGCAGCTAGTGGTATAAATGGTTGAAGTTTTGATTTTGTAAGGGTTCCTTCTTCTGCAAATTTTTGAGGAGAACTGGTTCCATGAAGGGTCCTTTTCCTGTAGATTTTCTCTACTTCTCTACGTATAGGGTGCTCTTTTCTCCTTTGTTGGCTTAGATAATATGATATGCATTGTAATTGATTTGTCTAATGTATGAGATTCAATATATTTCTACTATTATCAGATTGTCTCCATTTGAGTTTTAGACTTATTGATTGAAGCATCAAGGGTGTTTCCATCCTTCTATTTGCATTTCCTATGTGTCTACAATATAGTTGTTTTCACAGAAGCAACTAGGTTTGGGATTGGTTTTCAGGTGTGTATGAACTCAGGTATCAAGGGTATCTCATGTTTGTCTTCTAGTGGATGCTGGTTAATGTATTGCTTGTTTATGGGTCTCTTCTAAGGGGAGAGTTAATATCCTTTGAATAGGTGATAGCACATTTGGGTACACAGGTGGATTATTGAAGTATGACCTGATTAATGGTGTATGATTGGTGTAAGGCATCAACATATCAGAATGTATTGCTTTCTTGTTTCATAGCTATCTATTATAATGGGGTATTTGACTCTATGGTCTATTAGACAAGGCACTGGTCTATGAGAGACTTAGTGTATCTCAGGGGTCCTTTCAACCCAACATTAAAATCTTTCAAATCAAATACCTTTCCCTTTCATGTTGGTAGTAGTAGTAGGAGGTTTTTTCTAGTCTTCAGACTCATCATATGCAAGTAGGGTTGTTGCATGTGAATTGGCTTCATTGGGGTACAGGTTACCTGAAGGGATTTGAAGATTATTCCATAATAATCTATCTACAGGCCTATTGTTTATCATGAAGTGTCTTGAGTGTGCAGATAAGGCAATACCTACCTGAGTGATGTGGAGCTCAAAGAAGAAGGAGGATGTTCTTTATCCTCATCAATTGGACTATTTTGTTGTCAAACTTGAGTGCCTACCCTGAGAATCAAGCCCATCTATTGATTCAAGTTTGGTCATGCAAGGAAAAGCTCCAACAAATTGGTGACTCTACTGGGGAAATGAATAAAGACAACAAGTTTAAGATGTCCAATTCCTTGCTTTGCTGAACTATCCCAGAGTCTGGTTATATGATCAAAGAGTCAGATACAAAAATAAAGCATTTGCTAATATCTTCTCAATAAGTGTTGAGTGGTGGCTCTGAGGTTCTCTATTTGATCAGTGTAGTTTTTGATAAACAGTGAGGCCTGGTGAAGTTCTTGGTTGATCGGAAGAAGACACAAAAAGTGAAGTATTTTTCCTCTTCAAGGAGGTGGTGACTCTACATTGCAAAGAACCTGATGGAGCTGCATGATGAGCTCTAGATTTGCCCTGCCTTCCAGTCAACAAAGTTTTTCTGCTGCAGAACTTCCAGGTATCATGCTTTCATGTTTGGAAATGTTTCCTTATTAAGTGATCAAGCACTAGGAAAAGGAATAAGGTGTGAAGTATGTAGGAGGGGTTCAGTGACAAAAGAAGATTAGTTTCAAGTATAGATTTCCTATCATTAGTCTTGAAGATTTTCAAGTGGGTGTGCAAAAGCTACAGCTAGTGATGGATGTTCACCGGGTTTCTTTTGTCAGAGGATATGTACCATTTTGTTATGATGGCATACTGGCTTCCCTAATAAGATCCCTGATGGAATCAGGGGATATTTACCAAAGTATGATAGGGACCAACATCAATCAACAAGGAAACATGTTCAGTGCTTTGTTGATGTGATGTATGATTTTGATGTTTGCCATGAAGACCTATGGATGAAACTGTTTGTTCAAACTCTACAAGGTGATGCTAGAGACTGGTTCTCTTTTCTACCAGCATGTTCTATTTCATCTTGGAGTGAGATGCATTCGGCCTTCATGGAGCAATTTGGAGAAAGGATAAGCATATCTGATTCCTATGATAAGTTTTTAAAGATTCATATTAAGAATGATGAACTTGTTCCTCATTTCAATATCAGATTTGCTAAAGTATTGAATGATATCCCTAA
Organism: Chamaecyparis obtusa; assembly: GCA_027943335.1. Classification (NCBI taxonomy): domain Eukaryota; kingdom Viridiplantae; phylum Streptophyta; class Pinopsida; order Cupressales; family Cupressaceae; genus Chamaecyparis; species Chamaecyparis obtusa. Next base: position 967,012 of record BSBK01003447.1, read on the forward strand.
GAATTATAGACCCAATGATCAAGTATGTATGAATGTCTACTTTGATGCATTTGGTAAGAAAATGAACTACTTGCTGAGGGATAAAGAACCTAGGTAATTATATCAGGCATTTATAACTATGATGGACATTGAGAAAAATTTGAAATATGGATTGACCAAAGGTCATTTTTCCATGAATGTGTGCCGGTATAATTAATGTGAAAGAAGAGAAGAATGTAGTGTTAATACCACAACTCCAAGTCAGTGTATCAACACTCCTGCTGTAGTCTGTAATCAAGTTGAAATGTCAAATCAAGATATGTGTACAAATGTTGTGGAGTCTTTTGCTACTGATGAGACACGTGTTCAGGATGCTACAATAGTAAGATATATTACTGACCTAGGTGGAATTGAGCAGTGTGATGGTGTTTTGAGTTGTGAATTTTCCACTGCAGTCAATTCTTGTAATTTTGATTATAAGCATGATTTTGCTACTTCTATATCTCAATATTTTACAAATGAAGAGGCTGAAAGTTATGTCTCTAATGATGAGTTTGAAGTTGCTACACAAGATGAGGAATGTGATTCACAGGCATATCAATCACAGTCTGAGGAACATAGTACTGAAAGTGGTTACTCAAGTGGGAGTGATGAAGGCAGTGATGTTGAGTTGTCTTCATATGAGTCAGATGCAACATGGGAGGAAGAGAGTAATGATGGAAGTGAACAGTCCTTTATCAGTGAAGGTATGTTTTCATTTTCTGAATCTAAAAATGAAAGTGCATCTCAATTTGTACATTGTACAAATCAGCTTGAGTATGAGGGTGTTGAGAGTGATTTGTCCTCAAAGTTTGAAGATAAAGAAATGGTAATTCAATGTGATATCAGTGAGGATGAACATGAAGATTTGAGTAAAAGGTTATCTAATGGTCTTGCATTGGATAATGAGGTTGCAACATATAATAGAGAGTTTAGGAGTGAGCCATGGTTTTGCTATGATGGTTTTCCTAAACAAGATAATGAAGAAGATATAATCATGGATACTACATGCTTGGTAGGTGATATTGACTATGAATCTTCATATAATTTTGATTTTTCTTTGTGTACTAAGAATCTCCATGGAGATGAAATGGGTAGTGAGTTTAAAGTGTTTTCTAATACTTTATATGATGAGGACTATGATGATGATCAACCCATTCTCTGTCATAATGTGCAACAAGGAGTATTACATGGAATTATCAACCCATTGTTTGAAGAACACATGGAGGTCTCAAATGTTATAGAATTTGATAATGATGACATGTGTAAATATAAACTGGATTATTCTTTTGAGCTCCCACCAACTACACTTGTGGATATGCAAAGTCAAGATATGAATGAAGATTTCTATCAAATAAAGTATGTGACTTTTGTGTTTCAGATTGATGGCATACATGAATCAGTAGATAAAGATCAATTTCAATTTGTTGATAGTATTCATGAGCATACTGAGTCTTACTTTCATAGTGAAAAAGATGATGAAAATGTTTCAGATTTTTACATGCACTATGGGAATGAAGACAAAATTTTTGTTTTGCTTGATGGATTGATTGAAAATGTTGATATACTTGATAAAACAAATGTGAATAAAATTTTAGGCTTACCTCAAGAAGAAAGAAATGAAAATCAGGTATATGATAGAGGTAAGAAGTTTTGAAAGTTTCCAATGGTTCAGGGCCATGGTTTGTATATAATAGATGTAGTTTTCCTGTTTTCAATAAAGTTGTTGAGGAAAAGTCTTGTGGATTGGTCTACTATCCCAGAGATCTAATTTCTTGCATGGACACAAGTTGCCCATCATCCCCAACTAGAGCCACTGTTAGCCCATTTTCATGTCAATGCAAAAATCTTTAGAAAATGGCCTGCACCTGCAAAATTTCATGACTGTACCAACTTTCCTCTAGTCTCTGCAACCTTTCTCCTTGTCCCTGGCTAAAACCCTAATCAAAAAATTCAAAAATCTCATCGTTGTAGTGAGAAAGCCCTAATTTACCCCGGCCTCATTCTATTTCATTATTACCTTTTTTGCCACTTAAGTGATCATATAACGCATGTGCACATTTCATCTCTTCGTCAGTCACATGATCACTTAGTCCCTGGTGGTTAACTTTTCTTTTCTGTGATTACGTGACTGTGTGTTCACATAATATCTCATTATTTGGCAGTTACTGACAAACGTTATGCGATCCCACGAGCGGCTTATTTCTTTTTCAGTCGTTGATTTGCGAAATGGTGGCCCCTCTTTATAAACAGCGATACATGTGGACCGGTTGTCAGATATGTACTGATGTGGTAGCTTGTTATTGGTCAAGTATAGTGATATGTAATGTTGTCAGGTGGGCCTGATATCTCAATTAGATGATTCCTAATCGACAGTTGGCGTGTAAGCGCATAGAATCTTTTGAGCCTTTTAGATCTTGCACCAACCGTCCAATCTCCCAGGCGGTATAATGTTCTCGATGGGTCCAAAATAACATGTAAGCATAGTTGGCGATCTCTTATTGGTCCATGAGGTAATGACTTAGCACTTGTCAGTGGGACCTAGTTTTTGGATGTGTCAGAGGGTCCTGACACTGTCAGTGAATCAACGAACGACGTAAGTTCTTATCAGATGTGTCAAAAGCTTGAGATCATGCAACAACCACTGATTTCTTTTAGTGTTAGAGGGTTGTCAGGGTGGTGAGGAGATTCTGCATCAACAGTTGGTGTATAATCTGAGGGGGATCTTCTGACTGCATGAGATTTTAAGACGGTCATCGATCTTCTAGGCAGGCCAAGGCGAGGATTTGGTGATTTTGAAAAAATGGTTTAGCGGCCTGACAAATATCTAGTGGGTTTCACTCATTCGTAGAAAAGGATAGCAGTACTCCAATTTGACTGGTGATTTAGTGAACAAGTGTTCACGTAATCACTAACTAACTTGGTAGAGGTAAAAAGTGTTCTGCGAACTGGCGAAATGCTTTTGTCGCCAGTTCGCCAAATGTAACCGAGATAGGTTTGCTTTCCTTTGTTCACCAGATCATTGAGTTAGGCTTGGGTTAGTGTTTTCACTTTGCGAATAAGAAATGCCTTCTCACATGTTCGCTGGAGGTTAAACCAAGGTTGCAGTTGAGTTAAGATCATAAAAGACCGTGAAAGGGAGTGATCGAATGGTTAGGACTTAAAGCTGATCGAGATTCAAATTTTGATCGCCGATTTACTGCAGGCGCCATGAAGTGACCGTTGAAATTCAAATTTGAATTTCTTGAGACATTTCTAGTGGTAGAAAGGACTGGTTTTAATTGTTTTGGAGGTCGAATTTGATTTGTTTGGTGGCGCCAGTGGTTGTAGTGTGGTCCAGGCTGCCTTGACCATTTGCAAGGGGTCTGTACCGTCAAGAAATGAATAGAGAATGCCTCAAGGTGTATTGCAGGTGAAGTGGTCAGATTAATGAGCATGGTGAATTGATGATTTTCCTGTACTTCTCAGATATTTTTCTCATTCATGAAGATCATCCTTGGATTTGACAGACCTGTACTCAGTTTTCCCTCTGAGAATTTTGATTTCTGTTGTAATTGGGGTTGGTGTAGTTGTTGAAACCTTAACCCTAACTGTCTGAAGCTTGTTGCATCCTAGCCTATTTAGGATTCTAAGGTAGCTAGTGGTATAAATGGTTGAAGTTTTGATTTTGTAAGGGTTCCTTCTTCTGCAAATTTTTGAGGAGAACTGGTTCCATGAAGGGTCCTTTTCCTATAGATTGTCTCTACTTCTCTGCATATAGGGTGCTCTTTTCTCCTTTGTTGGCTCAGAGAATATGATATGCATTGTAATTGATTTGTCTTATGTATGAGATTCAATATATTTCTACTATTATCAGATTGTCTCCATTTGAGTTTCAGACTTATTGATTGAAGCATCAAGGGTGTTTCCATCCTTCTATTTGCATTTTCTATGTGTCTACAATAGAGTTGTTTTCACAGAAGCAACTAGGTTTGGGATTGTTTTTCAAGTGTGTATGAATTGGGGTATCAAGGGTATCTCATGTTTGTCTTCTAGTGGATGCTGGTTAATGTATTGCTTGTTTATGGGTCTCTTCTAAGGGGAGAGTTAATATCCTTTGAATAGGTGATAGCACATTTGGGTACACAGGTGGATTATTGAAGTATGACCTGATTAATGGTGTATGATTGGTGTAAGGCATCAGCATATTAGAATCTATTGCTTTCTTGTTTCATAGCTATCTATTATAATGGGGTATTTGACTCTATGGCCCATTGGACAAGGCACTGGTCTACGAGAGACTTAGTGTATCTCAGGGGTCCTTTCAACCCAACATTAAAATCTTTCAAATCAAATACCTTTCCCTTTCATGTTGGTAGTAGTAGTAGGAGGTTCTTTCTAGTCTTCAGACTCATCCTATGCAAGTAGGGCTATTGCATGTGAATTGGCTTCATTGGGGTACAAGTTACCTGAAGGGGTTTGAAGATTATTCCATAATAATCTATCTACAGACCTATTGTTTATCATGAGGTGTCTTGAGTGTGCAAATAAGGCAATACCCGCTTGAGTGATGTGGAGCTCAAAGAAGAAGGAGGATGTTCTTTATCCTCATCAATTGGACTGTTTTCTTATCAAACTTGAGTGCCTACCCTGAGAATCAAGCCCATCTATTGATTCAAGTTTGGTCTTGCAAGGAAAAGCTCAAACATAGCCAAAGAGTCCCACATAGACATGGTAATGTTCACCTTCTTCATGTTGTCTACAATGTTGAAAGGTGTCATAGTGTGTACTCTTTGTTGTGTTTTTACTATGATGGGCTCCACCTCTTTGAGAGTCTGGCCCTCTTTGCTTGTAATGACAGGAGTCTTCTTGGATGTGATAGGAGTAGCTTGCTACATTGGCTCTGCAGATGTAGTAGCTTTAGTACCAGAGTTTGCTCGCTCCATATCTTGACCTCTTCTCTTTGACCTTGTGTTCGCAGCAATGGAAGGTTCACCAATGACTCCATTGAAGTCTTTCTGCTCCCAATTAAAGAGATTAGTCTCATTATCTTATGGTTCTTGTTGAGGAACTGATCCACTGGAAGAAGCCTCTGATTAAGCTTGTGAGGCATTTTGAACCATCAATGCTTGGTTCATCCATCCATTTGAACATTTAGCCTAATTATGAGGTTGATTACAAGGGAAACACCATTCATTGTCCATAGCCATATTATTTTGACTAGGAACCATGTCCCTAAATGGATTTGTAGAATTAAGAGGTGCAGGGTTGTATGGTTGGAATGGTCTTTGATTAAAAATTTTCCTTTGTCCTTGATACCCTCCTTGGTATGGTGGCCTATTTTGTTGATAAGGCTGTCCCTAATTCTGATATTGTTGATTAGGACCTTGGCCTTGTGGTTGAAAGGGTGGTCTGATTCCTTGCCCTTGCCTCTTTAGGTTTGTGACCTCTTTAATCAAATTTTGTAGCAAATTTGTCATTTCTTGTTGACTAGTTCGTTGACTATTCTTTATCTCTTGTAGCTCTTGAGAGAAACTTGTTTTTGGCCCTTGATCGCTAGTACTGGCCTGAGGTGCTAATATGGTGGGAATAAGGATAAATGGGGGTACTTATGGAGGTGCAATGGGCTGAAGGCTAGGAAAGATGGGCATGGGTGGCCTTCTAGCTATCATACCTGCTTGGATTAAACAATTTTTAGCTCTGACAGCTGTATCAAAAGCTTGGGGTAAAGAGGTACCACCCATAGATTGGATCATGATAGAGATTTGACCATTCAAACTTTGCAAGAAGTATAGGAAATAATGGTCAGCTGATGGCCTCACTGAGACTGGAATTCTATTCCATGTCTTGAGGAATCTATTATTATAATCTGTCATTTATTCTTGAGGGTCTCTTTTAATGGTTGTCAATTGCTCAACCAAAGACAAGTTGTCTAATTTATCCTCAAAATGCTTACTCAATGCATCTCCTAATTCATCCCATGAAGTAATGGAACCAACAGTTAAAGTTCTAAACCATTCAAGAGCCTTACCTTTGAGAGAGGCTACTAATAGTTTGGTGGCCACATCTTCTTGAGTTATATTATGTATGCTACAGATAGTAGTCACATCTCTTATATTCTCAAAAGTAGTGGTTTGTCCTTCACCTGTGAAATCAGGTAGACTCTTTAGCACCACCAAGGGCACATCATGATGTTGAGCAAAGGCTAATGGACTCCCTTGGTTGAAAGATGTAAAAGCAAACTACCTAGCCATTGTAGGAGCTGAAATTTAATGAGTAACAACTGTGTGAGTTGTATTTGATGCTAGATTTGAATCTTCTTCTAGATCTTTGGTTAGAAATCTTCCTCTTCTTCTGAGATGAAAGGGCAAAGGTCTCCTTTCTGAAGTATCGGGTGGTGTAGACTGTACTCTCCTTGTAGGATATGTTCTCTGAGCTGATCTACCTTTGTAGCCCCTTTTTAAGGGCAACTCTAAAAATTTAGTAGGCTTTGAGCTTCTAGTCTCAATCTTTCTCATAAACTTTGAACAAGTTTAGCCTGGATCTGTGAAATCAGTGGAGTCACCAGATATACTTGATAGAAAACTTCTAAAAGTCTATATTATGCAATCAGTATATCAAAGATAACATAATCTTTTCAAAATGAACTTCTTTTGTTGTCCCACCGGATGTGCCAAAAATGTTATACACTAAGTTTGCACCCTTGTTTCAAGCTCTCTTGGTCTTGATAACCTAGTATAACATGGGAATCATCTCCAGGTTGTGGGACCTATGCTAACTAAGATGAGACCTCTAGGTTCTAGGCTGGTTCCTCTTGGATACTCACCTTAATTTGCTTCTTTGACATGAAAGTAAATCTTGAGGGAAAAGGGATAGAAGGAATGCTTGAAAGGGAAATGACTGAAAGAAAACTACCTACTAGGTGATACACTAAAAATATGGTATGAATTGTAGTATAAAGGATGAACTCAGCACACAATCTTAGGTCTAGGAGATCAAAACTCACTAAATAGACTTGCATCAATATTTTATAGAAGGGTCTGCAATAGAGAGATGCTATGCAGGGAAAGAGAGAATTTCACAAGGCAATAGCACTCTTAAGAACTTAGACACAAACTATAACCTATAAAGAGACATTCACCTCTGCAATTGGGTATAGGAATGAGACAGATTGCCAAGGGTGGAAGTATACTCACAAGAGCATTCAAATCAAATCATTCACAGGCACACACATAAACTACAAAAAGAAAGAGGGATCAAGAACCCTAAGATATCACTGAAAACATACATATACTCAATTCAATAAAAGAAAATTCAGACAAGGTATAGGGACAGAAAAAATGTCACAAAGTACCTTTGCAATATCTGAACAATCAATGAAAGTTACAAACTACAGAAATTAGAGGGCAGAAGAAATGCCACAAATAAATTCTGAGAAAGAAAATTCTCTTTTTTAATTGCCAACTCTAAGCTCTAAAAAGCTCCAAAAACATTATATACATCTCCTCTAATTGCACACCGACAGGAGTCAAAACCTAATTAGGGTATATGATTTGACATAAAATAATCAAAAACCCTAATTCTATCATGTCTGATCATAAGTATGTCTTTGAAAGTATCATGACTGATCAGATCTCATATTTACATGTCAATCCCATCTCTCTGCAAGTCGAGCTCATCATGAATGCTCAAAATCTGATCCTGGTAAATATTTGTATTTTGAAGTATAGAAGGCCACAGATGGCGCCAACCTTTAATGCTTCTTTGGTGCAAGAACACCAACATGGTACCCTAGGAAATTACACATGATGGCCATTAGATCTTCTCAACATTTTCCCAACTGCAACCATCTTGGAACTATCAATTCTGAGCTACCTGAAGCCACGCAATCGACCAACCACAATGAACCAGCAAGAAACCCTTGAGAAGATATTTTAAATTTGAAAAGCAATGGCCATCTAATCCAATTTGAAACGTGACTGTCGATATTTATTTTTCTCAGTAGATGAATTGCCCAGATCATCCTTATAACATTCAGGAGACCCTTTGAAAATTCATTAGCCACATCATCAGTTAGGAACCAATAAAAAGTGAACACATCAACATGACCGACAATACAGAAGGTAGAAGAATCTTCACTTTGCATCGGATGGTTGTCGCATGATCCGATGGGGTTGGAATATTCCATCAGATCATGTGATGATCGTAGATCTTCGTTGAATCTGCAAATCCTCTGACAACCGGACCCACTGACAAGTACCAACTATTCCACCCATCCACCAATCAGAAACAAGAACATCAGTGCCTTCTGGCAACACAGACCCACAACCCACCGAGATTCTCATCGAAAGGTTGTCACATGATCGCATAGGGTTAGAAGATTCTATGAGATCATAAGACAACCGTAGATCTTAATTCTATTGACATCCCTACAGATCCTCTCACATGGTCCCATTGATAGATCCCAGTCATCACTCTATCGACCAATCAAATGTGAGCACGTCAGAACCTGAGGACCCACCTGATAGAGCCCTGGCAAAAGGTAAAATCAATGGCTGGCGTATGATCGCATGGGCTTAGAATATTCCATGCGATCATATGATAGTCGTAGATCTTCAAGGAAAGATAACTATGCTGGGGCCACTTTGACATGGCACCACATCACAAGCCTTTGACCAATTAGAAGCATATACCTTGGACTACGTGGTAGTGGACCCACTGACATAGAAGTGCTGCATTATGATGAAGATCAACGGTCATCACAAAACTGCAAGGGGGAAGATTAAGCCTTACAAACATGCGACAACTATTGGATCAAGAGATTAAGCCTGTTAATCAAGGTCACTTAGAATCTTTATTAAACTGGGCCTAGACCTGCCATGTGTCACTCTGTCGCTAAATCGCATGTCAAAAAGTTTGACAACCCAGAGTCTTGAGATTTAACGATGGCCACAAATTTTACAAGATTAGCTTTTTGGAAATATTACTGGGAAAACTTAGGCTTGAGGAAAAAATGATTAAAAGGGGCCCCGCCTAACAACCTAATGGTACAACACATAAAGGGGGCACTTTTTAAAGGCACATGTGTTTAAAGGGACTTGAGTGGCCCAAAAAGGTAACGGGGAATTATAACAGGCTAAAGGGTTTAGGGCTTTTGGGCTCCAACGGTCACTTTTTTTTAAAATTTAAACTTGCAGACCAGGGAGCTAGATGGTTGTAGAGGCCAGAAGGAAAGGTAGAAGGCCATGAAATTTTTTGAGGTGCTCGGCAGGGTTAAAATGGAGATCCAGGGATGGAATTCAACCCATGACCAGAATTGAATAGATATGAAATTTTGGGCAACAGTACCAATTTTGGATGATCCTTCTAGAAATCATATTCACTTGTTCTTCATTGAATACTTGATCAAGCATCTTTCATATATTATATTGTACTTTATACTTGGTTTATTGTTACATACCCTCTTAATTGTGCAGTGGATGTTTCTTCATTATGTATACCTTGTGGTATCAGTTGTATATAGGTTTCATTAATGAGATTATGTACTTTTTATTCATTTGCATTATGTGAAGATTATATATTATTTATTGTATTTAGTAGATTAATTAACTTGAACGTAATTCTATGTCGTGAAACCCTTGTGATTTGTAATCTATAAATGAGTTAAATTTATTAAGTATGTATTGCCTTATGTTATATTGCTTATGTATTTTTATGCATTATTGATTGTAAACCCTTAAGAAATATTTTTTTTGTAAACTTAGAAACATGTTTTAGGTTAATTTATCCTAGGTTCCTTGGCAGGGCATTACACTTGGTATCATAGCCCAAGTTTCTACACCGCGAACTCTGGAAATTGTATGGCCATTAAGTGTCTTGTAGTTAAACTTGAAACCAAATATAGACAAACAAATATTTTATATTTTAGACCTATTATTTTGTGACTACACATTTATGTTTATATTTCCTTTGACTTTTTTTGAGGTTGAGGGAGTTATATTCCTATTTGTTTGTAGGCTTCTAGGAGTATGCCTAATTTTATGGGAGGAGAAAGGTTGAGGGATTTAAATATTCCTATTTATTTGTAGTCTTCTAGGAGTACACCTAATTTTATAGGAGGAGAATGTGATACCCACCCATAGTTCTCTATTTCACTTTTGATGTTAAACTCTTTTATGGTAGTTTTCATGTGTGTGTTGGTTATTTTAGTGATATATGAGGACATTAATGTACACCATTACATTTTGATTTGATATATATGAACCATTGGGTAGTTATGTGATATGACATGTTCATAGCTAGATGAATATGGTTATTCATGCTGATTATCTGCTCGTGATAATCATTCTATATTTATGAATTTCTGACATACTAACCTTATATCTATATTTACATAGATTATATGGATGTTTTAATTTTCTATTTGATATGGTGAGGGACAAAGAGCTAGTTACTTGTTTACGAGATCCACATGATCGACCAATCCCTACCATTGTCTGTATATTATATGCATGCACATGTTCAACTTTGTGATGACAAGTTTGTAGGTACTAGGCATTGACTTCCCTGATTTTATAGGATGAGTGTGTCCTATCGCAATATATAAATGGTAAGAGAGGGGAAATAACATATAGGTTGAAATACCAACCTAAGTCATTACTTATCATGAAATAATAGACAAGTATATGATTTTCTACCTATCCAGATTCGTCAAGGTGACATGAATTCATGAGCCCTTCCTTTAGACTTGATTGTTTCATTTTGGGTCCATCAATTTTGCGTCATGGTTGCATGTCATGTGGTTTGATGTGGTTTTGGTATTAAAATGGATTAAAGGTTTAATTAGGATTGATTATGAGATTAAATTATTATATTATATTATATTATATATATATATATATACATATTAAAATATAAAATCTAAGGCTATTTAATTAATGTGAATTAATCAAACACCTTTGTTTATTAAAGGGAATTAATTAAATTTTCTAATTACAGAATTTTGATATTTAATACTAAATGAAAATTGAAAACTAAATGCATAATTAAATATAAAATAATATTTTTAAATTTTTTTTGATAGATAATAGGCTTAGGCCATTAATAATTTTATTAATTCAAATTTTTTTTACAATGTTACTCCATTCAAGTACAGGCCCACGGGAAAAGAACAGAGAAGAAAAACCCATGGTATTGCTCAAGACCCTAGGTCCAGATTATGACTCATACAATAGAACTCATGTCTAAATCATGGATAGTCTCATGAGAATAAAAGTTCTTCCCTTACATACTTTGAAATAAATTTACCTATTACAAACCAAGCATGCAACTGGTTTAATGTTACAACCTCATCCATGGTAAAATCATATAATACAAAACAACTAGGGGTATCTACACAAGTGAACATTGATAAATTTTGTTAGGTAACGTGCCTCTATTTCCAATTCTATTAGGGAACAGTCACTAAATAATCATTTGAGCATCACAATTCAGAGAAAGTTAGTCCCTTCCAAATAGAAACCTGCTCACCACTCCCATGTTCCATAAACCTTGCATATCCTCAAGTATCTTTCTGGCTAAGATCATCCTTAGTATCCTTTTCAAAAATAAACATAATATGACCCGTTGATGATCTCATACAACAAAAATCTAATAAAATTTCCCTAGGAGGTATAATTCCAATACTTCCCTTTCTGTGACCACTGAATTAGCTTAGTTATCCCATACTTAGTGCCTTGGCAAGTGGACTTTACCCCTTCTCTATTTCTAGATCTACAATATCATAACATACATGAACCTTTTATATTTCCATGTTATATAATCACTTCTTAACATCACTTGTTAATATAAACCAAGCATGACCCATAATAATGCTAACTAAAACATTAGTATATTTAGCAGCTGGAGTTGAGATCAATATTTCTAACAGTAATTAAGAAGTATTGATCAGCAATTCAAGTGGAGCTCAATTATATAGGGGATTGTTATAAGCAACTCTAGTTAATAAAAAATAACCATACTAAACCCTAATAGTCCCTTCAAAGATAGAAGAAAACCATTCAAATAAAAAGTACTAGAAGACAACCCATAATGGACTTCCAAAGATAACATAAATATATGATACCTCTTTGGAAGATGACATAGATTAGATTCTAACATCCTGTATTACAAAACCATAACTAGATCTCTTTCTTGATTGATTAGAAACTCTAATATCTGAACTAATTTACAATAATAAGTATAAAAATTGTTCCCAAAATAACCAAACACAAGAGAGACACATAAATCCATAGGAAATTACCTCATCTATTAGAGGCCTACCCATTAGCATAAACAATATCTTAAATAATCTCATAAATATATAAATAATGTTTGTAAGTAATTTATACCATTAATGAATAATCAACATATTTGGAAAGGTGATCATGTTAGTTGTATGTGATGCACTCCAAAAATATGATTAGTGGGATGATAACCAAAATATATCAACCACCAAAAGCATCTGAATCTTGAAATCATGATAACAAAGAGAAGATAACTAAGAGGAAAGTAATAAAAAATGGAAAACACCCAGATCAAAGCTCATTCTAACAAGAATATGCGACTACTTTCTTAAGAGCATATAAAAACTAGCCAACTATATTGTTCATTTATAATAACAAAATTTTGGGTATCAAATTACATAGAAGTTAAAATAAAAGGACAAAATAAGAAGTATAAACAAAAGGTTTCAAGATAGGGCCACTAAGGCCAAAAGGCCCCATGAAGTATTTCCTTAACTAATAATGTCAAAAAGAAGAAGCTATATTTATATATACATATGAGGAAAAAATTAAAAAAATAAACAATAGAGAAAAGAAAGGGGAGAATCAACAGAGAAAAGAAAGGGGAGAATAAACAAAGAAAGGAGCCCAAACAAAATGCACGGGAACATAGGCCCAAAGGATGATAAAAAGAAAGATTCAATGTCAATATCGCTTAACCTTACAAGTTAGACAGAGGAGAAAAGTTAATAGAAAAATGAGGGGAGAAAGCAACTCAAGCTTTCCATACTATCTAATGATAAACCAGTTAGTCATATTAAACCCATATCTTATATAATTGTCATAAAGTATTAGCTAGCCAGAATTTAACCAAAACACCACCATAGAGAGTTTTCAAGTATGAGAAATGTAATGCAAGAGTCCTTTAAATAGAAAAATTCATTGTATACATATTCCTAAGCCCCCCACTAGAAAAAGAAATCCTAACCTAGAAAAAAACCCTTTCCTTTCCTATCCACACCTGCATTTCTAGGACCTTGTTCACATCCCTTCCTGGTATATTTCATCCCCTGTCCTTGTTTGTTCCACCCTCTTGCCTAACCTCCTCCTCCTCTAGGAAATATGTGTTTTCCACTTCCACAATCTCCTTGTAGCCTCCTATTCCATCATCAATGATATATTGAGAAAACTAGATAGGGATATTTGGATTTTTTATGTGAAAGAGCCAAAGGTGAGAGTTTAGGTCACGAGTCATTCCCGAGACCCTCTCCTCAAATTTTCCCCAATTTTCCCCCCAAAGGATGGGATATCGTGGGACTAGTTTTTTGTCTAGCGATGGTGTGTCATAGTTTTGAGATTTTGGGATCATTAGTGTTTCATCAATGTTATCGAGTACCTTGTCTATGTCTATAAGAATATCTCCTATGAAGAGAATTTTACACATATTTTTTACAGTTACTTTGTCTCTCTAAATTTTTTTTGCTAGGGCCAGAAACATTGATGCTATGTCAAAAGTAACCCTAGTCTGTCCACATTGTAGATGTATTCATCACTAAATAATTTCATAATAGCTCCAATAACCAATTCATGGAGGAATTTTAAAATACCTCTTGTACGCTCTACTATGACTATATTAGAGACTTCCATCTGGTGATTTTTCCCAAAGAGCCTTACTAGAGTATCCATTGCAATTAACACTTCTTGCAAAGAAGTGAAAGACTATAGAGAATTTTGAAGCTCAATTGCTAACCATGGATAGATAAATAAGACTATTGGTGAGGGATAAGAGATGTAAGATAATACTATCATGATGTGATGGTGCTACTTAATGATGAGGAAGGATGCAAAGTGTCAAGGCTTCCCAGAATGCAATGCCCATTAAAACATGTGAAATCTCTATTCAAGATTAAAAGAGCACTATTTCCTACTGATGCAAGGGTAAATGCTACACTTCTACTGAACAAAAGGTAATGTGGAGGCACGATTCACTAAGATCTTGGGATATTAATAATGAGAAGTGATGCCTACATATTACTTACTAAGATTGCATATAATTAATCAATAAACCCTTTGTGTTTCTCTAAGTACTAAAAGATCCTAGTAATAAATAAGGATATAAACACCTTACTTAATCTAATAATTTTTTTTTGTATTATTTAGATCCTAGATAATCTAACTAAAGTTTCCACCTCTTAACTTTATCCTAAAAATTATAACATTGTGAGTCCATCAACTCCTTTGTTGGCCAGTTTATCAACTCATGCGTTCCCTTCTCTAAAAATGTGATTAATAGTTGTCTTTCTGAAGGACCAAAAAAGGATGAGAGCTCTAGAAAGGATGGAATTCAATCTCAAGTTCGGCATAGACCCTCTTTTGATGGTATTAATGACAATTGTAGAATCCCCTTCGATTTCTAATTTCTCTATCCCCAAGTTTTTACATATTTTTAGTCCTTCCACAAGGACCATCAATTCCACCCAATTATTAGTCTCTTGTACTGTTGATTGATCCTTTTTTTCAACTTCCATGCCTTCATAATTATGAAAACTACATCCAATCCTTGTTATTCCCGGGTTCCCCTCAAAGGCTCCATTAAAATTTACTTTGAACCACCCTCTTTTGGGTAGATTCCATTGACATTATGCTCTCCTGATTACATTATCCTTATCTCCTAGTCCTACATATGGTGGAATTTTAAGCTCGATCCACCTACCTCTGATGTTTTTATCCCAATGTGTCATCTCTACTTCTTTCTATTGTTGATTCATAAATTTGCAATTAATGTTTTCTATGATGGCCACCTCAATCTTGTTAACAATTTTCCTCCACTTCATTTTTTTCCCCTTGAAGTTGCATCTATTCTGCTCCTTCCATATCTCCCATATCACCAAGGAAGGGGCCACTACCCTTAATCCCCCATATAGAGACCTTTTCTTAATGATAGACCATGCTTAGAATATACCTAGGATAGTCATGGGGAAGGCTGAGGTTCATCCAAGTTTATTGATTAACCACTTCTAGCATTGATTGGAAAATATGTAGTTTAATAATAGATGGTTTGTATCCTCTTCATCTTCTTCACACATAAAACAACCATTCAAGCCTTCATACCCTAAAATTTTGAATCTATATGATGTTAGGATTTTGTTATGTAGGATCATCCAAGAGAAAATACATGCCTCAACATATTTGTCTCAGCATAACTCTATAGGGAGCTCATACTTAGGCCTCAATTGTTTTCTCTCTAGGTATTTGTATCCTTCCTTTATATTATATTCTCCATTCTTAAAACCATACCATACTAGATTATCCATGCCTAAGTTGAATGTTATACTTCTATTACTTAGGATCATTTCCAATTCCACCTGCTCTATGACTGAAATGTCTATGCTATCTACTACCTTCCATTTCCATCTCAAGTCCCCATCTCAATATAATCCTTTACATAGTTTCCCCATCTTGACTCGAACATGGCTTTGGAAGCACTAAAATTGGATAAATTTTCTATAGCTCTATACCCTCCCCAGGAATCTAACCAGAGTAAGTCTTCCTTACATGTGCCTAGGTTCCAAGTGAGTTTTTCCATGATAACACTCCTACATTCCAACACAAATTTCCATATTCTAGACCCTCTAGGGGGTGTTCTCTAAAGATGTTTATAGGGTCACCATTGCTTAGGTATTTATGAATCAAGATCTTAGCCCACTTGAGGTGTGGATTTCTAAACATCCTCCATACCAAATTTTCTTCAAGGTCGTTTCCCTATTCTCATATTTTTTTGAGGCTTTCCCCCCCTTCCTCTTTAGGCCTACATACTTTATCCTAAGATAATAGTGAAAAATTCCTTTTATCTCATACACCCTGCCAAAATAAATTCCTTATATGTTTATTTAATTCCTCTCTTTTGGTTACTGGAAGGTTGATACATGATAGCTGGTAAATTGGAATTTTTGAAAGTACTGACTTAACCATAGTTTCTCTTCCTGCCAAAGACAACCACTTACCTTTCCACATGTCAATCCTCTTCCTACTTTTATCTATTCTAAGGTCCCATATCTTAGAATATCTACAACCCTTATCTAGGGGGAGTCCTAAATATTTTCATGGAAGTTTGCCTAGTTTAAAATTGAGTATTTTAAATATTTCATGTTCTGTTTTATTATCGGTATTGAAGAATAAGACTTTTGAATTTTTTGGGCTAATTTCCTGTCTTGATACTTCCTTGAATGATTTTTCTTCTCTTTTCTCTGTCTACCCTTAAATCATGATGTCATCCATGAATTTTTGATGAGTGGTTGGTTCCATACCACTTGTTATGTTGATTCCTTTGATTTTATTTATCTCCCAGGCTTTCACAATCAATCTACCTAGGGTCTCTTCCATGTTAATAAACAAAAAGGGAGAGATTGGGTCCCCTTGCCTTAAGCCTCTAGAAACATTAAAAAAGTCTTATGGGGTACCATTAACTAAGATTGATATTTTTGGGGAAGAGGTACATTCAAAGATAAGATTAATCCATGTTTTAGAAAAATTCAAGGACTCCAGACACTTACATAGAAACCTTTAGTCTACCTTATCATACACTTTCTCAATGTCAAGTTTAATGAGTATGCTAGAGACTCCATTCCTTTGTAGTGAGTGCATGGCTTCTTGAGCTATAACCAATCCATCATAAGTTGATCTACTTGGGACAAAACCTATTTGTTCCTCATTGATTAAAAGAGTCACACAATTTTGTAGCCTATTAGATAAGGTTTTGGTGAATAATTTATATGAGGTGTTGCATAGTGCTATCGATCTAAAGTCATTAAAGTTTTATGTTTTATCTTTTTTAGGAATTAATGCTATAAAGGTCTTGTTGAATTCTTTTAAAATATTTACTGAGTTATAACTCCATCCAATGCTTTGGTCACCTCATCCCCTATGAAGTCCCAACATTTCTAAAAGAATCCCATAGGGAACCCATCAGAGTTGGGTGCCTTGTCTAGGTTCATTTTCCTTAATGTTGTTTCAATTTCCTCTTTGGAAATTTTTTTCATTAAAGACTTATTATGATCTTTTGTAATTACTTTTGGGATATTCTTAACTATATTTTTTTGTCCTCTAAGATTCGATCCTTCCTTATTATTGAAAATGTTCTCAAAGTATCCCACTGCCTTAGTTGTTATCCCTTTAGGGTCCTCTATATTTACCCCACTCTCATTTTTAATGCTTGTAATCATGTTGACCACTTATCTATGTTAGTGCTATTATAGAAAAACTTGGTATTCTTGTCCCCTACCTCCAGCCATGTCTCCCTAGATTTTTGTCTCCAAAATATTTCCTCTTTAGCTAGTATATCTTCATAATCTTTTAGTAGCTCTTTTTCCCTCAAATAAAGTGTCTCATCCATACCCTTCTCAACAACCAAGTTATTAACTTCAATTATGTTTTCTTCAACCGTGGACTTCTTTTCAAAGATATTTTTTAAGTGTTATGAGTTCCATTTTTTAAGTCTTTGTTTGACCACTTTAAATTTTTTGACAACCTTGTACAATTTGGACCCTAAGATTTATACTTCCTTCCACCATTTTTCTATCAATTTTAAGATATCTGCATCTTTCAGCCACATTTGTTCAAATTTGAAGGGGAAATTTTTGGGGCTTGTCTCTTCCAAAATCCTTAATTGGATTGGATAATGGTCTAGTCCAAATATTGACATGATTTATGCTTCCATTGTATGAGAGAAGTTTTTAAGGCTACCATATCAGAAGAATTTGTGCAGTTTTTCCACTATATTGTTGAACCCTTTTCTCTTGTTGTTCCAAGTGAAGGCCTTTTCTGTTGTTTAGATTTATAATAAAGAAATTATTTTTATCCAATTTTCAAATTCTATAGCTACTACTGGTAATTTCTCAGTACCCCCACTTATTTTTCCTCTTGGTGATGGAATTGAAATACCCCCAATGATGTAGACCTGATATGGGGTGTTCTATAAATATAGCTCAATCTCTTACTAGACCTAAATCTTATCTTTATTCTATGAAGGTCCATATACATTAATTAGGAGACAACTCAATCTATTTTTTAGGCTATTGACATGCCCACACATCTAGTTTTATCATCTTTCCTCTAGAGTAAACACAATATTACTTGGATCCCATATAATGGCTAACCCTCTTGAGGCACCATTTGTGGGGGAGTCATAAAATTTTCTGAATCCCAACCTTTTTCTAAATGTTTCCATATCTTTTTTGTTCAATTTTGTCTCTTGAACCATAATGAGATCATATTTAGTGTTTTTAATGCAACACTTTAGAATACAATGCTTGTTAGGGGTTTTAATGCCCCTAACATTCCATGTAAGGAGTCTCATGATTCTTTGGGAAGGAACTTCCCCTTCCCCACATATAACATTGAATTTAATTTGGTCTTATTAACTGCTTCTCCATCCTTAGCTCTGAGTTTAGATAGTTATTTTCTTCCTCTCTTCTTGCTTTGTTTAGCACAGTTTAGAGTTTCCAAGCTCTCCATTGTAAGTGTTATTCCAAGAGATTATAGATCCCTCTTCTCCATGTCATTTAGCTCTTCCAACATTTCTTCTTCCTCATAAATCAATGAGGCATAGGTGGAGTTTTTAATTTATTTTATGAGTAGGTTCCTTTTCAAAGTAACTTCTTCCTCATCACTTATCCCATCCACAAATTGTTTCATTAGATCCTTAACCACTACATCACATAAGTAGTTGGTAATAAAATTCACTTCTTCCTCCACTTTTTTGATATCCTCTAATGAGCCACTCTTCTTACTACTATCCTTGTGTCTGCCCTCATGATTGATAACTTTCTCACTTTCACTCTCCCCTCCCTTGTGATTTTTGTTCTCTATATTGCCCTTCCCCAACTAATTTTATGGATCCTCTCTGACGTACTCATCCTAGTTGTCATCCTTATTAAAAGTTACCTCTTGTTCAATATCCTTCTCTTACCCCTCCTTTTCCACAATTGCTAATACGTCATGACTCTATAGATTTTCTAGAATCTCTATAGTCTCTTTTCCATGTGTCAAATCACTCTAATTATAATTCAAAATTTGATTTTGAGTCCTTGATTCTTGATTATCCTTAATTTTCCCTTCCTATAATTCTTCATTGGGACTCTCAGATGTTACAATAAAACCTCCTTTGTCCTTATTAAACTTAATCTTTACTCTTTGATCCTGAATAGGGAGCTCCAATTGTGAGTCCCCCTTCTTAATCCCCATGACATCACATTCCTTAACCATTCCTCTATAGAATGTTAGTTTCATGACAAAGGTTTCTTCCTTGATTTTTACCTCAATTTTTTTAAGGGTGTTGATGTTGATATCCATGTTGATAAGAATGCCATAGTTGGAGTGAAAACTACATTTCTTCATATCCTATGAAATTCCCTAGCTGGTCACCTATTCATCCAATGGTTTCCTTATTCAAGAGTTCTACTAGAAGATTAGGAAGAAAAATTTCCCTATCTACCTTAAAGGCCCTAAGGCTCTTGGGATCAAAATTTGGCTACCAATCTATAAATTTAAAATCATGACCTCTAAAGCATGGTGATTTACCATATACAAATTCATTTTTCAAGTTAACATTGCTACCTTCAACATAAAGAAAATATTAAGGATGGAGATTCCTACCTTGCCCTTGAAGGTCACTAGGAACCATTCTTCCACTTCTTCAATGTGAATCCCCAAGCCACACCACCTAGTGAGAACCCCATATTTTTGGTAATAGCGTTGCATATTTCCTATGATTTTGTTGTGGATTTCAATGGTTATTTTGTCTTCTAGAGCACAGAGTGATGTAACCTTCCCTATTGCCTAATATGGATTTCATCACATTAATTGAATTCCATTTACCTTGATGGATTTGATGTATTTGGTTTGAGTGGATGTTAGGTTTTCCCTAACTTGAGGATGTTGGGTGAATCTTGCCTTCTCATTATTCCTCCCAAGGTTTCCCCAATTTTCTCTTGAAGCTTTTTCTCTTGTAAAGTCTCAATTGTGGGGTTTGGTCACATTAATGCTTCTGGGAGCTATTTTTAGGGAACCTTTCTCCAAATTTTTCAAAGAGTGGAAATGGTTGTGTCTTGGAGAAAATTGATCATTCCTTGTAGAGTCTGTGGCAGGTAGATCAGGGGTTTTCTGATAACCTACAACTGATTGAATATCTTGAAGGAAAGAATGGATAATTGAAAGACAATGATTCGTGATTACCAAGCTACTAAAGTGTATGTAAGATAGTTAATTTAGTTAATGTATTGTCATTGATGTCAACTAGTTTTGAATAATAGTTACAATCATCTAAAGAAGGAAAATGGTAAAGGAATGAGATATTTACATGAAGATGAGATGGATATAAAAAATATGGATATGGTATACATTTGGTAACTTATTGATGATCATATGGCATCATGTTGATGACTTGATTGTATTACGTGATTCTATTATGTATTGAAGATCAAAACTAAACTAGTTTATGTGGTCGGTAAATGAAGATTTATGTGTACATCGAGCAAGAAATAAATGGAGTTTATAACAACCGACTGAAATGATGAGCTGGACAATTTCTTATGATTCTAAGGTAGAAGATAATGTTTTTTTATGATGATCTAATGACTGACAAAATTCAAGATTGATCGAATGAATGAGAATGAAATGTATTAATGACACAACTGTCGAGGAAGGTTAGAGTGAAAAAATGAATGGTGAAGATTAAGAGGCAAAATCTATGGATGACAAGAAAATGGTTTATGATGTCTATATAAGGAGACATGAGATTCATTATGGAGTATGGGTTTTTTGATGCTGCAGGAGAATTCATGAAAAGGATTGTTTTCATGCACCACTGATCAAACTAGTTGAAGACATAATCGAGAAGAATTGCAGACAACATCGAGCGTCAAAGAAAGCATATACCAAGAAAAATAGAGTTTGAGGAAACATAGATGTTGAATTGATTATTGATCAGAGGTATTTTGAGCTTAGCATAGATCTGAAAAATCTACAAATTAAAGTTGTATTTGAATCAGATCATTACTGTATCAGTTTAACCATTGCTACAGATAAATATCTTAACCAAGTGAGACTTAATAGTATTTTTTATTTCAATATGACATTTAATGAATGTTGATTGTTTTCTTGTTGACCCCATAGTGAATGCATGGTCAAAGGATAACTATTAGTGATAAATCCTCTAACCAAGTCACACCTCACAATGTGTTTTATAACCTTTAACAGGGTCGGCTCCTAATCGAGCTCACTTTAGAAGAGTAAATTATTTTGGGTTACTGGTCCCAAGTGGTTTTTTACCTAACAAGGTTTCCACGTTAAAAATATATGTATTATATGTGTATGATGTGTTGAATTGTTATTTTACTTTACACATTTCTATAACTGGATAGATCAGTGAACACAATACTTAATTTACTGGTAATTGGTAGATGAAGATAAAGGCACAGTTGATATCTTACTGAGTTGATTATTTGATTGAAAAGTTTTAATATATACATCTGGGAGATTTGGGATTGTAGGATAACTTAACTTAACTGATTCACCCCCCCCCCCCCCCCCCCCTCTCAGTTATCTAACAATTGGTATCAGAGCATAGAGTTCTTGGAAAGAAAAGTTTGAAGGACTTAAGCTAAAGATCATGAGATGTATAAGAGAGAGGTGCCAAAGCTGAACAAATATAACTTCTCGACATGGCAAAGCATAATGGGATTATATCTATCTAGAATTGGAGAATCTGATGTATACTACTTAGATAATGAATTCATCTAGCCTATTAGACCTTTGATTATTGATTAGATGAGAGATAAACATGAACACAATGTATCAATGATAGAGATTGTTTCTTCCTTATCAGATGCTGAATTTGAACATGTGAAGACATGCACTTATGCTAAAACAATGTGGGACAAACTTGCACTAGTTCATGAAGAAGATGAAAATGTGCCAAGGGCTAAAGCTGAGAGTCTTAGAGGAAAGTTTGATGACATGAAAATGAAGGAAGGAGAAAACATTTTACAGTACACCAACCAAATTAATGATATTTTCAATGCTATCTGAGGAGAAAGAGGTATTATTGAATAAGATACTGTTGTACGTAAAATTCTTAGAACCTTGTTGCTTACTTATGCTATTAGAGTCTTTGCAATCCATGAAATGAGATCAGCTCCAGGTAATAATCTTACACTTGATAGTCTAATTGGTAAACTAACTACTTTTGAGTTGAGTAACTTTGATAACAATATTGTTCCTAATGTTGAGTCTTCATTTATGTCATCCTTGAAAATAGGTAAATCAAGTAGTAAACATATGATAAGAAATGAGAGTGATAGTGATAGTGATGAGGATGAGCTTGAAGCATTAATGGATAGAAGACTGTAGAAAGGTAAAGGAAGATATAAAAGAAAACTACCTTTGGTTTGTTTTAATTGTAAAGAAATTAGCCACATTGCAGTTAGATGTCCTAATAGGAAAGAATATGACAAAGATAATGAAAGATCTGGTGAAAGAAAATTTAACAAGAGAGATAACTGAGAACACAGAGGCAACCTACAGTATGAAAAAAGAAGTAACCGATATTACAAAGACAAAGGAAAGAAGGCATGTTACCTTGTTGAAGATGAAGATGATGACATAGACACTGATGAAGACATTGAGGTGGTATTCATAGCTTTGAAAGAAGATTCAAAAGAAGAAGAAAGGTATGTTGAAATAGATCTTATTTCTAAAGTTAGCAAGAATGATACCTGGATTATTTATAGTGACTGTACACATCATATGATTGGTGATGAAGACAAATTTGAATACCTTAAACATTATAATGGTGGATCTGTTAAATTGGGAAATGATACACCTTGTCTAGTAAAAGGAAAAGGATCTATCTTTTTGAACAATAAGATCAGATTGTGGGAATGCATATTGGGTGAAGGGACTTAATTATAATCCATTGAGTGCAACACAACTAAATAACACATGTCACTAAGTTGTATTTGAAAATAGAAAGGTGAAAATCTATGATGAGACTAGAAAGTTGGTCGGTACTGGTGAACAATCTAAAGGTAATCTATTTTATCTTGATAATGTTGAAACTTCTTGTTTATTGGATAGAACTGAAGATGTGTGGTTATGACACAAAATGATATGTCATGTGAATTTTGACATGGTTAAAATCAGTAAGAAATGGAGAGTTAGAGGTTTACCGAGCTTATCTAAACCCGACCATGTTATGAGTAAACAATGTCAAATGGGAAAAATGTCAAAATCTAGTTTTAAGAGAAAAAACTATTCGTCTAATGCTATTTTGGAGTTGTTTCATACTGACTTGTGTGGTCCTATGAGAACTCAGAGTTATTATGGAGACAAATATTTTATCTTATTTGTTGATGACTACTCTAGGATGACGTCTATCATGTTTTTGAAGAAAAATCATAAGCTTTTAAGATGTTTAAATGGTTTAAAGCTAAAGTAGAAAGAGAAAGTGGTAAAGAGTTAAAAAAATTTAGATTAGATAGAGGTGGTGAGTTTATTTCTGATGATTTCACTAAATTTTGTAATGAGCATGGAATTAAAAGACAGGTTTCTGCACTGAGGACACCTCAGCAAAATAGGATTGTTGAAAAGAGGAATATATCTATTGTTGATTGTGCTAGAACATTAATGATTTAAAAGGATGTTGCACAAATATACTGGAGAGAAGTTGTTAGTACTATTGTATACACATTGAACCAAGTACAACTAAAGAAAGATTCAAACAAGATACCTTATGAGTTATGGTATGGTTACACACCGAATGTAATCTATTTCAGAATATTTGGAAGTAGATGTTACATTTTGAAAGATGATAGAAATGGAAATTTTGATTCAAAAGGTGATGAAGGAATATTCTTAGGATATTCTACTAAAAGAAAAGATTACAAATGTTTGAATAAGGCTGCTAACAAAATGATTGAAAGTGTAAATGTGCAGGTTGATGAGTTTGTTGAGAAAAATGATGAACATAACAAAAAGAAACTAGAACATTGTGGTAGATTTACATACATTGAGCAACCTGACACTCTACCCAAGCAACAACCTGGCATTACCAAGCAACAAGATAATGATACCGAGCATCAACCTATACAGACCAAGAATCAAGAAATAGTTACCAAGGAAGATCATGATCCTACACTAAATGAAGAACAAAAAACTAAGCATGCTCTTGCAAAATTTGTGAGGAGACACCATCCACAAAATCAGATTATTGGAGATAAGAAAGATGACACGAAGTAAGTTGAGAAACAACACATGCTTAGTTTGTGAATTTGAACCTAAAAATGTTAGAGATGCACTTGAAAATGATGAATGGATTAAAGCCATGAATGAAGAAATAGAGAAGCTACTGAAAAATAAAACATGGACATTGGTACCGAGATCAAATGATAAGAATGTAATTGGAACCAAATGGATATTCAGAAACAAGTTGAATAAAAATGGTGAAGTCACTAGGAATAAGGCAAGACTTGTATGCAAAGGATATGCACAAGAAGAAGGTATTGATTATGGTGAAAATTTTGCACCATTTTCTAAACTTGAAGGAGTTAGAATATTGCTTTCATATGCTTCCTACAAAGGATTTAAAGTATATCAAATGGATGTCAAATCTACATTTCTGAATGGAATACTTGAGGAAGAGGTATACATTAAACAACATGTAGGCTATGTTGATCCAAATCAAAAAAATGTGGTGTGTAAGTTGCACACAACACTATATGGATTGAAACAAGCACTGAGAGCATGGTATGAAAGACTGCATTCCTATCTTATTAGTATTGGATTTGTTAGAACAAGTGACAACAACAATTTATACTTGAAATGTGAAACTGATGATAAGATTCTTATTTCTAAAATTTTTATTGATGATATCATATTTGGAGGACATGATAATCTATGAAAATCATTTTCTAATGAAATGAGAAAAGAATTTGAAATGTCAATGTTTGGAGAGATTAAATTCTTTCTTGGTTTGCAAATTTTACAACAAAGTGAAGGTATATGCATCACTTAATCAAAGTACATAAAAGAAGTGTTCAAGACCTTTGGTATGGAAGATCCAAAACTGGTCGGTACACCTATGATCACAAGATGAAAATTAACAAAGCATGATCAGTCAACTGAGGTAAATCAAACATTATACAGATCAATGATTGGTAAATTAATGTATGTTGTGCATAGTAGACCAGATATTGCACATGTAGTTGGAATTGTAGCAAGATTTTTTGCTAATCCTAAAGAATCACATATGACTACTGTAAAAAGAATTTTGAGATATTTTAAAAACACAGAAAACTATAGTTTATGGTACAAGAAAGAGGGTAATTTTGAATTGAAAGTTTACACAGATGCAGGTTGGGCTAGAAATAGTGATGACCGAAAGAGCACTACTGGTGGAGCATTCTTTTTGGGAGAAAGATTAGTTACTTGGATAAGTAAAAAATAAGGATGCATTTCTCAGTCCACTGTCAAAGAAGATTATGTTACTACTGTTGCTGATTGTTCAAACATTGCATGGATAAAACAACTTTTGAAAGGTATGAATGAAGAGATCACTGACCCAGTGATAATAAATTATGATAACACAAGTGCTATAAATATTTCTAAGAATCATGTGATGCATGCAAAGACAAAGCATATATCTATAAAGTATCACTACTTGAGGGAACAAGTACAAGAAAAGAAAGTGAAATTGGAGTTTGTGAAATCAAAAGAACAACTTGCAGATATGTTTACTAAACCCTTACCTAATGATACTTTTGAGTACTTGAGGACTAGACTAGGGGTCCATCCCCTGTCTATTGGTCAATAAGGTGATCAGGAGGTTGCATCAACCTATACTTTATCAGAATATCAAATCATGTTGATGCATATTGTTCACACTTTTAGGTCTCCTAAGGTTGTGAAAGCTAGAAGATGAAGAACAAACTGACACTGCATATCGGTACATGAAAGGTACTTGATCTGAACCGAACACCAAAGATAATATTTTGGATGCTGAAGAAGTTTTTTATTCTTTTTTGGCATTATTGTCAAAGGGAGAGAAGAATCAATGAAATATTTATCCAAAGGGAGAGAATAAAAACAAAGGGAGAGAAGACTATAAGGAGAGAAAAGATACACATGAAAAAGATCAAATCCACAAGGAGATTCTACATGGAATGTTAATGATGTGTATTGATTAAATATTAAAATATACAAGCTAGGGAGATCTTACTGAGTTACAACATTTTCTTACATAGTTGTAGAATAGATGTTTTGGTATTCTATGACATATTTTATATTGTGTTGCTATCAATGCCAAAGGGAGAGATTGATAACCTACAACTGATTGAATATCTTGAAGGAAAGAATGGATAATTAAAAGACAGTGATTAATGATCACCAAGCTACTAAAGTATATGTATGATAATTAAATCAGTTAATGTATTGTCATTGATGTCAACTAGTTTTAACTGATAGTTACAATCATCTAAAGAAGGAAAATGGTAAAGGAATGAGATATTTACATGAAGATGAGATGGATATGAAAGATATGGATATGGTATACATTGGGTAACTTATTTATGAGCTTATGGCACCATGTTGATGACTTTATTGTATTACATGATTCTTTTATGTATTGAAGATCAAAACTGAACAAGTTTATGTGGTCGGTAAATGAAGATTTATGTATACATCGAGCAAGTGTAGTGTATACCGAGTATAGCATTAATCAAGCAAGTAATCATCAACGTATTTTGGTATTGACTGAGTGAAATAAATAAATGGAGTTTATAACAACCGACTAAAATGATGAGCTGGGTAATTGCTTATGATTCTGAGGTAGAAGATAATGTTTGTTATGATGATCTAACGACTGAAAACATTCAAGATTGATCAAATGAAGGAGAATGAAATGTATTAATGACACAACTATCAAGGAAGGTTAAAGCGACAAAATGAATGGTGAAGATTAAGAGGCAAAATCGAGGGATATAAAGAAAATGTTTTATGATGTCTATATAAGGAGACATGAGATTCATTATGGAGTCTGGGATTTTTTTATGCTGTAGGAGAATTCACATGAAAAGGATTGTTTTCATGCACCACTTATCAAACTGGTTGAAGACAGAACCGAGCAGAACTAAAGACAACACCGAGCATTAGAGAAATCATATATCGAGCAAAATAGAGTTTGAGGAAACACATAGGTTGAATTTATTATTGATTAGAGGTATTTTGAGATTAACATAGATCTATAAATCTACAAATTAAAGTTGTATTTGAATCAGATCACTACTATATCAGTTTAACCATTGCTATAGATAAATCTCTTAACCGAGTGAGACTTAACAGTTTTTTATATTTCAATATGACATTCAATGAATGTTGATTGTTTTCTTGTTGACCCCATAGCGAATGCATGGTCAAAGGAGAACTATTAGTGATAAATCCTCTAACTAGGTCACACCTCACAATGTGTTTTGTAACCTTTAATAGGGTTGGTTCCTAACCGAGCTCACTTTAGAAAGAAAATTATTTTAGGTTACCAGTCCCAGGTGGTTTTTCCCCTAACAGGATTTCCACGTTAAAAATATGTGTTATATGTGTATGATGTGTTGAATTGTTATTTTTCTTTACATATTTCTATAGCTGGATAGATCAATGAGCACAATACTTAATTTACTGGTAATTGGTAGATGAAGAGAAAGACACAGTTGATATCTTACTGAGTTGATTATTTGATTGAAAAGTTTTAATATATACATCTGGGAGATTTGGGACTATAGGATAACTGAACTTAACTAATTCACCCCCCTCTTAGTTATCTAACACTTTCCTCCCATATGAACTTGGTTGGCACTTGAAGCATAAACGAGAGTTCTAGCTATAATTGGGAAAATCCAAAGGCTAGGGTCTTTGTTACCTCTCTGATCCAAATTAGATTTGCCTGCATTTTTTGTTTTCTTCAAACAAATAATTTCCCATCCTTGATTTTTGTTTGTAAGAGGAAGGGGAGTCTGACTTCCATTAACACTTGCAAAGATGCACTGCCCTCCAACAATCAATTTTGCATATTTGGTTTTGCTAAAAAAATCAATATGCTTGAGTTTTTTCGCTTGTGACACCAAAGATATTTTTTTTATAAATATGAGCATAACTTTTTTAATATAAATTAACATTTATTATTAAACTGCATGCTTCAAATAAGCTAGGAATTTTGGTTTAATTAAAATATTAAAACTATTATTTAAATGCAAAAAGGAGTTAAATGATTTTAATGTTGAGTTGCATATTATTATTAATTATAATTAATCATGCAACTTAAAAAGCACTTTATTATAAAATTCAAACTTTACCTTTTAAAAGGAAGGTGAGATAAAGTGACTTAAGTTGAGGAAAGTTAAATAAAATAGTTTCAATTTCTTTGATTTGGAGTTAACAACTTTATTATTTTTAACAATGGAGTTCTATTTTGTTATTTTGAAGCTACATTCTTTCAACTCTAGTATCTGGGTTTTCTTTATAAAAGAGCTAGGAGGCCATTTGAAGGGATTATTCAATCAGGTTTTGTAGAATTCTCTCTTGACAAATTTTTGGAGGATTAAAGTTTTGGTGTTTTCTAATAATTTGAGTTTTTAGGATTTGGAATTGGTGTTTGATTCAACTTATTGTATTAAGGTAGGGTTTTAAAATACTTAAAAGTTGTCCATTGAAGTCATTGTCTTCTTCGTATTTGATTAGATATTGTGTGTAAATGATGAGTGTTTGTTAAAAAGATGTGTTTCTTTAATAATCAGGAATGCTAGGGAATCTATTGGAAGAAGATTCATGTTTTATTTAAAAGTTTTTCTTTGATTTATTTTTAATTATGACATTCCATGGTTTTGAGGGTTTTAAAAGAGTTCATTTTTAGAGAAAATGCATGCTTTGGAAATAGAAATATAGATATTTGCATGGTAATAATATAGATTTACATGTGTGAAATATAGATATATTTAGTTGAATGTTATTTAATGAAGATATGTTCAGTTGCATGTTATTTAGGAAAGATATATTCAGTTGCATGTTATTTAAGGAAGATATATTTAGTTACATGTTATTTAGGAAAGATATATTTAGTTGCATGTTATTTAATAAAAGATATATTCAGTTGCATGTTATTTAGGAAAGATATATATTCAATTGCATGTTATTTAAGGAACATATATTCACTTGCATGTTATTTAAGGAAGATATATTTAGTTACATGTTATTTAAGGAAGGTATATTCACTTGCACGTTATTGAAGAAAGATATATTCAGTTGTGTGTTATTTAGGAAAGATATATTTAGTTTCATGTTATTTAAAAAAGATATATTTAGTTGCATGTTACTTGGAAAAGATATATTTAGTTGTGTGTTATTTAAGAAAGATATATTCACTTGCATGTTATTTAAGGAAGATATATTTAGTTGCATGTTATTTAAGGAAGGTATATTCACTTGGATGTTATTTAAGGAAGATATATTTAGATGCATGTTATTTAGGAAAGATATATTCACTTACATGTTATTTAAGGAATATATATTTATTTGCATGTAGTGGTAGTCTATTTGTAGAGATTCTATTTTTTAAGTAAAAAATTAATTCAAAAAAATCTTCTTAGAATTTGCATTTGGTGGTATTCTATATTTAGAAATTCTATTTTTACAAAAAAATTAAAAAAATTCCATACACTCAAATTCTTTGAGGAAAAAATAATAAGAATAATTATGATATATAATTAAATATTATTTAATGAGAATTTAAATGTTGATGGATTTATTATTGGAGTTTCTAGTTGTTGTGTTTGATTGTTGGTATGTGTAACATTAAGTTGGATTTTAAGAGTTGTCCCTAGAGGCTTGGGAGTTCATTTTTTTGTGATATGTGTATTTTTAGTGTATATATATGATGTTGAATTGGTTAAGATTATTTTTACGCAACCTTATTTTGTAAGCTCATGATTATGTACTTTAAGAGTGTATTTGTGATGTTGTGTTTTGAGGACCAGTGCGTGTTCTTGTTGTACTAAGGAATTGATCAAAGGGTCATTATTATCATTTTGATGGTATGGTTTTGAGAGCTAGTTGTTATTTATTAAGGAAAATAGGTTTTAAGGGGGCCCTGAAACCCAAATAGTATTAAACATATACAAAGATATAGTAGTTACAGTTCACTAAGATACGATAGCCATAGCAAAATAAAGGCCAGACATAGTCCACCAGCAAAGCAAATAGTAAAAACCAGGAAACAGGTCCAGAAATAGAAAGCAAAAAGCCAGGCCAGGCCCAAAAAAACTAGGGGAGTAGATCAAGCAAATTCTTTGAGTATCTCCGCTGCTCAAATCTCAAGCTCAGTCACCTTGTCCGCTGCATCCTTGAGTTCAGCAGGTCCTTGTCAGGTTCCTGCGTGTCTTTCTTCATGGTACTGGACCTAGTTCTCTTCCTCGACCCTTCCTCCAAAGTTTTATCTTTGCTACTATTTGGCGACTCCTCCTTGTTGCTCCTATGTTCCTCAAATTTACTGATCAAGACTTTTATGTTATCATTTGAGGCTTTGAGGATGTTGTGGCTCTGCTCCGTAATTTTCTGCAAAGTCCCCTCCAAGCTCTGCATCCTCTTCTTCACATCCTCTATTTTACTTTCCATCTCATTCTTCTCCTATGTTAGCATTATCTTTTTGCTATTGCCCTCCCTTTCCAGCATACCCACCCAAAATTTTAGCTCTTGAATTTCATGGAAAGTCCATTTGGTTGTCCTGTAGCTATCAATAACACTATTTTTGGCATTATTGAAAACATCCATCTGAGGGGTTTTGAGAGCTAGTTGTTGTTCCTTATGTTTTGTCAAAATTAGATTTGATTACCAGGCTTTATGTGATTTATGAGATCTATTTGTGATCTTTGAGCCTAGGTAGGTTAACTAAGTCTATAAAGAGGGAGTGACTTGCAATGAGGGTCGAGGCTCTAAGTGGCTACCGGGATAACTCATTGTAGCTTACTCAATAAAGTGATAACTTAAATACACTGACAGTTTAAAATGAATTAATAAGGTGTATGCGCTCTTCACCCATGCTTTGAGTGCATGTATAGACTAGGATTGTAGTGAAAGAAGATGCTTGATTGAGGTCTTGCATAGTTAGTACCCTTTCTTATATGAAAGGTTACTAATACCACATAGAGTCACTTGGGAGTTGGGGTCCAGAGAGACTGCTAGGGTAACTTGAGAGTTAGCTCATTTGATGACACTTCCCCACATGCATCTTAGGTTTCCAACATGTGTTGGATTCCTCTGGATTATTTGTATATTCTTTGCAATTTATGTTGTATCTCTTCATTAGATAGAGAGTTTTCAAGATTCCTTACTTAGTCATGTTGTGGTTGATTTTGTGTTTGATATCCGAGTGGGGTTTTTTGTTATCTCCGCAACACAGTGTGAGTGGACCTTTGGTTCCACAAGGTCAGGTGATAATGCTTCTTTTACCATTTTAGATTCTAGCAGTGTTGTACCAGTGTTGGATGATCCTTGTACCAATTGTATTCTCTTGTTCTTTATTGAAGACTTGCTCTTATCTTTCATTTATTATATTGTTCTTTATACTTGTTTTATTATTACATACCAAGCAAATTGTGCAATGGATGTTGTTTCATTATGTATACCTTGTGGTATCAGTTGTATATAGGTTTCATTTATGAGATGATGTACTTGTTATTCATTTGTATTATGTAGAGATTGTTATATTTCTTATTGTACTTAGTATATTAATTAACATGTATGTAATTCTAAATGATGGAACCCTTAGGATTTGTAATCTATAAATGAGTTACATTTATTAAGTATGTATTGCCTTATGTTATATTGCTTCCTCAATATTATACATTATTGATTGTAAATCCTTAAGAAACAAAATGTTTTGTAAACTTAGCAATATATTATAGGTTAATTTATCTTGGGTTCCATGGCAGAGCATTACACTTGGTATTATAGCCCGAGGTTCTATACTGCAAACTCTAGGAATCGCACTCCCATTAAGTGTCTAGTAGTTAAACTTGAAACCAAATATTGACACATAAATATTTTGTATTTTAGACCTTTTATTTTGTGACTGCATATTTGTGTTTGTATTTCTTTTGACTTGTTTTAAGGTTGAGAGAGTTATATCCCTATTTGTTTGTATTCTTTTAGGAGTAATCCTAATTTTAAGGGAGAAGAATGTAATACCAACCCATAGTTTTCTATTTCAATTTTGATGTCAAATTCTTTTAGGGCAATTTTCCTGTATGTGTTGGTTATTTCAATGATATTTAAGGACATTGATGTACAACATTACATTGTGATTTGATATATATGAGTCATTGGGTTGTTTTGTGATATCATGTGTTCATAGCTAGATGATCATGGTTATTTCTTAATTATTATCTTTCTATGATAATCGATTTATATTTATGTATTTCTAATATACTGGCCTTATATTTATATTCACATGGATTATATGTATGTTTTACTTTTACGTTTGATGTGTTTGATATGGTGAGGGACGAAGACATAGTTACTTTCTTGTGAGATTCAAATGATTGACTGATCCCTACCATTGTTTATATATTATATGCATACACATGTTCATCTCTGTGATGACATTTTTGCAAGTACTAGGCATTGACTTCCTTGATTTGCTAGGATGAATCTGCCCTATCACAATATCTCAATATTAAGAGAGGGGAGATAACATACGGGTTCAAGTACCAACCTAAGTCATTAATTATCTTGAAATAATGGACAGGTATATGATTTTCTACCTATTTAGATTCGTCAAGGTGACATGAATTCTTGAGCCCTTCCTTTAGGCTTGATTGTTGCATTTTGGTTTAGTCGGTTTTGTTTCATGGTTGCATGTCATGTGGTTTGATGTGTTTTTGGTATTAAAATGGATTAAGGGTTTAATTAGGATTAATTATGAAATTAATTAATTTTATCTTATATATTAAAATATTAAATCCAAGGCTATTTAATTAATGATAATTAATTAAATACCTTTATTTATTAAAGAGAATTAATTAAAAATTAAATTCTAAAAGTTGGATATCTAGTACTAAATATAAATTAAAAATTAAATGCATAATTAAATATAAAATAATTTTTATTATTAAATTGCATGTTTCAAATATGCTAGGATTTTTAATTTAATTAAAATATAAAAATTGTAATTGAAACACAAAAAGGAGTTAAATGATTTGAATGTTGAATTGCATATTATTATTAATTATAATTAATCATGAAACTTAAAAAGCATTTTATTATACAATTAGAACTTTACCCATTAAAATGATGTACTTTGGATTCCACCAGACTCGGGGTGGATTAAGATTAATTTTGATGTCCCCTCTAAGGAGAATCCAGGAAAATTAGGTGTTGGTGCTATTGCTAGAGATTCTAAAGGTGATGTCCTGGCATTGGCAACTAAAAGGATCCAAGATGGGACTAATAACATGGCAAAGGTGCATGTGGCTTTGTTGGCAGTAAGGTTAGGAAGGCTGATGGGGATGGATAAAGTGCATATTGAAGGGGATTCTAAGGTAATTGTAGAAGCAATTAAGGTTTTCCATTCGTAAACTTGGTATATTGATGGCATCTTAAGGGAGGTTAGGAGTGCCATAAGTAAGTTTATTAACTTTGGAATAAGCCATACGTTGAGAGAAGGGAATAAAGAGGCTGACAAAATTGCAAATTGGGCAATATCTTTTGAGAAGATCGACAAGATTGTGTTTGAAGATTTTAGCAACTTTGAAGGGTTTTAATTTAGGAAACATTTACAATATTGAAAGGGGTAATGATTAAGTATGTGCAAATTTTTGGGAGAGTGTTTATTTTATTGTTTTGAAGGTGGACACGATGGCTGACGAAGGAAGAGAGTGATCACCATTGTGTGTGATGAGTGTCCATTAAGCTAAGACATGATGGAGTATTAATGAGTTTAGCAAGCCTTCATTTGCATTGAAGGATATGGTGGTGCGAAAAGAAGTATCACATAAGAAACCTAGGTGATTGCGTAGATAGTCTCACATTCACATTACTTATTGGAAAATGAAAAAGTTGGGCAAAGCATTCAAAAGTGAAGAAGTAAGTTAAGAGTTGAGAGGTATTCTTCGGATTAAGGATGGTGTTAATAGCTTAAACAGTGGAGGCTACCTTTAATGTGGATTCAGATAAACATATGAAATCTTTCAAAGGGCCTGCGAGCATGGAGCAAATTAAAGCTCTGTTGAGGATAAAGTTGGAGGTGATGATTGACACATCGATTATGGTTTTTGGGGAGTGATTCCAAGAGAGACAGATCAAACGAAGAACTAACTTGGATATTATTTTAGTCTTTGTTGCTTGGGGGTTGGAAATCAAGAAGAGCACATAGAAAGTGGGTTGGATAACACGAGCCCTGTTTGAAGAAGATGTACTTGGAGAAATAGATTCCATCTTGGAATGGGCTATTCTAAGGGTGGGAACAGATATATCTAAATGTTTTGACAGGGATGAAGAAGAGCATAGATTTGGGCTCATCCCATTTCTACACTAGAGGGTGAATGTTGACAAAACACTCATGTTTAGGAATGCAAACGAGGGCTGGAAGAAGGTGAAAATGGAGTTGGAGAAGTAGGAAAAAATGGTCAATGATTTTACCAGGGGATTGATTCTAAATGTGCCTCGCAGACAATGCAAACCGAGGGGTAGAGGCAGTGTTGTTAAGGATATGGCTTGAGTAGCAGCAAAGGATGAATTTTTGAAATGTTTGCACACTTTAATACCTTGTGGTGTTTTTTATGATGGATGAACATTGTGGTTTTTGAGGAGGTTTCAAGATCACACCAACTTAGGATCATAGTAAGGTCTTAGATAATAGTTTGGATTGGCAACGATAGAGGCATGAAAAGATCTTGAGGTTTTTTGTAGCTTTTATGTTATAGTCTGTATGGTGAAAATGTAATTTCTTGTATTGAGTATTAAGATGGGGGGATACTAGGTAGATGTTAGTAGAATGAGGTTATTAGTAGTATTTGGATTTGTAAATCTCTTGAAGGATGAAGTGTAGGAACTTTTTGGCTGTGTGGATAAACTGGAATGTATATTTTATGTAACTTTCGTTATATTTATAAATAAAATAAAATACCTTTTACTAATTAAAAAAAACATTTTATTATAAAGTTAGAACTTTACCCTTTAAAATGAAGGTGAGTTAAAGTGATTTAAGTTGAGGAAAATTAAATAAAATAACCCTTTTTAATAAATTAGGGTTTGATAGAAATGAGGTTGTAGTTAAGTTCTAATTTCTATGATTTGGAGTTAGCAACTTTATTGTTTTTAAAAATAGAGTATTATTTTATTATTTTGGAGTTGCATTCTTTCAACTCTAGTATGTGGGTTTTCTATATAAGAGAGCTAGTAGAACATTTGGAGGGATTATTCAATCAGGATTTGAAAAATTCTCTCTTGACAAATTTTTCGAGGATTAAAGTTTTGGTGTTTTTGAAAGCTTTGGGTTTTTAGAATTTGTAATTGGTTTTTTATTCACCTTTGTGTATTAAGGTAGGGTTTTAAAATCCTTAAAAGTTATCTATTGAAATCATTATTTTCTTTTTGTTTGAATATATCTTCTGTATGAATGATGATTGTTTGTTAAAAAGATGTGTTTCTTTTATAATAAAAAATGTTAGCAAATCTTTGAAAGAAGAATTTGATTCGAGTTTTCTTTAAAAGTTTTGCAAAGATTTATTTTCAATTATGACATTCCATGGTTTTAAGGGTTTTAGAAGAGTTTTTTAAAGAAAAAATACATATTTTTGAAATAGAAATATAGATATGTGCATGCAAATAATATAGATTTACATGTGATTTGCATGTTATTTAGGAAAGATATATTTAGTTATATGTTATTTAAGGAAGATATATTTAGTTGCATGTTATTTAGGAAAGATATATTCAGTTGTATATTACTTAAGGAAGATATATTCAGTTGCATGTTATTTAGAACAGATATATTCAATTGCATGTTGTTTAATAAAATATATATTTAGTTTCATATTACTTAGGAAAGATATATATCAAGTTTCATATTATTTAAGGAAGATATATTCAGTTGCATGTTATTTAAGGAAGATATATTCAGTTGCATGTTATTTAAGGAAGGTATATTCACTTGCATGTTATTTAAGAAAGATATATTCAGTTGCATGTTATTTAGGAAAAAGATATATTTGTTAATATGATTTAGAACAACAGAGAGGGGGGGTGAATCAGTTGTTCTTAGGTCTTGATGTATAAAACAAACTTAAAACTTTTCCTTAAATCAGATCCAATAACCAAAACAAACTCGGTCATCACTGATTCAACAATAGAAACATATAACAATGCAGTCCACTACCCAGCTGTAACTTTAACTTGTAAAACACAGAAATGTTAAAACATTCACACAAGTATTAACACCAGGATTTATAGTGGAAACCCAATTTGGGAAAAACCACTTTGTAACATGCTACTATTATTTTCACTCTTCTGAAGTGAGCTCAGTTAAAAGCCAACCCTGTCAAAGGTTATAATACACACTGTCAGGTGTGACCTGGTTAAAGGATTTCAATCACCCTATTAAAAGTGAGCCTTGTCATAGGACTTACATACACTCCATTTGAATGCAACCTTGTTCAAAGGATTTAACATATGACTATTAGGTCAACCTCTGTTAAAAGGATTTTGACTGTTACAATGGTTAGAAAGTAGCAGTAATATTTATCTGAAAATATACAACTCACTTTGCAAATATCAGATCTGATTCCGTACACTAATGCTAGTTTATTGACTTTGAAACTTTTCCATCTCCATCTCTGATTAGCTCGAAACTTTTCTTCAAGCAACCACCACAATTCTCCTTCAGCCTTTTCTGCTTATATAGTCAATAAAACTTTACTGATCTTCCAGTATTCTCTGTTCACCCATGCACTTCACATATCCAAATGCTCAAGTTCCCTTTATACTTTCCTCAATTAGGTTAACTCATCTTATGTCGCTCAATCTCATTCATAGATCTTAGGGTTAGGTCAGATTCATTGAATCTACCTGCTTCATGTTCTTCGGCTTCCTTTTCTAGAATCATCTCAAATCTCTTAAAGATTTACAATAAAATGTTTTACAGTGCATTTAATGCTTTCAAACAATCAATAAATAAAGTCAACACGTTTTACATAATCCAAGAATTCAACAATGTCGGCTCCAAAATTAAATTATCTTCAAATATAAAATTGCTGATGCTCGGTCAATACTGTGATCAACTACTCGATCTTCATGTAGAAAGCTCGGTCATTACTAAAAATGTTTCCTTGGCTTACACTGTCTTCCTCGGCAATTAACTGTTGTTCGGTTGACACTAGAATTTTGCTCAGCATACACTAACTCGGTCAACACTAACATTACTAGGCTTAAACATGATTTCTCCATTCTTTGCTCGGTCAAGCCTACCAGTTTAGTCTTCAGTCTTACTAAGATAAACAATACATTGTCTCATCATTGTACAACATAGTCAAGTACACTTTGTAGTATCAAGATAACTCAACCTTTCCTTAGGTGCTATTGTTACCAACCTTGCCTAGCCCCTTAGCAACACTCAAATAGATATAGTACTTTCCTAAGTAGCAACAGTCTTACCAGTTAAGGTTTGACATCAATGACAATACAACAATTGTTTCAATTGTAGTTTCCAACAATATTGAGTTGAATAATATTTAACAAATATATATTTAGTTGCATGTTACTTTAAAGGAAAGATATATTCAATTACATGTTATTTAAGGAAGATATTTTCTTTTACATATTTTATAAGGAAGATTCAGTTGCGGAATATGGGGCGGAATATTCAGTTGCATGTTATTTAAGGAAGGTATGTTCACTTGCATGTTATTTAAGGAAGATATATTCAGTTGCATGTTATTTAGGAAAGACATTCACTTGCACATTATTTAAGAAAGATATAT
The DNA here is from genome assembly GCA_027943335.1 of Chamaecyparis obtusa. Taxonomy (NCBI): domain Eukaryota; kingdom Viridiplantae; phylum Streptophyta; class Pinopsida; order Cupressales; family Cupressaceae; genus Chamaecyparis; species Chamaecyparis obtusa. The sequence goes on from BSBK01003447.1 coordinate 1,005,344, forward strand.
TTATTCGTATGTAGTGGTATTCTATTTTTTAAGAAAAAAATTTAATTAAAAAAAATCTTTTTGAAATTTGCATGTAGCAGTATTCTATATTTAGAAATTTTATTTTTATAAAAAAATTTAAAAATTCAAATACACTAGAATTCTTTAAGAAAATAATAATAATAATATAATTAAAAATTATTTGATGAGAATTTAAATTGTGATGTGTTTATTTTTTGAGTTTTTGGTTGTTGTGTTTGATTGTTGGTATGGGTAGCATTAAGTTGTCTTTTATCAATTGTCACAAGAGGGTTGAGGGTTGATATTTTTATGACGTGTATTTTTAGTGTATATATGTGATGTTGACTTGGTCATGATTATTTTTACCCAACCATATTTTATAATTTCATGATTATGTACATTTAGAGTGTAATAGTGATGTTGTGGTTTAACGACCAGTATGTGTTCTTGGTGTACTAAGGAACTGATTAGAGGATCATTATTATCATTTTGATGGTATGGTTTTGAGAGCTAGTTGTTGTTCCTTTTGTTTTGTCAGAACTGGAATTGATTATGAATCTTTATGTGATTTATGAGATCTATTTATGATATGTGAGCCTAGATAGGTTAACTAAGTGTATAAAGGGGGAGTGGCTTGCAATGGGGGTCAGGACCCTAAGTGGTTACCAGGGTAACTCATTGTAGGTGTTAGGATTTGGTAACACTGAGAGGGGGGGTGAATCAGTGTTACATTACTTTATTGAATTCTCAAAATTCTTCAACTTCCTTAACCAACATGTATAAAGATATAACATAAAATGAAAAACCATGCAACAATGATAAATATAGAAGAAATCATAACACCATTTTTTTTTTTGAGGAAACCTTGTTAAGGGAAAAACCACAGTGGGGATGGTACCCACTAAATTCTACACTATGAATCTTGAAACCCTGTTAGGAGTTCTAGCCCTGTTAGGAGTAGATTATTACAATATAGGAAGATCCATGTTAGGGGATGTATACAATAATATCCTTGTTAAGAAATTGACCCTGTTAAAGTTCCTAGATTCATTAAAGGAAAACAAACCCTGTTAGGGGTGTACAATAGGTGCAACAACACTTACAATAAATTTGTTGTTCTGAATACAAATAATTAACAAAGTATTCCTAGAAGAACTCCTCTTGTTCTCCTTCCTCTTGACCCCTTCTCTACCTCTTATATGCCTTTACAGTTCGCATCTAACATCAATCCATATCATCTATATCACCATCACACACTTATACAAAAGTGTCTATATACTTATACCTTGTCAGAAGTATAATTACAAAAGCTAGTCGACATTACTCTAGCTAAACATCATATTAATTCAAGCACATTTTCATGCTTCATTAACATCCTCAGTCAACCTTGGATCCAAGATAGCATCCAAAAATAACTTTCCAATCATTCACAAAGTTGGCCTTAGTGATCACTAACAAGCAATGCTCTATTTGTTGTCTTTACATCCAATCAACTGAACATATCTCTCTAATCCTTCATTATTAACACATGTGACCTTACACATGTATTCATTAGTGTCCTTCAAGCATGCCATTAAGATCGCATGCCTTTATAAATCTTCTATGGATTTCACTAATCTTTTCTATCAGACTAGGTTACAAGAATAGTCCATGGACTTAGGCATTTTTCCTTCATCAACTACATTCAAACATATTCATAATATCCAATATGTGTGATCATAAAAATGATAAGTGTTTCCATAAATAAAAACATTTCATATATGTGTGTGTGCTGACCACTTGCCAACAATCTCCCCCTTTGGCATTGATGGCAACACTTAGTGAAAAAATGACATCAATGGAAAAGGGTGCCAAAAATATCATAAGCAGTTACCAAAACAACAAAATTGAAGTACACAAAATTACAACTTAACTGTCTGCAGTATATCTCTGTAGTTTGTCTTCAAAATCTATATGTCAGCATCCCAAACTGCTTTGATTGCCTCTGCTCCCTGATCATTCCATTGAGACAAAATGTGGCCTTTTCTACTTCCTTTACATCAATAGGTACTAATCCTTGAAATGTTTTGAGGCCAAGATGAAGGTCCTCATGGGTACTCTCCAAGACATTGATCTTTGGAGTCAAATTTTGTTATAGTTCTGAGAATCTTTTCTGAATTCTATCCTTTTCTAACTGCAAGGTATGGATTGTATCCATGATCATGTTTACTTCTTTGTTAATGTCCAAAATCTTCATATTTTCAAAATTCTTAGAGGTTTGTCAAAGCCTCTTCATCCTTTGCTATAATATCTGATATACTCTTGACATGCTCAAGCGAAGTCATGCAGAGTCTATAGAGGTCGTGTCCATCCTTAAGAAAATATTTGATTTCCCTTTCAGTGGAAATAAATGTGTTTAGATCACTCTTGATCCCATCAAGAGTATCTTTCATCCTTAACCTCTTGAAGTCATCTACCACTTTTATTATTGTTGCTTATTGTAGTGTATCAAAACTTTGTTATTCTATACTTAGAAAATTATCTATAAAAAATTATATGATCTTCAATATTTACAGGAGGTGTAATTAAAAACTTATTTATCACCTATGTGGCTTGTTGGATTGTTTATGTAGTCTTATAAAAAAAATTCTTTGTTTCTCCTTTTATTTGGCAAAAGAAAGCATTGACCACTGCATAAGATCTATGACATCCATATCCTCTAAGTTGGTTGGAAGTGATTGGGATCCACTTACCAACAAACTAGGTGTAGCAAAAGGAGTGATAAGTAGCAACCCTTTTGGTTGTTACTCTACCTTTTCCTGTTCCTTCTCCTTTTCTGTTTCTTTTTCTTCACCTTTTTATTTTGATACATGTTCCTTTTTAGGTGTTTTCTCCTTTTGTTTCTCTTTCTCAGCTAATTATTCCTGAGTGATCTTGGGAGGCTAAAGATTCTTTACTATTTCATTAATTTTGGCCAAAGTTTCATTTATCTAAAATGGATCAGATGTATCCTTCTTTGTGTCCAATGAAATTCCAACATTGTCAATGTATAAATTAGGCAGAGTAGTATCAACTACCTCTATCTCCCTTGGAACTTCATCCTCTTCTGCAATTTTGACAATCATAGGTTATGTGGAGATGATTACTAGGGTTGGGGTCCTTGTAGACTTTTCAAGGAGTAGTTGTCCAACCTTTTCATGTCTCTTTCTCTACCTCTTCATATTTTTGGGCCATAAAATTTATGGTTGTGGTTTTGGTCCTTAGTTTTGGCCTTAAATTTTCAAGCCAATCTCCCATCTCATTCCCTATCATAGTAGAAATATTTTGTAGAATAATATCTTATCTCATCTTGGTGTCCTCATCCAAGGCTCTCTTCTTTCTTCCTTCTAATCTCTCAAATAGGTCCTTACTTATTTTCCCTTATATTTCAATCAGATTCTTTTTGAAGGCAAGCATGTGCTCCACAACTAAATCTTCTATCTTAATTTTCTCTTTCTCATCATATCTATCAAAATATTTTTCAATGGTGGCAAGTTTACCACCATTTACTACCCTCTTTTGTAGAAATTTTAGGCAGCTCTTAAATAAATACCTTTGTGTTTCCTATCCTTTCTTTTGTTCTTCCTCTTCTTCTTTCTTCTTGTCTTCTTCAAGTGCCCTTAGGTTGGATTCTTGAAGTTTTCTATCCTTTTCATCTTCTTGTTCCTTCTTCTTTTGGTCCTTGGTCTTCTCTGTATCCATTTCTTGAACTTCATTTTCTTTCTCTTTTTCTACAATCTTTTGTTGTTTGTCCTTCTCATGTGAAGATGGAGGAGTATCAACTGATTTCCTTTTCCTTCCTAGTCCACTGGCCATGGCCTTAGGTCTATATTTAGGAGGTTTTTGACCTTGTGTAGCTTCTCTTGCAGCCTTCCTCTGTGATGTTCTCCTAGTGGGTGTAGGAGTTTCATCTTTTTCCTTTTATTCTTCTTCTTCAACCTCCACCACTTGAGCTGCCTCAATATTAGGCTGAGGAGGGGAACTATTGTATTTCTCCCCAAGTTCTGCCACTTTTTCCTTGAGAGTCTCCATCTCTTCTTTTGATATTCCATGATGCCCTGGAATTTTATCAACAAGGGACTCAACTTTCTTCTCCCTTCTCCCCTTTACTAGTTCTTCCTTTACCGCTTTATATTTTTCTTCATATGTTCCCCATCTAGGAACATTGGGGTCTTTAGGGGATTGTAAAATATGTTGTATATGAAGTTCTAAAATGGTGTAGTTAACTTCATAGCCCATAGGGGTAGCCCATGAAGTCCTAGGTTCCACTACCTCAAAGTATGTGTTGTCAATCTCCACCATGAAACATATGTCATTTTTATACTTATCAACTAGTCTCCAAGGGATCCTTTCCCTTTCATGCATTTGTTTCTGAAAGAGTTTCATCATTCCTACAATCTCAGCATACCTATTGTTCTCATCACTTCTCTTGTAACAGTCACTAATCATTTGCATGGAGCATCTATCAAATCTTCATAGGTACATGTTAGTAAATCTTCTTATAATATGAAAGAATATGTACATTATTAGTGATCCATATCTTAAATGTGTTTTCTTGTTTCTCTTTATTCCTACTAGATTTTCTATCAGTTGTTGCCTTAGTAGGACGTCACATAGGTCATACTCCCATCTTCAATTACCATATTATATGCTATTTGAACAAAACTAGCTGACACACTGTTTATCCCGTTGTTGTATTGGAACTTGTATCTCAGTATCATTGCTACTAGTTTGACATCTTCCTATGTGATGTCTTTTACAGTCATTGTTGTTTTGTTCCACTTTCTTTTAGTTAACTTCTCTACCTCAAACCTTATATTCTTTTCAGTAGTAGGTATTTTACCTATCATAGGTAATCAAGTGATTTCATGTAATAATTCCTTGGTGATCTTAGTAGGGGTTCCACCAATTCATTTGAATTCATCATGAATCCTACTCAACACAATCTTGATCCAGTCTAATTCATCAAATTCAAATTTCTCCACGTATTTGACTATTGGCAACCCTTGAACTTTCCTACATTCTTCTCTTAGGGTTTTGTCTGCATTGTATAACCTAGCATTTCATCATACATCTATATAGTTCCTGTGTACTAGAAAAAGTACCTTCATAGGGCTAGTATCATCAATAATTCAAAATAAACACTAAATCACCACAAATAGCAATCTATTTAAGCTAAGAATTGACAATTAAGCACTCTATGGATCTCTATTTAGGGATTCTAATGATAAAGCTCTCAACAAACCTCCATTAGTGACAATCCTAAAATGAGAATGAAATGATAAAGCAAGCTAAAACAATTAATTCCAAATAAAAATGCTAATTAGCTTCTATATTTGCCTTTCTTGCTCTAATTTGCAAGAGGTTTGATGATATTCTCAGATTTGTGGATGATTTATGAGTGATTTATGCCTTGCTTTTATAGATTTTGGCAAGGGTAGGGGGTGTAGTTGAGTTGATCATGGTTGAGTTGGGGTTAAGTCCTTGGTTCCACCCTTTGGAGACAATTTAAATATTGTGTCCTCAAAGCTTGGGACAAGAAGAAAAAATGGGTGTACAAGATGCATTCTCCAAGTGAGTGATTGAGATTCATTTTAGGCTTAATCCATGTGACCTTGGTTCTCAATTCCTATTGGTTGAGGCTTTTTCCTCCCATTTGGTGGTTGAGAGAAAATAGGAACTAATCAATTGAATTTAATTAATTTGTTTAGCCATGTGTACCCCTTGAATGGGTTGATTTGATTTAAATTGAACTATGTAATTAATTAGATTAATTGCACAATTAATTGATTTATTATGATTTAAATAGGTTCAAATTGATTTAATGGCTTTTGATTTTGGATTAAATTTTAATTGCAATTTATCTTTGATTTGATCTTGATTTGATGTAATTGCATTGATTATTACCTTGATTTCTCACTTAATTGATCATGTCCACTTTTTGGTGATTACAAATGCCCCTCTTTGAGTTGACGTGTGAAGTGTGTCAATTCAAAGAATGTCCTGATTTAACTAATATAAAGTCTTGATTTCATTAATGGTCGATTTTGATGTTCGATGTAAGATGCCCCTTTTGATTGATAAGCAAAAAAAATTTTGATAAAAGATTGCACTCTGATTTGATGGTCATGCCCTTGATTTGATGATCTTGTTGTTGTTCCTAATTATCTGAGTGTATACCCCCTCGAAAATGAAATGAAATTTGATAGATGTTTTAAAAAATATGATGGTTTAGGTCAGTTTGTGCTAATTAGGTCAATTTAAAATGAATTTTGATTTCATTTCTGATATTGATTTTGCATTCATGTGATGACAAATGTCCCTAATTTGGCAGATTTTGGGAAAAATTTGGGTTCGTGGTCATTTTCTAGTCAAAGATGCCCTTTTTAGGTAAAAATGGCCTATATAAAGGGGTAAAAAGTCATTTTCATTATTCATTTTCACTTGCTTAGTTGAATTTTTGCTCTCACTCCCTCTGATCTTTTCATGACGGTGATCCCAATTAGAGAGCATAGATTCAAGCACAGTTGACGATATCATCGGCCACCGACCTATGGACCTCTGATAAGTGCCTGATCCTCTTCGTTTTTAATTTCATGCTTTAATTTCCAAAAAAATTGAATTTTTCAATTAAAAACCATAGTTTTTTTCTTTTTTCAAATTAAATAGCACGTTTAAGCATTCTTTTAGCGCATTTTCTTGTTTTTTAGCGATTCCACGCTTTTAAATAGCACTTTTGCACAGGGAAACAATGCTTTTATACGTAGTGTTTAGGGCACATTTCGCTTTCAAAATTTACTTTAGCGCTTTTGTATGCATTAGCACTTTTGATCTTTTTAATGGCGCGTTCAAATTTTTAAATAGCGCTTTTGAATAATCTTAGCGCGTATGAAACTTTTTATTGATTTTGATCATTGTGATAGCGCTTTTAATCTTTTAAATAGCGCTTTTGCATTTTAGCATTTTTAAACATTAAAATAGCACTTTTACCCTGGTAGGAAAAATTTATAAATGCCTTAGTTTTCCAAACTGTTTAGCGTCATCAATCAGTTGATCGATTTAGATAATAAACCTGATTTGGTAGCGAATCGTAAGATGTCAATTTGAGTCAATTATAATATGGATGTTTGATTGTCAATCTAGATTGAGATGATGGATGATGATAAATTTTCCGTCCTCTCTGAATAGAATCAAGAAAATTGATTGTGGTTTGATATTTTGTAAATGTTTGATTGACTTAGGATAATTCAAAAGATAACTGATTTCAAAACTGATGTGATTGAACTTGCTTTTTGTAGGCAGTGCTTAAGTCATTGGTCATTTTAGGTTTATATCCTTTACCTTTTAGCATGATAGATGACTTGAGTGCTCCGGATCGAAGACATATTGGTAGATGTGGATTGTCTTTCCTACTAGTTCTTCCTCGACTCTAAGTGAATTGAGGTCTACTTACCGCTATGGCAGAGAGATGGAACTCTGACCATAATACTTTTCATTTACCAATGGGAGAGATGACCATCACTCCTGAGGATGTATATTGTATCTTGTGCATCCTAACTCGAGGAGAGTTGGTATTCTATGACCAAGTGTATGATGGGATAGCGTGTTAGCGGGTCTTCCAGGATCCTACTATTGGTGATGATCAAATTCAGTGGTCTTAGTTTCATTCCTTCCTAGTTTTTCCAGTAGTATTAGGTGCTTGATTGGAGGTTTCCTCATCCCTGATCATCGAGGTCATGGATTTGTGGTCGGTTGGGGTCCTATTCTTGAGGAATTGATGGCTCAGCCACGTCAGTTTGATTGGGGATCATGCATTCTAGTACAACTCTATCATGAGTTGCATACAATGGTGTACAGGTGTTCATCTACTCTCTCAGTAAGAGCTTTATTATTATAGTTATGGACATGGGAGTATCTCCCAATGACAAGACCCATTACAGCACGTCACCGTGATCTAGGATGGTCATTTACTTGGATGTATGAGGGCATGGTTGTCTGGTGACCATACATTGGATGTGAGGTGTGTCCCGAGGATGCTACAGAGCTTCCATTCATGTTCTCCCCACAATGGATGATAGGGTGGTCTCCTCATATTATTGAGAGATTTTGCTTTCGTAGAGTGCTACGGCAGTATGGTCGTGTACATGGTATGTCACAAGGTGTAGCGATGTATGCCCACGGTTAGGCTGAGAGATCACTATGGGGGTTGGTTGTTGATTTTAGGACATCTTTTTAGGAGATAGAGCAGTTGGGTCATCTCCCATGGGATATGAGAGGTCATATTATCGATGTCAGGATGATCGATGATTACGCAGATTGGTTCGTCGAAACCCTTTTCTAAGATTTACAGATCCAATGGAGAGGATACTGGGCATCGATGAGGAGTCTGATGATGATGGTGGAGATGATGGTGGGGATGGGGATGGTGGTAGGGGTGGTGGTAGGATACGAGCTCATCAGGGATGACCAAGTCATCAAGTAGCTAGAGCAGGGTGAGTCTTAATACTAGTTATTGTTGCTACTCCCATTCCTCCTAGGGGTGGTGGTTGGGTGAGGGGTGTGGATAGAGTTCTACACTAGTTTGTCATGGATCCTACAGCTAGACAGGGTCATCGCAGAGCCAGACGTCAGTGACAGTTGGATGCTTAGGCAACACAGGCATTATTAGATCAGGCTCAAGGTAGACCAGCACAAGCTCCTCCTCAGGCTCCTCCACAGGTTGTTCTATCAGTTGTTCCATAGGCTCCTCTAGCACAAGCACCTACTTATGCTTCTATGCCATCTTCTTCTTCTCGTCTATCTTCTTCTTCTTTCATTCCATATCTATATGTTCCATCTTCATCTATGCCATCTTCTTCTATGCCTCCACCATAGACTCCTTCTACATAGGTTCCCAGTTTCGAGGCTCTAGTTTCTGCATCAGAGGTTCAAGCTTTACAGTCGGATGTTTCACCAGCTTAGCAGTATGATGCATGCATTCATGGCTACTATGATTCAACATGGGTTATAGGCTAGTTTGAGTTGTCCTCCTGATACTTGTCCTAGTCCTGATGGTGGTGATGGCACTGGTGGTGTTGGTGGTTCAGCCAATTGATTTGGGATGATGCATATGTATTCTTTATTCATTTGATGTATATGATCTCATTTTTTATATCAAGACATTGGTCTCTGTTGTATTCTTTTGATCATTTGATGTAATTTTTATGTGTTGATACTTGTTGATACTTTTATGGACTTTGAATTCCATATGTTTCATTGATGATATCGTAGACATTGATACTCTGTTGATTTATGATGATGACGCCATAGATTTTGATTCTCAATTTTGATAGATTTACTTTATGTGATGTCATCATGTGTTGGACCTCATGTTTCAAGTGTTTTACTATGATATGCAGATCTATATGATTCTATCTCCTATATGCTTTATTTTATGCTTTTTAGAATCCAGATTTTATGATATGGATGCACATGTTCTATTTATGCTTATATGGTTATCTTATGTATGGCATAGAATAGATGAATGGATGGAATATGATTTTAATGATTCTTAATGATATGATATTTGAACGCTTTATGTATGGAATGATATATAGATGTGTTAGATAGATAATGCAATGATTTTTATGGATATATGGATGGATTTATGGTTTGTAAATGTGATGTAAAATGTTATGGACCTATATGATGTAATGAATAATAATTATGGATTTTAATGATTAATGATCTAAATTTTATATGTGATGAATGATGTTTAATGATAATGCAATGATATATAATGAATAATTCAAGGTGCAATATTAAAATGAACTAAATGATATGCATCTGATGATGAATTGAAATGACCTAATGGATGCAATGAACATTAGTTGAATGCAATGGATATTAATGAATGCACTTAATGGATTGATATGAATGACTTAAAGAATGCACACTAAATGAGATGAACTTTAAAATGAATGCAACCTAATGCACTTAATGTGATGAACTTTATGTAAGATATGAATGATGAATGCAACTTAATGCAATTAATGTTATGAAAATGATTTAAACTATATGAAATGAACTTAGATTAAAATGAATGCAACTTAATGCAAAGAATCTAATTGAACTATAGGGTGAAAAAAACTTTAAATGAATGCAAGATAACCTGGATCTAACAAATGCAAGTGAATTAATGGAATGCACCTTTGTTTTTTATTGTTTTTTATTTCCAACACACTCGATCACATATAGTTTTTGATGCTCATTTGATTTTTTATTTGACTACACCTTTCTACTTTCCTCTTGAAATTTAGTTTTTAGGCTAAGAAAGGCAAATACATTAAATGCATTTAATCTAGGATGTATGCAACTAACTGTCACTATTCATAAATTTGGAGCTTATATTCATCATTGAGCAGTTTTTGGAATCTCGATTTCAGTACAACCATCACTAGTTCAACTATGATGATATGGATACTTCTTTCACCTCTTTTATTGCTTTCCCATCTCTTTGGTATGACTATCATTGATTGAAGTCAATCATGAGAGTGTGAATACCGATTTTGTCAGATTCTATGTTGCAAGTGAATTTTTGTATTATGATATTGAACATCAAAATATCCAAGGTATCATTTTGCGTAAACAAACAAAAATCTTAGTTTCATCATATGTACAAGTCCTCGATGATTCTTTGATGATCACATCCTTAGACAAATAATACATGCTTTAAAACTTTGATCTTAAGACATTCATTCAAAAATCCATAAAATATAACGCTTTCATCATAGCTTGTCTAGTTTAAAAACTTTCATCGATTCGCTAGAAAGACATGATTTCATCAATCAAGTCCACACTTTAGAAAAAATTTTGCAATGTTTTTCAAATCCATATTTCAAGTATAGTTCCACCCATTTCATACTTTTAATCCTGATAAAGATAGAATCATGTAAGATTTCAAATCAAATTTTTTGTTTTGTTCAAATTGGATTGGGATTAGGATTTGATTGAGTGTTTCACTTGCGTTTTGATGAATTGATTCGATGACTGATTAAAGTTTGCCTTTGATGAATCCTTCCTCCTTTAGAGTAGATTGCCCCCAATTTGATATGATGACATTTCTGGGACTTAGGACAATTTTCAAATTAGGTGACCAAAAACTTTAGGTATTTGCCAATGCAATTGTGGGGTTTTATTATGCAATATATACAAATGTTGACGAATGAAATATTTACAAGGATGACTACTAGTTATGTGAATAACTTGGACTTTTAATGGTGCCTGTTTACTAGGTTTTCACTGATTGGATGGATCTTTCTTTCTTTTTGTATTTTTAAAGCTTTTTCCTTTTTTTGCTACCAAGGCGCCTATTTGCTAGGTTTTCACCAAGGCACTTTTTCTCTTTTTTTTGTATTTTCTCTTTTTTCAATTTTTTTTTCTTTTCATATCATCAAGGCACCTATTTGTTAGGTTTTCACCAAGACAAAATCTTTTTGAGGATCATATCTGAATGTTTTTGGCTTTCTTCATGCTCAATTTTCCACTATCTTTGGTCTTTTCTACATTTTTCATTTGTTTGTTCTTTTCTATTTTTTCAATGTTTTTGGTATTTTCAAGATCTCTTTTGACTATATATAATAAATACGATACTTTCCATCTGATTTTCTAATACTCTTTCTCTTTATGTATCCCTTTCATCTGCTTCATGTGTAGAACCTTTTATTGTTATTGATAGGTTCTTGTAACTCCTCTCCATCACAATCAGCTAGCCTACAGGTGCCTATCCCAAAAGACGAAGTGATCACAAAAGGTCCTAACCATTTTTCTTCCCATTTCCCTTTCTTTTCTCTTTTTGCTTGATTCTTTGGATTCTCTCGCAAAACTAAGTCACCTATTTGGAATATTCTTGACTTGATATGCTTGTTATAGGTCCTTGACATTTGGTTTTGATATACTTTTAAGTGATCAAATGCTTGTTGTTGTTTCTCATCTAGCAGTTCTAGTTCATGCAACCTAGCAACCCTATAATATTCCTCACTTATTAAACCATGTAGAGATACTCTCAAATATGGGAGTTACCTCCAAAGGTAAAACTGCTTTTATTCCAAAGACTAAGGAAAATGGTGTAGCTCCTGTTGGCATTTTGATGCTTCTCCTATAAGCCCATAAGGTCAGGTTTATTTTTATATGCCAATTTCTACCTGAGTTGTCCATTGTTCTCTTCAATATCTTTAAGATGTTTGTATTCATTGCTTCGGCTTTCCCATTACCTTGGGGGTAATATATTGAAGACAAGTGGTGTACCATTCAAAACTTTGTGCATAACTCCTTTAAGTCTTTATTTTTGAAGTGTTTTGCATTATCCATTATGATGGCATGAGGAATGTCATATCTACATATTATGTGGTTTAGAATAAACAATGATATTTGTTTTCTTGTAGTAGTTGATAAGGTTACAACTTCCACCCATTTGGAAAAGTACTTCATTGCAGTGATAATAAATTTATGACCATTTGAAGATGGTGGATAAATCATTCCTATCAAATCTAGACCCCATTGATAAAATGACCAAGGTGTCATCATTAGATGAAGCTCTTGTGTGGGTCCTTCTCCATCGTAGGCCAAAAATATCCTATCCTAAGAAGTTTCTTAGCTAGGATTAAACCATTTGAATGTGACCCACAAATCCCCTCATGAATTTCTTATAAGGCTATATATGATTCCTCTTTCTCTAGAAATATAAGAAGCATTCCATCTAGACTCTTAGGATACAACATGTAATATATTAAGGTATAACGAGTGGCTTGTTAGAGAAAGCTTTTCTTTTGGTTCCTGGTTTGGTCTATGGGTAGGATTTGGTCTTTTAAGTAAGTTTAAATGTCTCCATACCAAGGTGATTCATGTGTGGATAGAAAAAAAATGGTATGAGGATGGGTAGGGTCAAATGTCGATTCCTTAACTTCTTCTACCAAGAATTCATATCTGGCGCTTTGATCTAGTATTTGTAGAAGTGATGTCAAAGTTGCCATTGCATCTGCTGCTTTATTCTTCTCTCTTGGAACTTTCTCAAATGTGATAAGAGTGAAGTATTTCTTGAGATTTTCAACCATAGTTTTGTAATGGATCAACTTGTCATCTTTAGTAAGATATTACTCATTAATTTGATTGATAACTAGTTGTGAATCTCTGTATATTTTTAGTTCTGTCACTTTCCATTCTAATGCCAGTTTGATTCCAATGACCAATGCTTCATACTTAGCTATATTATTTGTGCATGGAAATAACAATTTGTATGATTTTGGAATAGTAGATCCTTGAGGAGTAATCAAAAGTATGCCTGCTCCTGATCCATGTTGTGTATAGGAACTGTCAAACTATAGTTGTCATGTTTTTTCTTTTATATTCACACTTTCATAATCTGGAAATTCCAGTTGAATTGGATGTTCATCTTGTAATGGTGATTCTACTAACTGATCAGCTATGACTTGGCCCTTGATAGATTTACGATCTACATATTCTGTCGAATTCACTTAGTGCACCATGACACATTTGGCTAGTCTCCCATTCAATGTTGTTTTGCTAAGAAGATACTTCAAGGGATCAATCTGTGCAATGAGTCTAATCTTGTGGGATAACATATAGTGGCTTAATTTTTGGGAAGAAAAAACTATGGCCAAACATGCTCTTTCAATGAATGTATAATTCAACTCATATTTCACTAGAGTTCTACTTATGTAGTAGATGGCTTTTTCTTTTCCTGATTCATCTTCTTATGCCAAGAGTGCCCCTAATGAATGTTCAATTGTAGAAATGTATAGAATAAAAGGCTTGCCTCTTATAGGTGGCATCAAAGTTGGAGGTTTCATTAGATATTTCTTCAACATATTGAAGGCTTCTTCACATTTCTCATCCCATTTGAAAACTATGTCCTTATGAAGGAGTTGAGTAAAATTATGGCACTTTTATGCCAATTGAGAGATGAACCTTTGAATGGATTGGATCCCGCCTTGAAGAGATTGCATCTAACTTATGTTTCTAGGTGCTTCCATGATGGCTTTGACTTTGGCAAGGTCTACCTCTATTCCTTTTGTTGAAACAATGTAGCCTAGTAGCTTTCCTGATTGAACACCAAATGCACACTTCTTCGGATTTAATCTTACTTTGAATTGCTCCAATCTTTCAAAAAAATTCTCCAATATGGGTAGATGTTCTTCTCTTGAGTGAGATTTAGCAATTATATCATCTAGATAGTCTTCCATGAACTTGTGCATCATGTCATGAAATATTGTTGTCATGGCTCTTTGATAGGTCGCTCCGTCATTATTTAGACCAAAGGGCATAAAATTCCAACAAAATGTCCCCCATGCACATGTAAATGATGTTTTTTCTTGATCTTCAAGTGCTATCTTTATTTTATTGTAGCCACTAAACCCATCCATAAGTGAGAACATTGAATGTCCTGCTGTCAAATCCACTATGGCGTCTATGCTCGGTAATGGAAAGTCATCTTTAGGGCATGAAAGATTGAGATCCCTAAAGTCTGTGCAAATTCTAATGGACTTGTCTACTTTTGAAACTAGTACAATGTTTGAAATCCATTGGGCATAATCAATGGCTCTTATAAACCCAACTTTCAGCAATTTTTCTAACTCCACTTTGACAAGTAAAGCTATGTGTGGATGCATCTTTCTTAATTTATGCTTTATTGGTTTTACTCCTTCTCTTATGTTCAAATGATGCATGATTAAATTTGGATCCAATCCTAGCATATCATCATACGACCATGCAAAATTGATTTGATTTTCCTTGAAGAATTGGATGAAGTCTTTTCTTTCTTCACTAGATAGAGATGTTGCTAAGTGTACGATCTTTGGCTCTGATTCTGACCCAATGTTTACTTTTTCTATCAGCTAAATCAAGATAGGAGATCTTTCTTCATAATTCTCAGGTAAAGTATCTAAACTCCCTTCCTTAGGTGCCTCTATTGGGTTTTCACCTTTGGAATCATTCTTTATTTCTTTCTCTTTTTTATCTAATGTTTCCACAATGTGGTTTTCAACATTAGATTCTTTCCATTTTTTTATTTTTATTTTTTTTGCTGAATTAGGAGTTTGGATACTTTCCCTTGTCACTCCTTCCTGATATTCCATGGTAGAAGAAGGTCAACCGCATTTAGGTATTGGGACACCAAGTTATCATTCAAAAATGTAGGGAGGATGGTAGGCTCAATGGAATCCCATTCGATTAATTCTGGATAGATGAGGGACAAAGGATCAATGTTTTGGTTTAGTCTGATGGGGTTTAGGTACATAAATTCATTTGAAGGTTTGAACATTATATCACTTAAGTCTATAACATGTGCCTCTTCAAGATGCTCTAGAGAACTACGGTCAAAATCTTCCTCACTAGAATCCTCTAAGATTTCCATTAGGTAAAAATCTCATGGATTAAACCTAATGTTAGATTCTTCCATAGTAGGTCTCCATGATGGTACATAGGGTTCTCCTACCCATTGATTTATTTCAATTTATTGAATTGGGACATTATCTAGGACCACTTGGCTTGAGCTTGAGGCTTGATTCTGATTTGATTCTAAAATTGATTCTTTCCCTTTGCTAGGAGTGTAAGTATGAATGGCATCAATACCTTTATCTTGACATGATTCATTTGACAATGTATCCCATTCCCAATCATTCAAATCTTCATCACTTTGTGACCCCAATTGCAATATTTGATCATAGACCTTAGGATAATGGTTTTGAGTATACCCTTGTTCTAGGTATCCTAATCCTGTCTCTTCTTTGCTATCTCTCCATGTCATTTCGATGGGTTCAATGAGTCCTTCATTTCTTGTTTGTAAAGGTCCTTTTCCTTTGTATCCCATCTTTTGCATGATTTGAAATCCTTTGCCATATTGATGTGTGGGATTGCTTACATTTTGGATGCATTTTTCATCTGCACTTGATTCCTCATCCTTATATAGCCAATTTAGGATTTCATTATCTTCTTCCTCCATAAATGAAGATGTATTCGCCCTCACAAAGTGATCATTATATTTATGAGGTAAATTATATGGCTTTCCATATGATTTTGGAGATAAGGGTAAGTCCATCATGGATAAGGATTATTCACCTACTCCTTTTTGTTTGATATTTAACATTACTTTTCAAAAAAATTCATCATATGGTCCATTTTTTGGTAATGAGCCTCCTTGGTGTAGATTTGAATAGATTTAGCTTGGTCTTCTTTCTTTTTCTCAAGAGTACTCTCCTCACTAACCTTCTCTTTTCCTTTTGTTGATGTAGTTAGGTTAATAAGACTTTGAGTATTTTCAACAACAATTTCTTCCCTTTCTTCTTTTTCTTTTCCCTTTAAAGATGGAAGATCTTTAGAACTTTATCCTTGATCTCTTCTTTGGGGTATGGACCCTTTTGCATTATGTGGAACTAAGGAATCATTGATAGGCTTCATGTTATTACAATATTGAAAGGGGTTTGAGTCCCTGCTTACCATGATCTCTTGTCCTAGATAGGGGAATTTAAGACATTGATGGTAGGTCGATGACATGGCTTGCATTTCATGGATCCACGGCCTCCCTAATAAGATATTGTAAGTCAGATTTAGGTCAAGGACTTGACAAATAGTTTATTTTTTCATTGGACCGAATCTAATAGGAAGTACTATGACACCCTTAGAAGCTCTCTCTTCATCATCGTAGGCTTTTATAGTTATCTTTTTCTTTGGGTCAATAGTTTCTTCAAAAAATCCTAAGGCTTTTACCAAGTTTAGGGTACAAATATTCAAGTCGGCCCCTCCATCAATAAGGACTCTTTTTACCCTATGTTTGTGAATTAGAACCTCTATATGCAAAGGCAAGTTTTGTGGGTGATTTAATGACATGTCATCTTGCTCTAAAAAAGATAGGAAATGAGGTGCAATAAGATGCCCTACCATGTTTTGAAATTTGTCTGCCTCTAAATTTAGAGGCACATTAGTCTCTACTGATGCTTTTTCTAAAATCTCCTTGTGAGTTGGTGAAAGCTTGAGCAATTCTAAAATAGAGATATGAGCAGGGGTACATTGTAATTGGTCTACCAAATTATATTGTTTTGATGATGAAGATGAGGTTTGATTTGGTAGAACAATTCTTGGAGCATTTCCAGGTAGAGTAATTTTTTAAGCTTGCCCCCTAGTTACAACATTAGATGTTGCTTCCCTTGGTTTCTCTTTCACCACAATAACATTTATGGTGTTTTCATCACCATTTAAAGAATTAATTGTGTTATCATAGGTATGGGTGAAATTGACCTTCTCATTACCTCTTTTATTATTTTGATTATTGTTTGATGACTCACCCTTTTCGTGGTTTAGGAAAGGATTTTTGAAGGCTGTATGATCTTCATTATTTTGAGGCCCTTCTACCTTGATTGTCCCATCATCAATTAAATCTTGCACCAAATGTTTCAACTTCATGCACTCATTATTTTTATGACCCTTATTATGATGGTACTCACAATGGTCAGAATCATTCCACCAATTTGGCTTAACTTGGGGTGCATATGGTCTTAACTCAGATAGAGTAATGACCTTGTTAGCCACCAAAGTCCTTTAGGCATTTTCCAATGGCTCATCTAAAAAGGTGAATTTCCTCTTTTGATATGTGGAAAAGTAAGGTTTAGGCTTGTTGACATTAGCATTATTGAAGGGATTGTTGTTGGCATTGTTGTTGTTGTTGTTGGAATTGGCATTATTGAAAGGAGTTTTATTTGTTTGATATACATTGTATGTATAATTTTCTCCACTTGATAAATTAAATGGGGTAGCCTTTAATTTGTGGGCTTCCACAACTCCATCATTCACAAGATTTTTGTTATTGTTTTTCAACCATAGTTTAGGTTTATCATTGTTATTATTAGCTCCTTTATTGTTGGTATAATTAGATATATAATGATTATTGTTAGTGTTGGTATAGGGTTTATTGTCTTTGAACAATTTGATCTCTCCCCTTTTGACCAATACATCTTCAATTTTGATCCCATTCTCAATAATTTTTTCAAATGTAGGGGGACATTGAAGTTGGAGCCTATAGTTCATCTCTACATTTAAGTTGTTCATAAATATCTCCATTTTCTCCTTTTCAGGAATACTTCATGGGTACCTTGCAAAAACTACCCTCCACCTTTGAAGGAACCCTAAGAAAGATTCACCATCCTTTTGTTTTGTATCACATAGTTTTAGCATGGTAATCTCATTGTAATGCCCTGCTAGGGAATCCAGGAGAACTTAACCTAAACAAGCATCTAAGTTTGCAGAATAATTTTTTTTAAAGTTAACATACAAGATAAACATCAATGCGGAAGTAATTACCATTTACTCACATTTATATAAACAACCAACATAGGTTACAACTCTCGAGGGTTCTTCGACAAATATTATGTTAACATTAATTAATTAAAATAGATTAGGTACAATTACAAAACTCTAATAAACAAATGAAAGTTAAAAGCAACATCACATAAAAGATAACATGAATACATATGGTACCATAAGGTATCCATAATAACCTACATCTACTGCACATGTCATAGGGTATGTAATACAATAACTGAAAAGAAGTACACAAGATATCTCTGAATATCTGATACAAAGGTACATGATCACAAAGAGGAAGAAGAAGAACACAACTCCATCAAAGAAAATCAAGAAGGAACAACTGCTACAGGGATCATCCAGCACTGATATACGAACGTCAGAATCTCAAATGGTAAAAGAATCACTACCACCCGACCTCGTGAACCTAAATGGTCCACTACCACCGTGCTGAGGAGATAACAATAGATCCCACTCGGATAACAAACATCAAACACATCAAGCTGAGGAAAGGATCCTGAAAGCTCTCTAACTCAAGGTGAAAAAGTAATAATGCCATGAAAGACTCACTAATCCAGAGGCAACTGGCACATGTAGGATAACTAGACTATGCATAGGAAGGTGTCATCATGTATGTCTAACCCTTGAGTTTTGTCCTGGTAATCTCTTTGGATCCCAGCACCCAAGTGACCATACACGGTGTTAATGACCTCTTGTACTGATGAAGCCATCGACTATGCCAACTCATCCCTTTTAAAGGGGGCTAGTCATCTTCTCCATTCCCACCTTAGTCTGTACTAGCACTAAGCCAGGGTGAGAAAACTATATATTTTTAGGTTCATTTTAATATCTCTCAATGTTATATTATGTTATCACTTGATTATAGATACTTAAAAATAAGTGATCCTTGTTAGAATTGTCATATTATAGCTAATAATTTATTTATTTAATTATTAGTCTATTATACTCTACACTTAAGTTAAACTTAGGCATCTTATTATTCTTTAGGGTTTTCCCTTTTAGGTTTTCATGATTCTTTTATAAGGATTCACCTCTTTGTATTTTTTAATAGATCAGATTATCATATTGTAATATTGTTCATATAGAGATTGCTCTTTTGAATGTGCATATGATGTCTCTGACTTTTTGGCCTCCATAGATTTTTCTTGCTTTTTGTTCTTTGCTTCTTCCATGTGACAAGGTTATGCATGCAGGTGTTCTTGGGAGATTATTTTTTCACCTAATCTAACATGGTATCAGAGCCATATTGTTGCTCGTTGTTCATGTTTTGTTGAAGTGTTCAGAAGCAGGAGGTTTTCAAGGTTTTCAAAAGCTTTTTATGTGGATTTAGGGGGGACCTTTGTTTCTGGTCACTTTGGGCTCAAACGAACATCTCCATTGAGCTCAGAGCACCCAAAAACCCTAGAATCCATATAAAACTTGTCCATTTTGGACAACTTAGCTTTGAGGCAAAAAAAAATTGGTTTTCAATGTCGTACAGGCATGGAAACCGAGAAAAAAAAATTTTAAAATTCATTTTTTTAATGTTTTTGCATTAAAAATTAACGTGGCCAGTGCAATTCATTTCCCGCCGCCATCGCGCCACAGGCACTCCTCCGCCGCCGGCCCACCACAACGGCCCGCCCACCGCTCACCGCAGCGGCCCTCCCACCAAGCTCCACCGGCACCTCCGGCCCCCACCACCGGTAGCTACGCCTTCGCCGGCCCTGTGGGCTCCACTGGCTCCTCCAGTCCCTACCATTGGCAGCTCCACCTCCAGCTGTAGCACCCTTAATGTAGCCCCCTGGCCCTCCTCTGCCGCCCCGCTCTGCTGGCCCGCTCCACCACCGCCCAACTCCTCCTCTGAGTGCACCACCCCGCGGGCCCCTTTTTTGACAAGCAAAAATCACATGGGTGACTGGGAGCTCTAGCTCCAGGCCCTACATGTGCCATGCGCCCAGGGGCCTTATTTTTTTCAGCCCCAGGGGCTTAAAATTTATTTTTGGAGACCCCCTGACGGTGTTTTTGCTCTATCTGGAGCATACGGAGGTCTTTTTTAGACTTCTTTATATCGTCGGAAATCTCTTTCCAAGCTCTTTCTGATTATAGAAATTAGTTTTTTTGGATCTTCTATTTTAATAGTGTTTTTTTTTGTCAAAGTCCGATGTCTATTTTTACATTCTGGGAACCATATCTTGCTCATCCGGACTCTATTTTTGGCAAACCAGATATCGTCGAAAAGCTAGTTCAGTGATTTTTTTAGTGGCAGGGGTATTTTATCTAGATTCTACTCTAGGTTCTTTCTCCTCTAAGTTTTTCACTTTCACACTATGGCGGATTACTTGGGTTCTACAGGTCCTGAGATCTCTTCTTCTGTTCTTCTGGCTCACTCTTCTTTCTGACTTTCTGAGCATTGTATGCTTCTCTTCTATAGCATTTTTTTTCTATAAACACACTAAGATAAAGTGTCTTCTTCTGCATCTCTGGGATTTCGAGCACCTTGTGTTTGTTTGTACTCGCACTCAGTTATAAAGTGCCATGGGGGGTTATGATGTTTTGCCTTTTGTGCTCATCCACCTTTGTCAAGTGAGTGTACCTTCCATGACATTATCTCATGTTGTGTGTCCAGAAGATCAATTCTTCTTCTTCGACACCGCCCTTTATCCTGTGTTTGTACCCTCTTTTGCACTGTTGGTGTTCCTATTCTTCTTCTGGCAGATGTTTTTGGCATTGCATTTCAGTGTTCCTGTCACCCCTCTCCCTATTCAACATTATGGGGGGGTTCACATGTTGGTTCTATTGCTTCCTTGGTTCGGTTGAGTAATCTACATATTCAGTTTTTGTTCCTATGTACTAGGCGGATGCAGTGGCTAGGCACCTATGCATTTCGGTGAGATGGTTCATCTACTATATAAACACTCATTCATTCCTACTTTTGGAGGTCATCTCTTCGATTGATCAGCTCTTCAGAATTTGTCTTCTCTACCTGGTCATGCACTATTTCAGTGGGGGTTCCAGCAGTTACTTCTGACAGTGTTTGTAGCTTCTTGCTTCGGAGATGCTTCATGCTCTTTCTTGTTCCTTTCTTTGGGACTTTCCCTAGATTGGAGGCTTTGTTTCCTTCATCTAGTTTATTTCTTGTATTTGGTTACCTGATCAGGCCTAGTTGCCGGGACCCATAGCCTTTCATGCATTTTTGTTTTCATGCATCTTTTAGTCCTTAGTTGTTTAGCTTCTCCCTAAGTTACACTTAAGGGGGGGTGTTAGAGTTGTCATATTATAGCTAATAATTAATTTATTTAATTATTAGTCTATTATACTCTACACTTAAATTAAACTTAGGCATCTTATTATTCTTTAGGGTTTTCCCTTTTAGGGTTTCGTGATTCCTTTATAAGGATTCACCTCTTTGTATTTCTTAATAGATCAGATTATCATATTGTAATATTGTTCATATAGAGATTTCTCTTTTGAATGTGCATATGATGTCTCTAACTTTTTGTCCTCTATAGATTGTTCTTGCTTTTTGTTCTTTGATTCTTCCATGTGACAGGGTTATACATGCAAGTGTTCTAGGGAGATTAGTTTTTCACCTAATCTAATAATCCCAGTAGCCACTTGTGGGCACTGGTGCTTATTGCAAGCCACCTCCTACTACATATCCAGGTAAACTACCCTAGGCTCACAGATCTCACATAGATCAAATCAGGTACACAACCAAGTAATCCCAAATCTAGTTTCACATACAAGAACTAGAAATGATTACAAAGGCACCAAAAGTAGAATACAAAACATCATGAGCCTATATGGTCAATCAAGGTATAATCGGAATATATACACACATCAAAACATCAAACTGAAAATAAGAACAACTAACACAAATCTCGGCCTTTGTCTTCCCCTAGGTCTTCTGGTATCCCAAAAACATAATAAGCACAAGAAGACACTCCAGGCACAAAGAAGACACATTTGCACCATATAAAATTGAGATCTAATTTTATAAGCACTTTAATTTCCATATTGAACATAATTGAATCCTTATACAGTGTCGCAAAAATCTACTAAGAAAATCTTAACATAAACATTAAAACAAAGCCATAAATAAAGAATATTCCCTATATACATTCAATAGATTCAAATAGAGTAAAAACACCCAATTTCAGTACATGTACATCAATCTCCAATAATTAATCAATCAATAATCAACTTATAAGGGAAACGCCTATCCTATTGTAGAACAAAACTAATGATAAATTTTAATATACACAACTTAAAACATAATCTCATATTTAGAAATTATTGAACTAATTAAGTAAGCTCATTTCCCCAAAGATGAAAATCAGATAAATATAATGACACTTTAATCATTAACAATTTTTTATATTAATATACAAATATATTCAATTTAAATATATACAATATGTTTTTACATATCAAAATTAAACAATGAAAAAGATCCCATAAATGGATTATACAAAGTAACCTATCATCTCGAACAAATGAATCTAATTTAAAATTTCATAACATTTATAAAACATTAGAATAATAACTATCTTATAAATTAATTAATTAAACTAAATCAATTAACAAATTTAGTTAACTAAAACAATTAACAAATTAACTAAACTAATTTAATAAACAAATTAACAATAATTAAATCTTAGAAAAATAATCAATAATACAAAATCTATATAATACATTATATTAATTAAAATTAATAAACAAAAATTATATTAAAAAAAAAGGAAAAGGCCTTGGGACCCGCAGGTCCCACCACCTGCGCACAGCAGTGTGGGGCTTGTCGTGGTAGTCCCTAGGGGTTGTCGTCGACAGCCAAAGGATTGTCGGCAACAATCCCTAAGGACTGTCGTCAGCAACTCCCTTGAGCTGTGCGGTAGGGGGAGGTAGGGCCAAGCCCGCCCCCAAAGCATAATAAATATTTTTTAAAAAACTTTTCTTTTTATATATTTTCAACAATGCATTTTTTTTTTTAAAGAACAAATTCTTTTTTGGAAATTATTAGGAATCCCTTAAATTTGAAGGGAAATAATATAGTCATGCATGTGACTAAAAGTATATTTTTTACTGGTTTAATACTAACTGTACTTTATATATATATATATATATATATATATATATATATATATATATATATATATATATATATATATATATATATATATATATATATATATATATATATATATATATATATATATATATATATATATATATTACCAGAATTGGTTTTTATACCCAAATTGGGTTTTTCATACAACTTGATTTTCTTTACTATGGGAAATTTATTTCCTCTCAGCACTATAGTTAAACTATATTATAGAATTGATTTGTCATTTTCTAAGAGTTCGATTGAAAATCATTCAACAAAATTTTGCCATCATAACGGTAATATGCTAAAATTTAATAAAGCATAAAGAACACATAAACTAGGGTTTTCTAAATACCCAGTTTCAAGAAAAATCACAGATCTACCTTATGAGATGCACAGAAATTTATACAAACAGAGAAAGCCAAATAAATGTGAAACCAGATCTAACAGGCAGAAAAAATTCAATGCCTACCTTTGATCCAATGCTAGAAACTGCAATGAAAACTCTTGAAAATCTAAAGACAAAATTTCCTCCAAAATCAATCCAACCTTCAGATGTGAAACTATGTAGGAAACAGGCACACGATCCAAATGCACAAGCAAAAATCACACAATCCCAATTCTCCAAAATCCAAAGCACAAGCTCTCCTTCAAAAAATTTCCTCCAAAACTTGTCTAATCCTAAAATGAATGCAAATTTCTCCTAATAGGGATTCAATTCTCCATTTCATGCAACCCTAGAGATAACTCAACAGCTAACTCCCACTTCAACTCCAAATCAAAAATTGAAAGAAATCACAATTAAATAATTTAAAAATACTTTATATGCACAACTCAACTTGACTTTTTGAAACAAGTTGTTAACTTTTGAAAGCAATTCAATTTCAATAATGCACATGTTTATAATTAAAATTTATTATTAAATAGATTAAATATTTAAAGCATCCTAAAGCCATGCAATTAAATATTTAATTATTTAATAACACCCTCAAACATAATTAAATCTAATTTCAATTAAATAATCAAATAATTCTAAATAATCAAATAATTGACTTTAGATTAATTTTCTCAATTAAACATAGGAGCATGATTCATATTAAATTTCAATTATAATCATTAATCAATAAATCATAGAAAATCACCCACATAAGCAATAAATCAACTGAAGCCAAACGAGGTAAAATCAAACAAAGTAAAACCAAGCAACACCAGATAGGGATCCATGAATTCCTGTCACCTAGATGAATTCAGGTAGGGTAGTCATATTGATACTTGTCCATTCCTAGGACAATTGGTCTTAGGTTAGGGTTTTGGATCTGTGTTATCTCCCCTCTTACCATTTGAGACATTGCGATAGGGCACGCTCATCTTGACAATTCAGGGAAGTCGATGCCCAGTACCTGCAAACCTGCACACAAAACCTGCATGTACATACATATATAAATATATAACAGACAATGGTGGGGATTGGTCGATCGTGCGGATCTCGCAAGAAAGTAACTACGACTCTGTCCCTCAACCACATCAGGCATATATATATATATATATATATATATATATATATATATATATATATATATATATATATATATATATATATATATATATATATATTACCAGAATTGATTTTTATACCCAAATTGGGTTTTTCATACAACTTGATTTTCTTTACTATGGGAAATTTATTTCCTCTCAGCACTATAGTTAGACTATATTATAGGATTGATTTGTCATTTTATAGGAGTTCGATTGAAAATCATTCAACAAAATTTTTCCATCATAACGGTACTATGCTAAAATTTAATAAAGCATAAATAACACATAAACTAGGGTTTTCTAAATACCTAGTTTCAAGAAAAATCACAGATCTACCTTATGAGATGCACAGAAATTTATACAAACAGAGAAAGCCAAATAAATGTGAAACCAGATCTAACAGGCAGAAAAAATTCAATGCCTACCTTTGATCCAATGCTAGAAACTGAAATGAAAACTCTTGAAAATCTAAAGACAAAATTTCCTCCAAAATCAATCCAACCTGCAGATGTGAAACTATGTAGGAAATAGGCACACGATCCAGATGCACAAGCAAAAATCACACAATCCCAATTCTCCAAAATCCAAAGCACAAGCTCTCCTTCAAAAAAATTTCTCCAAAACCTATCTAATCCTAAAATGAATGCAAATTTCTCCTAATAGGGATTCAATTCCCCATTTCATGCAACCCTAGAGATAACTCAACAGCTAACTCCCACTTCAACTCCAAATCAAAAATTGAAAGAAATCACAATTAAATAATTTAAAAATACTTTATATGCACAACTCAACTTGACTTTTTGAAACAGGTTGTTAACTTTTGAAAGCAATTCAATTTCAATAATGCACATGTTTATAATTAAAATTCATTATTAAATAGATTAAATATTTAAAGCATCCTAAAGCCATGCAATTAAATATTTAATTATTTAATAACACCCTCAAACATAATTAAATCTAATTTCAATTAAATAATCAAATAATTCTAAATAATCAAATAATTGACTTTAGATTAATTTTCTCAATTAAACATAGGAGCATGATTCATATTAAATTTCAATTATAATCATTAATCAATAAATCACAGAAAATCGCCCACATAAGCAATAAATCAACTGAAGCCAAATGAGGTAAAATCAAACAAAGTAAAACCAAGCAACACCAGATAGGGATCCATGAATTCCTGTCACCTAGACGAATTCAGGTAGGGTAGTCATATTGATACTTGTCCATTCCTAGGACAATTGGTCTTAGGTTAGGGTTTTGGATCCGTGTTATCTCCCCTCTTACCATTTGAGACATTGCGATAGGGCACACTCATCCTGACAATTCAGGGAAGTCGATGCCCAGTACCTGCAAACCTGCATACAAAACCTGCATGTACATACATATATAAATATATAACAGACAATGGTGGGGATTGGTCGATCATGTGGATCTCGCAAGAAAGTAACTACGACTCTGTCCCTCAACCACATCGGGCACATCAAACATAAATATAAAACAAACACATCAACCATACACATGCAAGTATGGGGTCAGTAAAACCATAAACATTAATAATTTCCTAACATATAATCTACCATCCTAAAGTAATCATAACATTTATAAAATTGAACTAGGGGCGGGGTATTACACTCATGTTCGATGTTGTAAGAATAATGGATTACAAATTTGGAGGCTAATTCCTCAAAATCCTTTATCCCTTGCAGAATTTTGGAGAACCATTCCATGGCTTGCCCTCCCAAACTTCTTGGAAAAAGTCTCATTAGGTATGTGGTGTTATGCATAAATTCAATGCTTAGAGCGCAAAACTCTCTAAGGTGATCCTGTGGGTCTGATTTACCCATGTATTTATCATATTTAGGAAAGATTGTATTGATAGGAAAAGGTGCCATGACTAAGCTTTTGTCAAAAGGGAATGGGCACAAGGCCTCAATAGAGAATGGCTTAGGTTCAACAATCTTTTTCATTAAGTCGATCTATGCTTGGAACATTTTCAATTTTTGGATCATAGCACTCATCGGGTTTTCATCTTCTTTGTTTTTCTTAAGTTGATCCACATCATAATCATGTGGGAGCTTTACCCCTACTTGGGCTAGATTTAGGAAAAACTTATCCCTATCCTTATCTATTAGTTTATCCATGACTTCAAGAAAATCATTATCTTGAGCCGGTCGATTAGCCCTTTCTTCAAGTGTTTCTTTCGGTTCTTGGTTTGCATTATTAATGTTGTCATTGTTTCCTCCATGATGGTAGTCATGAAAATTGGAGTTTCTATCCATTGATTCAATCCTCTTTTCAAAAAGATTTGGGAGACTATCCCCTTGGTCTTGATTGTTGAAAGGACTTTGATATTTAAATTCGGGGACCTCTTTGGCAATGCAAGTGTCGTCTTCTTGTAAAGATAGTTTAAGTCTATGAGAGCATGTAGAAACCGGCATCCAACAAGGTTTGATTTCAAATCATTTCCCCAATTTGGTAATTGTTTATTTTTATATGAAGAGATTTAAAAATATAAGATGAATTTTCAAATGGATATCCCTTACTTTTGCTATGTATTTTTCAAACACAACAACCACACATACACTTGTTCTTTTTAACCCTCTACACCAAAAAGTGTTTGAATTTTCAAGGATGTTATCACGGGTTTTTACACAAAAAGACACTTCAAGCAATCTACCTAGCTCAAGATTTGGTTCGTAAACATGGCTCTATAAGGTAGCCTTTTCTAAGTTAACAAGGTTTTTAATCAATATTCCATTCAAAATTGATATTAAACTTTCATCCTCCAAGTATATTAAGAGGCTTCCCACCACCGGTATGTTAGAGTTTTGCGCAATCCCGAAGGACTACTCGAGGAAGTTCAAAAATTTAACACCCTTTTGTCACACACCCCATTAAGGACGCATGCATTTTGTTTTATAGTGGGTTGGATGATCGCGACAAAGGCAATTGTATCCCACTTTGGGTTGTCCCTCTCACTGGCCTTATTAAGGAAAATCTCGGGAGGCGAGCCCACTATGGATCTAACATGTTCATATGAAAGCAATAAATTGGAATAAAGAGATAGGTTTTGGGAGTTTGATTAGCCAAAAGGTGAAGAGCATATCCCTATCTATTTCTCAATTCCCCAAACACAATTAACAAGATTCAATTACCAAACCCACTAACTAATGGGAATTGAGTATTTCCACTCTTTTCCACAAACAAGGGGTTTTTCAAATTTAATGTTTGGTTTATTCCTTAAAGCTACTTTGATTACTAGATTTTGAAATTGACAAAGCCACAATTTAATCAAAAATTGACTAAGTTTGAGGCTTACCTTGTTTTGTAGCTAGCAAAGGCTAGGGGCATTTTTTATGAATTTTGCATTTTTGTGCTCACCTAGTGGCGATCGTTCCTTTCCAATCACTTCTTCTCCAACAAGTTAGTCAACAAAAATAGTAAAAATGAAGAAAACAAGCATAAAATTGAATCTAAGCCTTATTTATCAAATTTAACCAAACTTGATTAAGGTGAATAAATCCAATTTAATGATATGAATTTTTCTTTATATGCTTCTACCACTTTTAAGTATTGTTTATATACCTTGCTTTCTTGCTGAGAATCTTTCAAAACCAACTTGATGTGTGCAACATTCTCCTCTTTGATCCTTTTTATCAAAGCTTTTCCTTTGTGATTGAATCTGGTTTCTGATTTTTTTATTCTTTTATGACCAGTCATCCTGCAAACACGGAGAAATCATTTCCCACATATTAGATTCTATCAATTTGCAATTTAATCAAAAGTGCCACAAAATCTATTGAAAGTTCTATTTAAATGCTTAAACACTCTACTCAAATTTTCAAAAGCACTGAAACAAAATTTAAAAGCGCAGAAAAACTTAGCAAAGGTGTTAAAAAAGTTGTAAAAGTGCTGGAGAATAATGTAAACATGCTGGCTAGTCAGGGCAAAAGTGCTAAAAGAATATTAGATAGAAAATAGAAGGAATCAAACGTGCTAAAACTCCATGTAAAGGCACAAAACTTCATCGTAGAAGTGATGTTTCAGGTCTCAGAAGCGCTGCAGAAACTGGTAAACACATTATTTCACTTGCAAAATAGAGAAGAAAACAAGATTTGCAAGAAAAATCTTACTTCTCCGAATTTATAAATTTATGAGGCCTAATGCCCCACGGTGGGCACCATTTTGTGTACTAGAAAAAGTACCTTCATAGGGTTAGTATCATCAATAATTCAAAATAAACACTAAATTACCACAAATAGCAATCTATTTAAGCTAAGAATTGACAATTAAGCACTCTATGGATCTCTATTTAGGGATGCTAATGATAAAGCTCTCGGCAAGCCTCCATTAGTGACAGTCCTAAAATGAGAATGATATGATAAAGCAAGCTAAAACAATTAATTCCAAATTGAAATTCTAATTAGCTTCTATATTTACCTTTCTAGCTCTAATTTGCAACAGGTTTGATGCTATTCTCAAATTTGTGGATGACTTATGAGTGATTTATGCCTTGCTTTTATAGATTTTGGCAAGGTTAGGGGGTGTAGTTGAGTTGATCATGGTTGAGTTGGGGTTAAGTCCTTGGTTCCACCCTTTGGAGACAATTTAAATATTGTGTCCTCAAAGCTTGGGACAAGAAGACAAAATGGGTGGACAAGATGCATTCTCCAAGTGAGTGATTGAGATTCATTTTAGGCTTAATCCATGTGACCTTGGTTCTCAATTCTTATTGGTTTAGGTTTTTTCCTCCCATTTGGTGGTTGAGAGAAAATAGGAATTAATCAATTGAATTTAATTAATTTGTTTAGCCATGTGTACTCCTTGAATGGGTTGATTTGATTTAAATTGAACTATGTAATTAATTAGATTAATTACACAATTAATTGATTTATCATGATTTAATAGGTTCAAATTGATTTAATGGCTTTTGATTTTGGATTAAAGTTTAATTACAATTTATCTTTGATTTGATGTAATTGTATTTAATTGTATTGATTATTGCCTTGATTTCTCACTTAATTGATCCTATCCACTTTTTGGTGATTACAGTGCCTATGAAATCAATCTTGTTATGTATGTATGTCTTGATGTCTTCAACATGAAGAACACCAACTGGAGTGTGCGAAAATGCACCCTCTTGATCCTCTTTGATAGATTTGAAAGGATGGCTCTTGAATTTGTATCTATTCCTCTCAAGTACATTGAAAACCTTAGGTGTATCCATATTGATTACTTTGCTACTAGAATTGACAAATATTTCTTGAGATAATCACAAATACCTAGCTCGTGCGACCGTATGAGGGTTTTGTGAATACATCTAAAAACACTTCAAGCTCCAACTACTGCTCCAAGCTCTTCAATTCTCTCTGATCTTAGTGTAAATGGTAGGTAATTCAACCATAGTATTACCCTTATAGACAATTTGGCATGAGTCCCAAAAACTTGCCATAAAGATGCAAGAAACCAGTGTTGGCTTAAACTGGTATACCTTCTCACAGACATCTCCAAAATAGATGTGATGTTGTCCAAGATCACACAACATAGTAACTAAGTTGTCTTCAAGTTCACACAGCTTAACTCATCCATATAGGGGCTTTGTATCTAATTGGTGTTAATATGTCATGCTCCCCCTAAGGCATACATTTCCCATCATAAATATGGTGAAGCAATGCACCCTAGAAATTATTCAACAAGGCTCTTAGGATTCTTGTGAGTGCTCGCACTTTTCTCTTTATATGTCTTAACTTAAAATTCAATAGGTTCCTTCTGTTTGACCCATTTCTCCTTAAATTCTACTAGCTCTCTATCTTCTTCATTCAGTTCTTTTTCTTTTGCGAATGGTATGAAGGAATTCTTCACTGGTCCTCTAAATCTCCAATACTTCGCAACATGTCTATCATTGTTACACTTGAAACATGTCACCTTCTTCTTAGGTTTCAATTGGATGTAATCAATCTACAACTTACAATACTTGTCAATATGACCAAAGTTATTGCATCTGTAACATACAATCTTTCTAGGTCTAGTAATAGGTTTCTTAACCTCTTCAACTATCTTGTTCACTTCATCCTTACTTTCATTTGAAACATTGTCTTGCATAATATCATTTTCTTTACATGTTTCCTTATGCTCAAATTGTCTATGCTCTACATCTTTACTACATTCACCTTTTTCTATCTTTGCCTCATTCAAACTTTTCTCCTTTTTCTTTTTAAGGAAATCATCTAAGTGATCATATGTAGGTCTGCTAGATATCATATCTAGTTTTCTACAATTTCTCATCTGTGTCCATACAAATAGAAATAAAAATAAAAAGCAATAAAATTGGGCTTAGGAATACCTTTTTCAATTGGTTTCTTTGATTGATCTTCATGGTTGCAACCCTTTTCATTGTCCTTGCAAGAAGGTATTTCAAGTTCAACCTCAGAATCTAACTTCTTAGGTGAGTCAAGGTTCATAACAACTCTATCTTTCCTTTGATCAAGTTTTTCATTATATCCTACTCATGTCTTGTCTCCAACATGCTTCTACATGTCAATTTGTTCATCCAATTTTTGTCTTCTCTCATGAAGTTTCTCTATGTGACCTTTAGTCTAATCAAGTTCACCAGTAATGATGATGCAATATCTTTCTACCTTGTCATACTTTGTTTTTAGTTCACTCAATTCACTCTTTAAAGTTTGCAACCTATCCCTTGTATTTGATAGCTCATTTTGCAACTTTTATTTTTCTTCCTTTTCAGCATCAAGTTCTTTCATCAGGTTTAATTTTGTGACCTCCAATTCATCCTTCAAGGAATCCTTTTCATGTCTTAGTTGCTCAATCTAATCTTGATATGATAGATCTTCATTTTGTGCTTCCTTGAGATCATCTCTCAATTTTCTTTCATGTTCAAGCTGCTGCTTCAACTTCTTGATAAAGTCATCTACCTTCCTTAGCTTGTACTTTAGATCTACTCTATCTGCATTAGCAATGTCCACATCTTATGTTATCTCTATTGAGCATTTAAGGTTGTCATTAGTACCAAAGGTTTGTAAGGATATCGGTCGGTCACTTACATTGAGCTAATCGGTAACATGAAGCAAAATAGACCACTCGGTAAAGCTTATATACCGAGCAACAAATAGTTTACCAAGCACCAGCAAATGCCGACATCGACAAACAGTAAACACCGAGCATTGCAGTATACATCAAATAGTTTATACAATGTTTACCGAGGATCACAGTAAACGGCATAGTAATCAGAAATGGCACATACTTTTATGCAAACAGTTACAATGTTTCATAAAACATTTTACCAAGATCGAGGAACATTTAATATGATGCTATTCATTAAATTCAATGTATATCTTTTGTAATAGTTGATCTAGGTTATTATTGTACACCGTAGATCTTAGGGTTATGACTATGTTGTGTAACCTAATTTTGTTAAAGCGGCAAAAATAGAACACTATATATTTGTGTGTTTTCATCATTTTTAGTGTGAGTTGATATATGAATCATGGAGCACTTGAAGCAATTGTCTAACTTCAAGTCTATCAGTTAACAAAGTAGAACCGAGTACAGAGGGATTCAAATTAAATAGAATCAATAGAGGTTGCCGAGCAATTTAGAGCAGAGATTCATCACAAGGTGATATTTTATCAGAGCTTATAGATCTGTATCAAACAATTGAGTTGTCAAATAGCAGATAATTACCTATTGCTTTCTGACAATTGTAATAGAGTTTTGGATAAAATCTCTTAATAGAGCAGACTTAACAGTCTTATGTAAATCTCTTAACTGAGTTCACACTTCATTAATGTTGTTAAAATCCTATAACTAGGTAGATCTAGCTGATCTGACATGTCACTCCTAATAGGGTGAGATCACCAAAAGTGATCAAAACTTGTAGCCCTAACAGGCAAACCTTTTCTATCTGCAGTAGTGAAGAATTTGTGGGTGTCATCCCCACCATAGTTTTTATCTTCTAACAAGGGTTTCTGCGTTACCAAAATACTTGTGTCATGTGATTGTCATATTGATGTCATGTTGTTTACTTTTATAAGTTAAATGAATGATTGATACATGCAGTTAGATTCAAGTTGTTTTGGTCGGTTATTACTGTTTACAGTTACATATCTGAAAGGTCTACAAGAAAAAAAAATTGAAGGCACTAATTCATCCCTCCCCTCTCAGTACCTATCTCTCATAATTCCAACAACTGGTATCAAAGCGCAGTTCTCTTATTGAACAGTTTAACCACTGAAGGGTAAAGATCTAAGTTATGGAGAGATATAAGCTTGACAAGACTATCAAGAATTAGAAGATACAAATGCAGATGTTTATGGAATGGTATAAGCAAGCCAAGGAAGGACTAAAGAAATTACTGGTTGAAAGGAAGAACCTAGCTATTCTACAAAAAATGAGATTGGTTACCATGAAGAATCTATTGATGAAATGTTCAAGAATATTGGATCTAGTTCTGGAAGCATCTCTAATGGATCTGAAAGCATAATTACTGATCTATCTAAAAAGAATCAATATTTAATTGATCAAGTGAAAGCACTACAAATCGGTCAAGAATCTCAGATGGTGAGAATGGTAGAAATGAACAAAGCAAAACAAGCTGAGCAAGAAAGGAATCTAGCAATCGATGATCGAAGATAGATGACTAAACAAATTCAAGCTAAAGAGAGTGAGATACAAAGACTTACTGACCAACATTTCCAAGTAACTAATCAAATGGTGACTATGAATCAAGAGGTAAACTGAGTGAATGCAGAATTGTCAAGAAGACTAGAAGCTGTTGCAAGACTCAGAGAAGAGAATGAGAAGCTAAGAAATGAAGTAAAAAATCAACAGCAGCAAAATGAAATGAAGAAACTTGCTGAGGACAACTCTAAGAAGATTGATGACTTTCTGACTAATCAAAGAATATTTGGAAGTAAAGTCGGTATAGGCTACACCGGTGAAGGAGAATCATCACAACAAGCTAAACAAGTCAACATCAGTCAAAATCAAAGATCTAAAATGTCCGCTTGTTATCACTATGGAAAACCTGGACATATATCTAATGTGTGTAGAAGCAAAGCACAAGGTAAACCTCATGTCACTCCTAAGTTTAATGGATATTGTTACTACTATGGTAAGTTTGGACATCCTGCTTATGAGTGTAGAGCTAAACAAAATGATATTGCTAATAATACCACTATGGAGAAAATATGCTATACTTGTAACAAGCATGGACACACTGCACGAGAATGTAAGGCAAAAATGAAACAAGTCTAGACACCTAAAGAGAAACCACAGCGCAGGCCATATCAACTGAAGAGACAAGGTAACTCTTATGTTTGGGATTATAATACATGGGCTAACTGCACTGCTTGTGGTAGATATGGACACATTGCAGCAAATTGTTATAGAAAGAGTCAGATTGGACAATCGAGAAGTTGGACAAGCACTGGGATGGCTTGTATGCACTGTCATAAGGTCGGTCATTTAAGCAAGATCTACAGACACCGAGCACCAGATGAAAACCATATATTTGAAAATGGATATACTATTGCAGATATCATGAAGTTGAGGAACACTATGTGGAAGAAGGCATCTAATGAGAATGCTGAGTCAAGTAACGTTGTCGGTGAAACCTCATCCACTGGATTGGGTGACATCGGTACCTCCACTTAAGGTGAAATAGGAATGTATGGGACTGACATTTCAAATGATCACATTTTACATACAATTCCTTATGCATAATGTTCTTATACCAAATCAGCATGAATAAAGATGCACTATGGTTTAGTTATCATGAGCTAACAATGTTATACAGTCGGTAAAAGAGAGACTGAGAGTTGATTACCTGTCGGTAATCACTATCTAAGGTTAACCAAGCACATGTATCAACCGATGAAAAAAAAAATTAGTTGTCACCGAGCTGACAATTTTTTTGTACCAAAAGTTAGATCAAGCAATTATTACAGGAAAGTTTGAGCAGGCATATCGAAAAGTCTATAAATACATGGGAACAAAGTTCATTTTTTAAATTGCGATTTCTAAGAGAAGAGAATTTAAAGAGAAGAGTTCGAGCTAAAAGATTTTCAGAAGGATTCAACGCTACTTTAGATCGAACTGATATCACTCTTCATGATGCCGAGTAAGTTCATTTGCTATCAAACACCTTTTATGTTGCTGCTTGCCGAAACCCTAAAATAGATATATAGATTTTTTGGAGAAGTTGGAAATTTTGAAACTGTTGCAGCATATCAACAACTCTGTGGCCCCAATGGAAAAATGAAATCAGATTACAAGAAGATTGAGGAATCAGGGTTATTGTGTTTTATACATTTTCTGCAATCATTTAAATCAGATTAGATCAAAATCATTTTGAGCAGGTATTACAATGACAAATTCTGGCTGGATAAATCGATTGAGGTCAACAAGAAAATGATCGGTAGGGTTACTGGGCTTCCTACAACCAACAAGACTAAGGCTTTCCATAGTTCATCATGACCGAATGTTGAGAAATTTATTGGAGCACAATGGGACGGTCGGGAACTGAAGATTTTGATAATCAAAGACCCAGCAGTCAAATTTGCAACACATGTGATCGGGTAAAAGTTATTTCAATCGAGCAAACTCAATAGTGTACCCTGCAGCGCAGTAGACATGGTGAACAAAATTGTGGTAAAAGGTCACCAAGTTGATCTTGTCGAGGTACTGTTTCATCAACTTTGGGAGAATATGAAGACCATAAGGAAAAAGAAGTCTAACACATGTAAGTTCAGATCTCTACTTGCATGCATATTTTTCTATCTACAAAAGTATGTACCTAGCACTGGTAAAGTAAATTGGATACCGGATATACCGATAACAAAACAAATTAGTGAAATGATGAATAAGTTAGGAGATACATTGAATATAGAGTTTAATGCATACTTCAAAGAGTTTCAGTCTAAAATGCATAAAAGAAGCAGAATTCTGAGGCAATTAGTTCAGAGATTTGAGAATGATATATGCTTTGTAGTCAACACAGATTATACCTTAATAAAAGTAGTTGAACCTAGGATAAAATGGTTAGCACCGATGGGATATGAAATGAGCCATGATTTCGCATTGAAATCTATTAATGCACTTCTTGCATTACCAAAAGATCCCATTGCCACTAGGTTCGGAGTATATGAAGAGGCCAAATCTGGAATTTCAACAAATATTGAGATCGGTAAAATTTCTAGAAAGGTAAAGAAGATGAAGAAAAATCTCACTACTAAATATGGAGATGGGTCTGAGACATCTGAAGGGACGTCGGTTGAACAAGCAACCGAAGGTCAGTTACAGTTAGCTGACAAACCATATGATAGTGAGGAGACCGAGTCTGACAAAGAAGAAGATCCCACACCAGTTCCTCCACCTAAAATTCCTATAAAGATGCAGTCACATGTACCTGAAGGTATGAAGACATGATCGTCAACTATAGCACCACCAACCAATAAGGAAGAAGTAGAGAAAGTAACAAAAAGGAGAGCAGCTACACTAACAAATAAATATATTAAGAGAAAGAACAAGGTTGTAGCTGAGGCACCAAAGAAAAGGAGAAAATTCATAAGAAATAAAGAAGATCTTGAGGAAACTGAGATAGAAGATGATGTCAATCAATTCAAAGTGGTCAGTAACAAGGCAAAAATAGTAGATGAAATTATTGAAGACATAATTGAACATGGAGACCTCACTGATCCCTTACTAGATAGATTTGACAAGATGTCAAAAGAAGATCAAACCAAGATAGAAGAGGCTATCATCCAAATGATGATAAAATTCAAGAAAGTCCCAATGGAATTTGCCTGTGCATTACCGAAGAAATTGGATGACAAAATTACTAAAAAATGGGCTATTGCACTAGACACTGAGAAGAGAAAGAGAGAACGATCTCTAGTTCATGCAGCCTCACATTTAAGCTTTGGAGAAGTTAGTGAATACTTGACCAAATACCAAGAAAACTTTATGATCAAGAATAGAGCCTTGATGATCATGGATGAAAATGTAGCAGATATGGATACCACAACTGATTCTATGTGGACATCAATTTTGAAGGCTGAAGAAAAAGCTGAGCAAGAAGCATTCTTGAACTTGTCTAAGAAGAGACACAATTCCAAAGGTAAAGGTATTTGCATTGATGAGGGAATAGAAAATAAATCAAAGAATACCAGTATATCAGTTACTGAGGCAATTGATATCACCGAGGATAAGGAAGAAATAAATATTTCACAGGATGCACCAGATAAAGTTGAAGTTCAACTGGAGAATAAAATCGATGACGATGTACTCGTTGAGGACATCACAAATGGTGATCCTGATGACCAAGATGATGAAGATGTAAATATTACACCAAATAAAGATGAAGCACTAGACACTGAATGTCTATTTACATCACTATCGGGTGAACTTCTTGTACTTGTAGAAGTAGCTGAAATTCTTTCCCAAGTACAACCCGATGGCTCAAATCCTGAGCAAAACATAGACATCACAGGGAATCAAGACATAGAGAAACCTGCAAAAATAGATGAACCTACACATACAAAGGCACCTTCCACAGAGGCAAAGGAAACAAAAGAAACAAAGGAAATAGAGGTGATCCCACTTGACACCACAACCGAAACTCCCACTATATCAACTGAGACTATAGCTATCGAGGAGTAGAAGAAGGAAGACCATGTGTTAACCGGGAAGGATACTCCGAAATCTAGAGATAAAACCATTGCTGTTATTGAGAAGAAATCACCTATGGCACCGGAGAAGAAGAAGAAGAAGAAAGGAAAAGGGCCGGTCACCCTAGATGAAGTGATCATTATCCCTAAGTGTGACCCGAGGACCCTAAGCCCTGAAGACTTGAGTAAATATGGGGAACTATGTACAAGAAAGGCAGTGCACGAGAAGTTGAAGCAAGAACACAAATGAAAAGAAATCTTAATAGATGTGTGGGATATCCTCCAACAGGTAGTACTTGAGGTGAATATTGATGAGGATACGCCTATCATAGATCAACTTGCTACACTTGTTGAGAAGATCAATGACCCAGATATTGATGCAGATAAACGGATTGAAGAAAGGGCAGAATCAAGGATTCAGAACAAATTAGCCGAGAAAATAAACCTAGAAGTGGCATTGAAGAAGGTCAAATTATCTGAGGAAATCACTGAGATAAAAACCATCACCTAGTTAATTTGACAATATTTATTGAAGCTTTGTACTCCAGACACCTTCACTATTGAAGTTAGTGAAAAGATCAAAGGATTGGAAGCAGAAATATAGTTGAGTACAAATACAGCTATAACCGAGCCTCATGCTTTCTTAAAGCACATTCACTGAGTTCAGGAACTCCGGCGGTTGATAGCAAATTTGAATAAACAAGAAGAGCACATAACAGATCAAGTTACTGAGTTGCAAACCGAACTCATTCCTTACCTGAAAATTTTTTAGGCACACATTTTCAAAGTTGAACAACTCGTTGCAACACTAGAAATTTCAGTGTTAGATAACATCTTTGACATGCATGCACAAGTTGATCTTGAGCACATCGCTCTCACCAACTTGAAAGAGGAATGGGACAACCTCTTAGAGTCAGTGAAGAAAACCCATCAACATATTTTTGGCAAGTTGTGAGTATACTACTTAATTTTTGTATTTGGCATTACTATCAAAAAGGGGAAAAACAATGTATAAGCTGTTATGCCAAATATGTACATAGATGCTACGTATACTACATATTACCAGGAGCATGCACCGAGGGGGAGTACTTAGTACTTATAAAAAAAATTATGTGTATATGTATATGGCAGAGATATGAGCTATATAGAAAATTTTGTCTATATACATTCAAAGTTTTGATACTAATGCCAAAGGGGGAGATTGTTATCTCTATTGAGCATTTAAGGTTGTCATTAGTACCAAAGGTTTGTAAGGATATCGGTTGGTCACTTACATTGAGCTAATCGGTAACATGAAGCAGAATAGACCAGTCGGTAAAGCTTATATACCGAGCAGTAGACAATTTATCGAGCACCAACAGACACCGACACCGATAGACAGTAAACATCAAGCATCGCAGTATACATCGAGAAATTTATACAGTGTTTACTGAGGATCACAGTAAACGGCATAGTAATCAGAAATGACACATACTTCTATGCAAACAGTTACAATGGTTCATAAAATGTTTTACCAAGATCGAGGAACATTTAATATGATGATATTCATTAAATGCAATGTATATCTTTTTTAATAGTTGATCTAGGTTATTATTGTACACCGTAGATCTTAGGGTTATGGCCATGTTGTGTAACCTAATTTCATTAAAGCGGCAAAAATAGAACACTATATATTTGTGTGTTTGCATCATTTTTAGTGTGAGCTGATATATGAATCACGAAGCACTTGAAGCAATTGCCTAACTTCAAGTCTATCAGTTAACAGAGAATAACCGAGTACAGAGGGATTCAAATTGAGTAGAATCAGCAGAGGCTACCGAGCAGTTCAGAGCAGAGATTCATCACTAGTAAGGTGATATTTTATCAGAGCTTATAGATTTGTATCAGACAATTGAGTTGTCAAATAGCAGATAATTGCCTATTGCTTTCTGACAATTGTAATAGAGTTTTGGATAAAATCTCTTAACAGAGTAGACTTAACAGTCTTACGTAAATCTCTTAACCGAGTGCACACTTCATTAGTATTGTTAAAATCCTATAACTAGGTAGATCTGGCCGATCTGACATGTCACTCCTAATAGGGTGAGATCACCAGAAGTGATCAAAACTTGTAGCCCTAACAGGCAAACCTTTTCTATTTGTAGTAGTGAAGAATTTGTGGGTGTCATCGCCACCACAGTTTTTACCTTCTAACAAGGGTTTCTGTGTTACCAAAATACTTGTGTCATGTGATTGTCATATTGATGTCATGTTGTTTACTTTTATAAGTTAAATGAATGATTGATACATGCAGTTAGATTCAAGTTGTTTTGGTCGGTTATTACTATTTATAGTTACATATCTGAAAGGTCTACAAGAAAAAGTTTTGAAGGCACTGATTCACCCCTCCCCTCTCAGTACCTATCTCTCCTAATTCCAACATCTTATAGGGCCATTTCATAATTCTTCTTCAGATTTTCTAAATCCATCTTGATCTTCCCAAAGAGGTTAAGCTTTTCCTTTAAGGGCTTGATGATATGATACCAATTGTTAGGATTTGGTAACACTGAGAGGGGGAGTGAATCAGTGTTACAATAATTTACCGAATTCTCAAACTTCTTCAACTTCCTTAACCAACATATAAAGATATAACATAAAATGAATAACAATGCAACAAAGATAAACATAGAAGAACTCATAATGCCATATATTTTTTTGAGGAAACCCTGTTAAGGGAAAAAAAACCTGGTGGGGATGGTACCCACTAAATTTTGCACTATGAATCTTGAAACCCTGTTAGGAGTTCTAGCCCTGTTAGGAGCTGACTATTACAATATAGGCAGATCGCTATTAGGGGATGTATACAATAAGATCCTTGTTAAGGAATCGACCCTATTAAAGGTCCTAGTCCTGTTAAAGGCAAACAAACCTTGTTAGGGGTGTACAATAGGTGCAACAACACTTATAATAAATCTGTTGTTTTGAATACAAGAATTTAAAAAGTATTCCTAGAAGAACTCCTCTTATTCTCCTTCATCTTGATCTCTGCTCTTCCTCTTATATGCATTTAAAATTCTCATCTAACATCCATCCATATCATCTATATCATCATCACACACTTATACAAAAGTATTTGTATACTTATACCCTGTTAGAAGTATAATTACAAAAGATAGTCGACATTACTCTAGCTAAACATCATATTAATTCAAGTGCATTTGCACACTTCATTAACATCCTCAGTCAGCCTTAGATCCAAGATAGCATCCAAAGTAACTTTCCAATCGTTCACAAAGTCAGCCTTAGTAATCACTAACAAGTAATGCTTGGTTTACTGTCTTTGCATCCAATCAACTGAACATATCTCTCTGAT
This sequence comes from Chamaecyparis obtusa, assembly GCA_027943335.1. NCBI lineage: Eukaryota > Viridiplantae > Streptophyta > Pinopsida > Cupressales > Cupressaceae > Chamaecyparis > Chamaecyparis obtusa. The sequence continues at coordinate 1,046,403 of BSBK01003447.1, forward strand.
CCTTCATTATTAGTACATGTGACCTTACACATGTATTCATTGGTGTCCTACAAGCATGCCACTAAGATCATATGCCTTTATAAAGCTTCTATGGAGTTTGCTAAGCTTTTTTGTCAAACTGGGTTATAGGAACCGTTTGTGGACTTAGGCATTTTTCCTTCATCAACTGCATTCAAACATATTCATGATATCCAATATGTGCGATCATAAAATTGATAAGTGTTTCCATAAATGATAAGTGTTGTTAGAAGACTGTTTGGAGGGACTATTCAATCAGGTTTTGAAGAATTCTCTCTTGACAAATTTTTTGAGGATTAAAATTTTGGTGTTTTTGAAAGCTTTGATTTTTTAGAATTTGGAATTAGTTTTGATTTAGCTTTGTGTATTAAGGTAGGGTTTTAAAATCCTTAAAATTTATCCATTGAAATCACTATCTTCTTTGTGTTTGATTAGATCTCGTGTGTAAATGACGTGTGTTTGTTAAAAATATGTGTTTCTTTGATAATCAAGAATGTTAGGGAATCTTTTGGAAGAAGAATTTAATTCAGATTTTCTTTAAAAAATTTGGTTTGATTTGTTTTCAATTATGATATTCCATGGTTTTGAGGGTTTTAGAAGAGTTCATTTTTAGAAAAAATGTATGCTTTTGAAATACAAATATAGATATGTGCATGTAAATAATATAGATTTGCATGTGTTAAATATAAAAAATATTCAGTTGCATGTTATTTAAGGAAGATATATTCAATTGCATGTTATTTAGAAAAGATATATTTCGTTGCATGTTATTTAAAAAATATATATTTAGTTACATGTTAATAAATAAAAGATATATTCACTTGCATGTTACTTAGGAAACATATATTCAGTTGCATGTTATTTAAGGAAGATACATTCACTTGCATGTTATTTAAGGAAGATACATTCACTTGCATGTTATTGTTATTTAAGGAAGATATATTTAGTTGCATGTTATTTAAGGAAGGTTTATTCACTTGCATGTTATTTAAGGAAGATATATTCAGTTGCATGTTATTTAGGAAAGATATATTCATTTGCATGTTATTTAAGGAAGATATATTTAGTTGCATGTTATTTAGGAAAGATATATTCACTTGCATGTTATTTAAGAAATATATATTTATTTGCATGCAGTGATATCTATTTTTTAAGAAAAAAAATTAATAAAAAAAAATCTTTTTGAAATTTTGCATATAGCTATATTCTATATTCAGAAATTCTATTTTGAAAAAAACAAAAAAAAATCTCCATACACTGGATTTTTTTAGAAAAATCTAATAAGAATAATAATGATGTAAGAATTTGGATTGTAAGAATTTAGCTCTTAAAGAAGCCCTAGTCAATGGTTTACCAATTTTTTATAGAGGGTTTTGTTTAAAGTTTTTCCAATGGAAACCAATTTTCAACTTGGAAACTTTTGCCAAAAACACAGTATTAAAATGGGTTTCAATCGACAATTTTCCAATGGATCTTTTACATAGCAAGATCTTATATCAAATTGGAGAGTTAATGGGGGGGTTTAGGTCTTGAAACATCCTATTTAGAATGTTCCTCTATAAAATTTCTAAATAAAACCAAATTAGAAACATCATCTTTTAAACCCTTGAAAATTATTACTAATCATTCTGTATATGAAATGATTCCCCGCCTACATATAAACTACATTGGCGAATTAGATCTTTATTTGCATGAAGAGTTAGATCCTAGGAAAGAGTATTTATGTACAAATGAACCAAGAACAATGAATCTTTGTTCCATATGTGTGCATCTGAAGCAATTGAATAAGTTTTGTCAAAAGAATGTTGTAGATTTAGAACTGGTATCTAATGTTAAAAAAAGCAAAAATACCCCCACTGGGAATTATTTTCTCGGACCTAACTCGGATCCCTCTGTTACTATAACTGATAGTAATGTTGAAGATTGATTATATGATGGTGTTGATGATGAAGAACGACCAAGGTAAGAGGACTACATGATGATAGTAGAATGGTTATATCAGTTATTATCTTGTCATTGATGTCAAACAATTGATTTGTGGTTTATATTATGTTCTCATATCATTCGGTAATGATAGAAGTTGAATGAGTTGAGGAGAAGAAGAAATGAGATGTTATGAAGTTGAAGAACATAAATGGGCAACTGATACAAATCAGACAATGATTAGATTATGTTGATATAATTATTTTTTACCTAACATATGATTATGTTAAGTTGGTAAAGCATGGTAATGAAGATTTGACAAGTCGGTATGGAAATGTGTTTTGGCTACCGAGCAGATAAAGTCACTCAGTAAGGTAAAGAGAAAAAGGAAAAGTCACTCGGTAAAGGGCAAGGAACTCAAGACACTAAACAATAAAGAAATTTTTAAGCACCAAGAGAAGTTAACCAAAATTCAAAGGAAGAACACTGAGCAAGGAAAAGATATTAAGTAAGGACTGAATCGACATTTAATGATTAGCTATGATGAGCTAGATGATCATGATGATGAGGAAAATTAGTTACAATGATCTACGGTTATGAAAATTCAAGAAGAATATCTATGGCAAGATCTAAGCGGAAAAAAGGAAGAAATAAGTTTCTAGAAAAGTTCAAGTTCCTAAGTGAAAAGGAAACATGTTCCCAATATCCAAACTCAAGGTTTAATGAATTGAACGACTAAGATTGAATAAAGGAAAACGTAATAGATGAGATTAAGAGACAAAAATTGTCTATATAAAGGATGATATTATATGGACAAATGGCTGGAAAATTGAATAGTTGAAGGGCTACTGACTATTGCGAAGGAGAAGGAACAAAGAGATTTCGAGTGGGAAAACAAAGATTTGATGAAGTGTTGATGCCAGTGGATGATGAAGAATTGATGTGAAGATTGAAGAGAGAACAAAGGATTTGATATGCAAAGATAGTTGCAAATCTACAGGTCAAATTTATTATTGTTGCTTATTAGCATTTGCAACAAAAAAAATCTCTTAACAAAGTGGACTTAATAGTCTTATTGTAAAATCTTTGAAAAAGGTAAAAATTCTAAAGAGTGTTTTAAGCCCTCTAACAAGGCCACTTCTGATAGGGTGAAGATCATAACAGATCTAAGGTAAATCCCTTAATTGGGTCACACCTAACAGTGTGTATTGTAATCCTTAACCAAATTCGCTCTTAACCGTGCATACTTTAGAATATTATTTTCTTAGTGGGTGATAGTTCCCACTGCGGTTTTTCCCAAAGCTGGGTTTCCACGTTAAATACTGGTGTTACATGTTGTGAATTATTTATGTGAATGATTTACTAATTGTTATAGTTTATTTATTGTTGTCGGTAAATAGTGAACTGTGTTGTTATCAAGCTTCTACCAAGTTAATCAAAGAAAAATTTTAAAGGTATTTGGGATCAGGGATTATTGATTCACCCCTCCTCTCTGTAATCCAACAATTGGTATCAGAGCTAAGTACTCTGAAGAGATAAGTTTAAAAGACTTGAGTAAAAGATACGAAAATGTATGAGAGAAGTACCTAAGTTGAACAAGGAAAGTTTCTCAACATGGCAAAGAAGAATGAAATTATATCTATCTAGAATTGGAGAACATGCCTTGTACTTGCTGGAAAATGATTACACTCCACTGCCTACCGGACCCTTGACAGTTGATCAAATGAAATAAAAGTAGGAACACGACTTGGTTATGATAGAGATTGCTTCTTCACTCAACGACGTTGAATTCAATGATATTAAAGATTTTGCTAATTCAAAAGAGATGTGGGACAAACTTACACTTATTTATGGAGGAGATCAATATTTTCAAAAAGATAAAGTTGATAGTTTGAGAGGAAAGTATGATGAAATGAAAATGAAAGATGAAGAGAATAGCACACAATAAAACAAAAAAATCAAAGAAGTTGTTAGTGCCATCAAAGATGTTGGTGGAACCTTGACCAATGAAGAAGTGGTAAGTAAAATCCTAAGAACTATATATTCTAAGCATGTTATTAGAGTATCTGCAATTCAGGAATTGAGATTAATACCAAATAATGTTGTTACTCTTAAATCCATAACCAGTAAGTTGACTACATTTCAGTTAATTAACTATGATAATAGTCTACCGACCATTGAAACTGCCTTCAAGTCATCTTTAAGCATTGGACCATCAAGAAGAGAAAGAGAGAATCACAATAATTCACATGGAAAATAGTATGACAATATCCTTATTGAAGAGAAAGAACAACAAGAGTTGAAAGCACTACTAGCTAACCGACTACCTAGAGGCAAAGGAAAGTACAAAGGTAGGTTACCATTGAAATATTTCAATTGCAATAAGATTGGACATATTGCATCTAGATGTCCTGACAATGAGAGAAATGATAAGAATGAAAAAAAAGACAACTGACACCAAAGATTCAAAGATTTTGAGGACAAAGGTAAAAAGTCTTGTTACCTAACTGAGGAAGGTGTAACTAATGATGAATTTGATGATACCGACAAAGAATATGAAGTTGTCTTTGTTGCAGTAAAAGAAGACACAGATGAAGAAAAGTATGAAGATGAGAAAGCATTTTTTTCTCATGTAAGTAAACTAGACCCTTGGATTATTGATAGTGGTTGTTCACACCATATGACTGGTGATATTGACAAGTTTGAGAACCTAGAAGAATATGATGGACGATTTTTTAGATTTGGAAATGATAATCCATGTCCCATGAAAGGTAAATGATCTAGTGTGTTTAATGAAAAGATGAATGAAATGATGCATATTGGGTTAGAGGACTAAACTATAATCTATTGAGTGTTGCACAACTAAACAATACTAGCCACCGACTGGAATTTTAGATTAGAAAAGTGAAAATCTATGGTGTTGATGGAGATCTAATTGGAACTGGTGGATAATCAAGAGGTAATTTATTTTATCTTGATACTGATGCAAAAATTTGCTTGTTTGTTAAAACTGAATATGTATGGTTATGGCATAAGAGACTCCGTCATGTAAATTTTGATAACTTGATCAAAGTGAGTAAGAAAAGAAGAGTAAGAGGTCTACCGAAATTGAGCGAACCCAATAATGTGATGTGTGAAGAATATCAAATTGGTAAGATGACCAAGTCAAGTTTTCCAAAAAAATCATATTCTACAAATGGTAGTTTAGAATTAGTTCATATTAACCTATGTGGACTTATGAAAGTTCAAAGCTATTATGGAGATCAATACTTTATTTTGCTTGTTAATGATTATTCAAGATTGATGACTGTAATATTTCTAAAAGAAAAATCTGATGCATTTCAAATGTTTAAATGGTATAAAGCAAGAGTTGAAAAAGAAATAGGTAAACAACTGAAGTGTTTGAGATTTGATAGAAGAGGTGAATTCATCTCTAATGAATTTACTATCTTCACCAATGAGCATGAAATCAAGAGACAAATATCTCCACTAAGGACTCCACAACAAAATGGGATAGCTGAGAGAAGGAATAGATCTATTGTTGACTGTGCTAGAACTTTATTGATTGATAAAAATGTTGCACAAACATTTTGGAGAGAAGCCATAAGTACTGCAGTCTATACTCTCAACCAAATACAATTGAAGAAAGGTACAAATAAGACACCCTATGAACTATGGTTTGGTCACACACCGAATGTAAGTCACTTCAAATTTTTTGGAAGTAAGTGCTACATACTGAAAGATGCTAAAAATAAAAAGTTTGACTCTAAAGGAGATGAAGGTATATTCCTTGGTTACTCATCAAAAAGTAAAGCTTATAAATGTTTGATCAAAGCTACTAACAAAATTGTTGAAAGTTCAAATGTGAGAATTGATGAATTTTCAAAAAAGAATGAAAAGGATAGAAAAAAGGAACCTGAGGATTATAACTGATTTGTCTATGTGCAAGATGGTAATTCTGTTGATACAACCGAGCAACAACAAGAAGGAACCAATGAGCAAGATGAGCCTCCACCGAGAGATGAAATCAATGATGATCAGTCTACCGAACATGTATTAGCAAAATATGTGAGAAGACACCACTCACCGAGTAGAATTATTGGAGACAAGAATGCAGGAGTCATGACAAGAAGTAAGTTGAAAGATAACATATGTTTGATTTGTGAATTTGAGCTTAGACTAGTCAAAGATGCACTTTGAGAATGAAGATTGGATGAATTTTATGAAAGAAGAAATCGATCAGATTGAAAAGAATAAAATTTGGTCACTGGTACCAAGGCATAAGGACAAGAATGTGATTGGAACAAAGTGGATTTTCAGAAATAAACTCAATAAGAAAGGAGATGTGATAAAGAAAAAAAGCAAGATTGGTATGCAAAGGGTATGCACAAGAAGAAGGTATTGATTATGGTGAAACTTTTTCCCATGTTGCTAGATTAGAAGGTGTAAGAATATTTCTTGCATATACTGCCTACAAAGGATTCAAAGCTAATCAAATGGATGTTAAATCTACATTTTTAATAGAATTATTGAAGAAGAAGTCTACATTGAATAACCTGATGGATTTGTTGACAAGAGCAATAAGAATATGGTCTGCAAACTACACAAAGATTTATATGGATTGAATCAGGCACCTCAAGCATGATATGGAAGGCTACACTCTTACCTAGTTAAGATTGGATTTGCAATAACTAGTGATATCAATAATTTACATTTAAAATGTGAAAGTTATGATGAAATTCTAATTGCTGAGATATTTGTTGATGACATTATATTTTGTGGTAATGAGGTAATGTCTAAGTCATTTTTTGAGGAAATGAGAAAGGAATTTGAGATGTCTATGATTGGAGAAATCAAATTCCTTTATTGGACTTCAAATTTAACAAGTTAAGGATGGGATCTACATAGCTCAATCAAAGTATATCAAGGAGATCCTAAAGACTTTCAATATGGAAGACTCAAAAATAGTTGAAACACCAATGGCAACTGGTTGTAAATTATCAAAAGAAGATGATACAAAGAAAGTGAATGAAATACTTTACCGATCTATGATTGGTAAGCTACAGTATGGTGTATGCAGTTGACCAGATATTTCACATTCAGTTGGTATTGTTGCAAGGTTTTCTGCCCAACCCCAAGGAAACACATTTGTCTGCAATTAAGAGGATATTCATCTATTTGAAAGGAATTGAAGATTTTGGTTTGCTATATACAAAAGGAGGAAATTTTGATCTTAACGTATACACTGATGCTGATTGGGCAGGAAATATTGATGACAAGAAAAACACTAGTAGCAGAGCTTTCTTTTTAGGAGAAATATTGGTAACATGGTTAAGAAAGAAACAAAGTTGTATTTCACAATCTACTGCTGAAGATGAGTATGTTGTAGCAACTGTGAATTTTTCTAACATTGTATACATGATTTGATTTGATTATGGTTAGACAGTTACATGATTTGATTTGATTATGGTTAGATGGAACTACATGATTTGATTATGGTTTGACGGTTACATGATTTGATTTGATTATGGTTAGATGATTACATGATTTTATTATGGCTAGAAGGTTACGTGATTTGATTTGATTATGGTTATATGGTTACATAATTTGATTATGGTTAGACGGTTACATGATTTGATTTGATTATGGTTAGATAGTTATATGATTTGATGTGATTTTATACACGATCATATGATTTGGTTTAACAAATGGTTATATGATATTATCATTGATTATGGTTAGATGGTTACATGATTTGATTTGATTATGGTTAGATGGTTACATGATTTTATTTTATTTTATTATGGTTAGATGGTTACATGATTTGATTATGGTTAGACGGTTACATGATTTGATTTGATTTGATTTGATTATGGTTAGATAGTTATATGATTATTGATTATGGTTAGATGATTACATGATTTGATTTGATTTGATAGATGGTTATAAAAAATAACACTAAAATATGTAACTAATGGACCATAAGTAATATAAATAATCTAGAACTAACATGTCATAAGTTTAATATAACTAATGCCATTAGTAACCTAACTAATTTCTTAAGGGGAGGTATTAAGGAGAAGTCTTAAGCGGATCTTTAACTAATAAGTAATCTAATTTTAATAACATGAAAAATAACACTAATATGTAACTAATGGATCATAAGTAATATAAGTAATCTAGAACTAACATGTCATAAGTAATCTAACTAATGTCATTACTAACCTAACTAATGTCTTAAGGGGAGGTCTTAAGGGGATCTTTAACTATTAAGTAATACAATTGAACCATCATAAATAAAAAAAAAACAAGATAATATGTAATTAATGAACCATAAGTAATTTCTAAACTTAATATCATCCATTTAACACCATAATTAGCCGACCTAAAAAAATGCCTTTCAAAAAATCAGAGCACTAGTAAAAACATGTGAATTAAGTTGATTGCAATTGTGTGAAAAATGAAAAAAAAAACATTTTCTTTTATACCATGCCAAAAAAATACCATAATTAGTCGGCCTACTTCGGGCGAACTAGGTCGGGTAAAAGTCTGGTGGGGCTTGTTCCCACTGAACTTTTCCCTAGGGGTCTTCATGCAAAGACCCCTTCGCTTAAAGCCCCTAGGATGGCTTCGTGCGAAGGGGGTCTTCCCCCGAAGACCCCAAACTTGATAAAAATTTCAAGATGCAAAAAAAAAAATTCTTGCAAGGCCTAAAACAAAGACCAAACAAGATGATATTCTGATACAAAAAATGTCAAACGATGCTACTTCAAGTAAGCTTTTCAATGACTATAATTTTAATACTTATTGAGTTCGTTGTCACTTTCAAAATTAACTTTAATTAAACATAAGTTGTTTGGTCATTCAACCTGTCTCTTCGACGCTTTGGGAAAAATAGTAACTTACAAAAAAAAAAATTATGAAAAATATGTAGGAAAAGTGTATTTGTGTTACCTTTCTATCAAAAAAAGAAAAAATGAATTTTGATATATACAAATCAAGTTAGAGCGATCCAAAAGAAGTTATGTCTAAATTACAATTACTCTCACTTTAGAACATAATAAAGTATGAAATATTGAACCAAAATGAATGAAACCAATTCCATCCATTAGATATTGAAGTTAAAAATATAACCTCGAAAGAATTACATCGTTATCATTTTTGAAAAAACCGTTATGCTAATCCAAGTGACAAGTCACTCCTTAAAAATGTTGATTTTTCACACAAACCACTTTTCAAAGGAGAAATGAAAATAAATTCAAATCAATTTTAATTTTAAAAATATATATATATTTAGAGACTAGAAATAAAATTCTAAAAGACTCTAGTTTACATCATCTTCAAATCCCTAATAATTTTCCAGCAATAGGTGTTTGAAAGTGAAGTTTTTTTTTCAGAATGTTGATCTCAGCGTCAAAGTTGGCCAAAAAGTGGGACAGACTATTGTGTGACCACCCTAAATTATTACTTTTTTGTACGGGAAAGATGAAATATGTTGTCTTTTCCATAAGTACGAAGCTGGTGAAATCTTCCTTTTCGCACCCATTGTCTTTGTATTTTTGCACAATATGGCAGAAATTCTCACATAATTGTTTAATCATATTCAGTTTTGGATACATGAATGTGCATAAATCGATTCATGATGGAAGAATATGGAAGGAAGTTGTTCGGGTCTTCTCTATGTCTTCTGCTTTTTGCCCGAGGTGTCACTTATTTTCTCAGCTCTTCCTTGTAGTTTTGATCTTATGCTCGGGCTCCTACCAGTAAATAGTTCCAGGGTTTGGTTTTATGCACTTATCATGATGATTCCAGATCTATGTTTGTTGTGCAAATCAAGATGATGTCTGGTCGTACTTGGTAAAAAAAAATTGGCCCACTATTTGGCTACTATTGTGTCACTTGGACCTTCATTGGTATATCTCTTTAAAGTGGCTATAGTCGATTTCTCTATGGAAAGTTGGCATATACCGAATCGGCTATTTTAGGGGGGTCTTTTCCATTTTGTAAAAGGGTGTCATTAATGTAATTTATTTCCTTTTGGAAATATGGGGGGTTCCTTGTTGGTTCTTTTTATGCATCCATATCTATGTAATTGGAGATTTGATAGTTGGTAGGTCTCTTTTTCGGGGTATTTCTATTACCCTTATTGTATATTTTGGGGGAGGAATGGAGGTTTTCTTGTTGGTTCTTTCCTCCATGACCCCTTGAATCAGTTGTTGTTATTATTATTATTATTATTATTATTATTGATTATCTAGGACTGGCTATCTACTTGAAGGTCTAATTTAGCTAATTCTTTGAAAACAAAAAAGCCTCCATAACTTTCAAGAGAAATTTCCAACCCACTCCACCATAGGTTTTGTTATATCTAGTTTAAACAACATTCTTGGTTTTTTTTCAAGAACTTCCATTGAATGAAGAACTCCTTGAGCAATGATAACTGCATCTAAAATAGATCTTCCTAAAATAAACACAATTTGTTCATATGAGATGATGTCTAGCAAAATATTTTGGAGTCTATTTGCAACTAGCTTGACTAATATCTTTTAGAAGGTATTGCAAAGTGAAACCATCTAAAATCATCAAAAGAAGAAGCTTGGTCTTTTTTTTGGAATGAGAGCAACAAAAGTGTTGATTGGTTCTCTTAAAATCATACTTGACATCTTGAAATCTTCAATGGCATCCAACACATCCTTGCCAAAAATGCTCTTTGAAAAAAGGTAGTTGGGAGTCCATCTAGGGTTGGTGATTTGAATGGGTGCGGTTGAAAGGCTATTGTTTGATTTCCTCACTAAACTTCACTGAAATATATTTTTCCCCTCCTCTGAAATTAGTTTGGGAATTTTCTCTAACAATCTTCTTTGTGCTAACAAAAGGAACTTTCATCATTGTTGAGCAACTTGTTGAAATAATTAATTATTGTGATTCTGATTTTTTCCATGTCTTTCACAATTAAGTAGTCCCTTAACCTTGTCCTCCAAATTTTGTTAGCCAATCTTTGAGCATTTGTGTCATTGTGGAAGAATTTTGAATTTTTGTCCCAATTCATAAGCTATGCATCCCTTGACTTTTGCCTCTAAAACATTTATTCTCTCATTAAAGTCTCATTATACTCTCCCTTTAGTCTTTTTTCTTTTAAAAAGGTCACCAGGTTCATTCCATTTAATATAACTTTCTTGTTCAATTCCCTATATTTGCTTCAATGGACTTCTTCTTTTCAAAAAAAAATTAAATGAAGATTTTATTCCTTCAAATATTGCTTCATTGCTTTCTATTTGCTTGTTATCTTAAACATTTTTATTCATCCACTTACATTTCTCCCAACCATTTTTCAATCTATAAAAAGAAGTCTACATGCTTTAATCGCATATTTTTGAATTTCAAGGGAATTTTGACCAGTCTTTTATCCCCTTCAGTGCTCAATAAGAGTGGATAATGATTTGAACTTGACCGTGAAAGAATACCAATTTCCAGCCCAAAGGTGAATGACCCCAAATATCCCTTCCAAAAGAACCAATTGAGTTTATTTACAATGTTGAAGCCTAATCACATGTTTGTCGAAGTGTAGGTCCCATTTTTAAAACCAATCTCCATCTATTGATTCTTGTATACCCATGCCTCACAATCTACTTGAGATGATAATTTTCTATAAACACTTATTGTATCAAGGTCCCCTACTAGAATGTGAAAATCATGAGACATGTCTCTGACACTAGTTCAATTTCTTCCTTTGTTTCTCTCTTGTTTATGCATGTTACCAATCCATATACATTTATCATGATACATTGAAGATTTGAGGAGAGACTACAAACTTTGCAACTCAACTGATTCCTCCTCTCTGCAAGTTTTTCCACTAGAACATATTGGGGTCTCCACAATGTTGCAAGACCACCTGAGGCACCACCCTTTTTCATGTACATCCTCTGCCACCATTTGACTCTCTTTGAAAAAAGGTCTACTTCATCTTTGGCAAATTCAAATTTAGTTTCTTGAATGAGGAAGATTTTTGCTTCTATCCTCTCTATCTAACACTTGCCCAAGCACTATTTGTTAGGGACATTTAAGCTTGTAACATTTCATGATATGAGCTCATGATTCCTTAAGAAATGGATTTCCCTTGATCTCAAAAATCTTTTAATTTCACTTAGATTTCCCTTGATCTCAAGAATCTTTTAATTTCACTGTCCCTCTATGACTTCTCCACTTTCTTTCTTGGAATGTTTGGTATCTCTACCTTCTTCCTATAAGAGGCTAGGTTCCTTGAGTGCCCCTCCCTCCCATTTTCTTTTTGCATAATGTTCTTCTAGATGGGGTTTTATGCATGAAAATGTAAGATTGTGAATTTTCTCTCAAATCTTGTTTATATTTTGATTTTAATAGATTGACGTCTCTACCTGCACTCGCATCTTCGCTAATTAACGCCTCTACCTAGCGACCAATGTCTCCGCCTCATTGAACTGAGATAGTTCAGTCATCGGAAAATACCTTTCTATCAATCAACATCCACAATCTTCTCAATTGGCACCTATGTTATTCGGTGTCTGCGCCCCATAGAGCGTCGCCTCCGCCTCACTAGACTGGGACATCTCAGTCTAGCTAATTGATTGGAAATCAATGTTTTGCGCATTGGGGATCAGCGTATGCGTGAATTGGCGTCTACTCTACGTTCGGTGTCTCCACTGTTATTAGTGTTTAATCTGATTTATGGACTCAGAAATCTCTGATCTTGCTACTCGAATGGATCCTGGAAGGTCCCACATCCCAATCAAAGGACTATGCTTATCCTATTGTCATAGGACCTCATTGATGGACTTATTTATGGATTCATACTTAGAAGTCATTGGACCCTTTATGGATTCATACTTAGAAGTCATTGGACCCTTTATGGATTCATACTTAGAAGTCATTGGACCCTTGGATGTTTCATTTGTAGTCATCTTCTTATGTTGGTAAATGATGGCTAAATCTTTCTAGGCCATGTTATATAATGTTATAAGTTATGTATAATTCGAGTATTGAAAACAAGAAAAAAAGGTTGTCCAAGTGTTTCATGGTGGGGTATTACATTCCTTTCTTCATCTTTCCCTAACTATTCCAAAAGAACTTTGTCAACCTTCCCTTCATTACTATGAGAGCTAAATCTCCCTCAATATGTAGGCACTAACTAGTGGTGATCACAAACATTTCTCCTAACACATTCTTAGCTTGAACTTCTCACTTTGCCACCGAGGCAATGTAACCTTCAGATTCCAATACTAGTTTCATGTTGTCCTTGACCTAAATGATCCATTTGCTTCCTCTTTCTTAGATGATGTGGCCCCTAATGGGGTTTTCTCCTTTATGATTAAATTGAACTTTTTAGCCTCTGATAATGGTAACCATCTTAATGAATTGAAAACTAAATGATCTGAATTAAACCCTTGAAGCCTACCTCGGTGACTAAAGGATTATATGTAAATTCAAGGGTTCTCCACAATTCACCTATCATTTGTGTCATTCCTTTAAGCACTATATTGGAGCTGTGAAAATTTTCTTTATCCAAGTCCTTTGTCTAACCAAGATCATCTATGAATTGATGTTGAACTGCACATAGTTGCTCTACTCTAAGAGATCATATAAATATTGGACCTTTCTACTATCCCAAAATGTTTCCATCTTGACCTTCTACTTCCACGAGCCTGATCCAGTTAAGATTCTTGTTTCTCCAGACAATTGTCTTCCAAATCTATCACTAGCAAATGCCTTATTTGTTCTTGCAAGAGATTCCTCATGTATCATCACAAAAGGTCACAATTCATCTCCTATTAGTCTTGAGGAATCCTCACTCTAGTATTCTCTGGAAAGATCATCCAATCTATTCCACATCAACATCCTCCCCATCTTCTTTCTTTGTAGCTCAAAGTTGGGCTCCCATCTATTTCCCACCTATTAAAAAAGCCCAGACCATCCATCTTTTGTGCTTCACCCAAATATGAACAATTTGCTTGAAAGTGGCCTAATGGAGACAATGTTCCCCCAATTCTCCTTCCACCACTTAATGGCTTTGGATCTCTATGCCCTATTTACAAACCACTTAGCAAAAAAATTCTCTTAATTGTTCCTTGTGTGGATCTAGGGTTTTAGCAAAAATGACAATCCCTTTGCATTTTGGCATCCTTTGGAATCCTAATCCATTTCTTTGCCCACTCAAATCATTCCAATCTAGATTTCAAAACCTCCAAGCCCAAAGGTTGTACTCAACTCATTACTTTGAAGCATTCATTCACCTCCCTTTCACTTCCTATGCAAGAGTCTCCTAAACCCTTTTCCCTAGCAAGATATTATCAACTCCCATAACAAATGGAGGAATAGCCTCCATTGATGTAATCTATATTTTGTTGCCCCTAAATTTTTGCCTTTTCCATCATCTTGGGCAACACACATGCTTATTATACCTCTAACTTTAATCAACATTTCTCTCCTAGTTAACACCTTAACAATGTCTCCTGTGTCCGCCCAAATTCCCGCTCATATTTTTGAACGCTCAAGCTTCGTGGCCAGTTCTGATGCCAAGGTTGGTGTTCCTCCTCCATTGGCGTCTGTTGGCTCTTTGCCTAGGTCTTCTTCTTAGGTAGTTTTGGGAGCTGTTGTCTCTGCCGGTTTGGGAGTTGTTCCTGCATTTGCTGGTTCTGCAGTGTCTTACGCTGATGTTGTCTCTGGTCCAGCGGTCTTGTCTGCGGACGCTACTAGTTTTACTGCTCCCGATGGTGTCTCTGGTTTCGAAGTGGGTGATGATGTCTTTGGTCCAGCTGTTGTCTTGAGTGCTAGAGTTGTGAGCTCTTTTGTGACCTGCCCTTTAGTGGGCTCGTCTAGCTCTTCTATGGCTTGGCAAAAGGATGTTGGTAAGGTGGAGGATGGATGGACAACATTGAAGGGAAAAAAATTTAAACCTTCCACTCCTTTTGATATGAACTTACATTTACATAAGGATGGACAAAAATGTAAATCTTGATCGCCCTTTGTTGTATCCGGTGTGGGCTTCTGTCCATTTGGTAGGAACTTTGGTGTGTTCCTTTGGTTTGTTTGGTGGGGCACCACAATTGTATTGGTCTTTAATTGCCATATCTTTTTATGCTCTTGTATAAGGTTTCGGGTCCTTTCAAAACCTGATTTTACGTAATCAAAACATTTCTCTCATAGTTTAAATATTGCATATTTTGAGACATTTCCTTGCAAATATTTATATGCTTTATTTTGTCTTTAGCAAGTAAACTTACTCAAATCTAAGTAATTAAATATATTTGGTTTCATTTCTACTTTTTCTTTGAATTGCAAAAATCAAGTATAACAACCCTTATAAATCGTTGTGTTGGGTAAACATTTTAACATGACCAGTGAAAACCATGTGAGTTGGGAACAGACTAGACGTCATGGCCTCATAACCTTCATTGCATATTTCATTTGTATTGAAATATAAATATTTTTAGCATAGTTACAGGATTCAACGAATCCCAAGCCGAGTCAGGGTTGCCGAGGCAAAGCGACCCGACAATCTAAGTCAATCGAGTCCTC
Source organism: Chamaecyparis obtusa (assembly GCA_027943335.1). Lineage (NCBI taxonomy): Eukaryota > Viridiplantae > Streptophyta > Pinopsida > Cupressales > Cupressaceae > Chamaecyparis > Chamaecyparis obtusa. The sequence continues at coordinate 1,061,895 of BSBK01003447.1, forward strand.
GCCAAGTCCTTCGACTCGGTGGACTCGCCAAGTCCCGTGGCTAGATACAGATGCGTCCAACCACATTTATAAAGTAAAAAACATAAAAATTTAATTGATTTTAATGATTTTTTTCCCTTATATTGCTTCTCTTTGACCTAAAAAGGTCATTCCATCATTTTCAAAGGCTTAGAGGAGAAGAAAAAAGCTTGGGAGAAGAATATAGGGGTTTTGGAAAAAAAAAATTAGCAAATCAATTAGCTCTCATGTGTTGATTGTTGATTGTTCGTGCTAGTTTCTAGCTTGTATTCACACATTGGAAGGAGCTGAAAGAAGCATTATAACCTTCACCTTCGTCATACACAAATCTTGGGCACTGACACATCTATCATCCAGAGTCGAAGGTAGAAGCAATGGCACAAAAGACGGCTACAAAATCTTCCATGACCTATCTTCAATGTACATGCAAGAAGACATAGGGCCTTTTATTTTGACATATGTTTTGAACTATTGATTCCATGGATTTCATATTCCATGAATATTGTAAACTTTTGACAATGACACTATTTATAATATTATATTTCAGATTTGTAATGTGTTATTTAGTAAATAATTTAACAATTAACTTATTTCCTTCAATAATACACATTTATACTTATGTGATCAATGTAAACTTGTTTATGCATGCAAAGTAGCTTCTATTTATGTCAACTATTGTGTCTTTGATGTTAATTGATTGAATGATGCAAGAAAAAAAATTCAATTCTTAAAAATCTTTGAATTTCATGGGTTTTTCAATTTACCAAGTCCAAGCGCCGAGTCCAAAGCAAGTCTAAAACTTGTAACTATAATTTTTATAATATGATTTATTTGTTTCATTTAATTATTTTGTATTATAATTTTATTGTCAACATAGATTTTTCTTCAATATTAATTGTCCTTCAATTGCTATTTTTCAAATTATTTTGATAAAGCACTCTAGATTATAGAGGGCTCATATAACTAAATTGCATATAAACAAAACCAACCTTAATTGGCTTAATTGTGGAAGGCTACATGTATGTTAATATAATACTTTGCATCAAACCCCTTATGTTTTTGCAAGGGTAGCTTGTGAAAATACCTGTTGGATATTTTGTCTACATACATATATTGAAACCACATACTCATTAGGTTTTAGAAGACAACTTAAGGTTTATTTTTGCATCAATCATTAGTTTCTGGATTGGATAATAACTTGTTAATATACGAGTTAGATTTTCACAAAGAGATGGAAAACTACATGCTGTTAATAATATCTCTCGATATCTAGCCTTTTTCTCTCAAATTACTATCAACGAAAATAAATTGATCGGATTAAATGGTTTAAAAATTATTTTATTTGATTAATAAGTATTAATCACGGGGCTCTCATATTGAAGAAGATTTCATTCATCTGTTGATTGAAAAAAAATCATGACTAACCTCAATTTTTCTACACTGTAAAGAACAGATCATTTTGATTTGAAATTGACGATAATAATAATCTTAATAAGAAATCAAATTAATCACAAGATTAATGAATAAGCCACCTTAATGAGAGACTATGAAGGCTTTAAAAAAACCATCAGTTCTAGAGATCATGAAGCAAGAATTCTCGGATCCATCATCAATTCTTATTCCTCGAGACAATCTAAAAAATAAAACAAACAACAACAAAGCCAACCCCTCGTACTTGTAATTTCTATTTACAAAAGAGGAATAAACCTACAGATTTCCAAAATACGTCCTCAGTTTTCCAAATACATACATTACTGCTGAAAAGGAATAGTAACACACAAATTTGCCTTGGACGTTCTTTACATGAAAAGAACTGAAATTGCTTCCTTTGAATAAATAAACATAAAATGCACATAAGCGGGAAATATATACTCGTATACTATTCAGGTGGACCGGAAAGATAAGAGAAGGGTACGCTTTTCCCCATTTGAAATGTGCATTAACAAAGAATATGGCCTATAGCTTCTACATTTCAGGTGTTTGTAATTATACAGTTCAAATCAGAAAAGCATAAACGTAAATAGAATGATTTACCAGGTCTAACTAAACTGTGATGTATGCAGCAATGCATCTACAAGAGTGACAGACCGTCATGATTCTCCATGGGAACCATGAAATTTCATGCTTTGTCTGACACTAAACCCTTTTTGATCTACATCAATCCTTGCAATCTAAGGCAACATATCCATAAATTACAAAATTTGTTAGCATGTACAGACACCACCTTTTTTACCAATTCAAGTACACCGAATCAAGCTACAACAGCAAACCAAAGCCAATTAGTGTGCTCATGAGGCAACATAACTTTTTGGTATGTAAGCTACTCGGCCTCCACAACTTGACCTGTCAGTTCATCAGATTCATCTTTTTCAGCATTCCCATCTGCACCTGTGCTCTGGTCCTCATCATCATCACCGTCGTCAGCTTCTCCAGCAAGCTTACTCAATTCTTCCTGAATCAGAACTTTGACATGACCTTTCCTTTCTGTTAAATCCGTATCAAATTGACCGGCTGCAACCATTTGAAAACAGGCTTAACTTTTAACGAAATCATACAACGAAATCATTTAACAATCTTCCAGAGCAACATTTAACGAAATCATACAAACAGAATGTGAATGAATGCAAAAGACAAGCACATATAAGTATAGAACCCAAATCTAAAAAGATTAACATACCAAGTTGCTTGACTATGTCGGTAAACGTTGCCTGCAGGACAAATGAAAGTTCTCATAACTAGCACAATAAGAAGCTTAATGCAAGAAGGTGACAAATACAGCCTAAAGATAATTTGAAACCCAGTTACTTCTTATAGTGTACTCACTGTATTAAAATCTACTCCTTTTAGAATATTAGCAATTGCCGTACGAAGTTCTTCATCAGATGGATCCAATGTGCCTGGCTTTCCCTTTGCCTTAGTTTTGCCATCTACATTAACACAAAATAGTGTTACTGTTTCCTCCAGTGCAATAATGCCGAAGGCTTAAGATAGATATGAATCGAACACATGGTACTTCCACAGTCCACTACTTCATATGTAAAGCTTCCAGCAACAACCAGACGCTTTACAATTTAGATATGAGTTGTAAGGAAAGGTAATTTTCCAAAAAGAATTATATATAGAAGAAACCAAGGTTCTGTTACAATTACCTTTCTCTTTCAAGTTGGATTTATCCGCTGAAGCATTTGATTGTTTCCTGCTCTTTTTCTTACCCTCTGAGACAGGTTTATTCACTTCAACTTTATCTTTTTTGTTTTTTCTAGAGAAGACCTTAGATGCGGGGGAGTTTTTGGGACTTGTAACTGCACTACCAGAAGTGGCTTTAGGAGTACTGCCTTTTGAAGGACTCCTCAAGCCCTTCTTTGGAGAGGACCCCAAGTTTTTTTTATCGACATTCTGATTACGCTTCCTTTTGTTTGACTGTTTCTTTGTTGAGCTTTTCGAACCTTTTTTAGCTACTCCATAATCTTCATCGTCTTCCACCTCTTTCTCACTTCCTGGAGAATCTTCTTCCTCCCCTAGATCACTTTCTTTATCTCCATTTTCCTCTTCTACATCTTCATCACCTTCACTCTCGCCTTCTGTTGGTTCTATCTCTTCTTTGGATCCAACACTCTTCTTTCGTCTCTGTATAACAAGATGGCAACATGTCAATGCTTCTAAACATTTACACAGCAATTTCTGTTACCAGTAAGGAACACACATCCACATCAAACATCACAGCATCCTGTCCTGAGACCAGATATATTATTAAAAACTAATGAGAGCTAGTTTTAAATAGAAAAATAAATATGTAGTTCAGATTGCAACAATTTATAGAATAATATTTGCAACTTAATGGATCAAACTGAAAAGCAGGAGAAAGCCCATGTTTTTTAAATAGTGGTTAGGAAGACTTGTTTGTTCAACTTTGCCTGCAACAATACATAACTCACAAAAGCAATCAGAGGAAGGGTGTTAATCTAAAACCAACAACAAGTCCCACAGGTGCTTAAACCACAGTTAGGAGGGCTCCTGTGTTAAAATTCTACTGTAAGAATTACCCACAGGCACAAGTGGTCAAAACTCTGAAAAGGAGAATATTCAAACGATACATGTGCAAATATGATAATGAACAAAAAAAATCAATAAAACAGTGATCATGAATTGTGATACATTAAGGCAACATGAAACTTATAAGCCAGGAGTTGACAATCCTAAATGCCTCTGGCAAATGCTCTCTAAAACAATTAATTGTGCAGTAAATGCCATATATAGTAAAACAATTAATTGCACAGCAAATGCCATGTATAGTAAAACAATTAATTGCACGGCAAATGCCATGTATAGTCATACTCCAAGAAATAAAAAATAACAGTGAAATATTTTGTACATATCTTCACCAATATTTGGAAGATCAGGGCAACAGGCACGTCAACTGCAGAGTTAGCAATTATCTGTAACCCACCATGCTTCTCAGGAAATGTAGTAGCCAAATCTGTACAGTAAGGGAGGTGCATCGCATAATCCATAATGCTGCTAAGTCAGAATTATAATTCATAATCCATATTGTGCTTATAATCTGCTGATACATGCTAGAAAAATTAGATTTAGCCATTTTATTTTATTTACATCATTTACTTTATCACTGATTGTAATTAGTTAGTCATTTTATTTTAAAAATATGAGTATTATTTTATTTTATTTACATCATTTACTTTATCACTGATTGTAATTAGTTAGTCATTTTATTTTAAAAATATGAGTATTATTTTATTTTATTTAGATTGTTTACTGAAGAGCTAGGTTTATTTGATATTTTCACTTAACAGTCATTTTATTTTAAATTAAAACTATTTTTAAAAAAATTATTTTGTTTATATTGTTTACTTTATTGTTATTTTTATTTCGTTTGCTAGACATGCTTAAAGTATATATATCATCAAAGAAAGTATGGCCTATTATACAAAGATGAGTAAAGCTTTTCATTTCTCAAATTAAAAACCCCAAAGATTGGTGTGTATCCATCATTAGTAAATCAAGTCACTGATTCACTGGTAGTTACAACCCATTTTGCTGAAGACCAAAATCATGAACATGTGACCAATTATCATTTTTCAAAATAAAGGGCAGATTGATACAGCAGAGGAGGATAACAAATGGGAAAAGAAAACAGTCCAGCAATTATTGTGACAGTGGCTTTTGGGGATGAACATCTAGGCAGCACCTAATTAAACCCAATCTAATAGCTATCGGCATGGACTTCACAGCAAACAAATATCAAAGCTGACATCAATAGCACCAGCATTAAAGCAATGGACACGTAAGTCTTATAAGCCATACAATAAAAAAGCAGAGTATTTATTTAAGCCAGCATATCACCCAATGCACAGCCAAATGACCTAGATACCCCTCAAATTCAACTCAACCATACCCAACGCATGCCTCAAGCAGACAGGGATCACAGACCTGAACCAATTTAAGCCAGCTGCAAGAGACAAGACAACCAAACTCAGCAGCATAGAATACAACCAAGTATTCTACATTTGTACAATAAACAACTGCATAATCTGGAAACATATTGAATCCAAGACTTCCCCTACAGCTACCTTGTTACAACTTCACCCCAGTCGAAGACCCCACCATGGTATGCGCCAATAGGACCAAACCCAACTATCCAACTATCTTAGTTGGGGTAGGGCCACCCCTACCGCTACTACAGTGGTGGTGGGGATTGGGATTGATGATTCTTGGTCCAATGCTTCGGGTGAAACCAATTCCCAGGGAGTGACAGGCAATGCATACAGGGCCCGGGTAAATATCCACTGCGGCATGTACATATGAACATAAAGTATTAGTCATTTGAATAACAAACAAACAACCAGTAAGCATTGGGTGTCTGGATAACCAGTCTCCTCCAGCTTACAGCCAAGAAATGAGGGGCGTGCATCAGCAAGAATAGTCACCACGTTACTTGTCTCCAAAATTAGCCAATGCAACCTCCACTTACACTATCTAAATTAAACTTATGCACAATAATGGGTGTCTGTGCAATCATACTCCTCCAGCTTATTACCAAGAAATGAGGGATGTGTATCAGAAAAAATCGTCCCCACAAAACCTCCGTCCAAAATTAGCCAATGCAACCTCCAATTACAATATCTCAATTTAACTTATGCACAATTCTTAGAACTATACAAGATTAGAAGGGAGAGCGCCATGAACAGATTTACACACTTCTCAAAGGTTATGCACAGTATCTAATCTGAGGCAACAGCAATTTGGCAGTCCCATGTAAGAAGCATACAGCCCCTTCCAAACAACACTTTCACCATAAATGAATCTCAGAATAAACACCATTGGGAAGGAGGAGCCATCCTATGTTACCAGTTTGGCCCCCCTGGACCTTGTGATTCAGGTCTGTCCCAGCCTGGATACACTTCCAGGTATGGTCCGAGCAAGATCCAACCAGGATTCTACAAACGCTCTCTGGGTTGTCCTGTATGAATGCAGCAAACCATCCAAAAAATTGCCTCCTTCCACTTCCGTTGCAACAAACCCATTTTTTTTGTGTTTTTTTTTTGACATTTAATTCATCATTCATCCCTGCTGTTTTTAGGCATATTTGCAGCTAACAAAGAGATGTCTTCTAATAAATTGTCCTATTTGCACCTAACTGAGAACATAGGTATCCTCATGGGGATTGACGCTATTTTATCCACTGCAACAAATGGGTGTCTAACAAATCAGTTCAATTTTGTCAGCATGCTTCAGCCTGTCTGTGCCAACTTAATAGCCTTAATTTGTTGAATCAGATATTGCGGGTCAAAATGCCTAGGGAGACATGCATACAAAATGTGAAAACAAACACAACACACATCCACTATTTGACAAAAATACCTCAAAAAAATGTGGTATTATGGAATACTGTGATGTGCCCTTTCAGGAAGGGCCCTTCTTCTTGCCTTTTAGTCTGCTACTGTGATACCAATAGATATGATTTGAAAGAACTTCCTTGTTCAATGCTGATTACTGCTCCTTCAAATAAACACGTATCGTTGAATGTTTCAATCTATCAATTGGATTACTGAATATCATCCACACTCTTATGATGTTTGATGTCCCTTTGAGAATGATTCTGTAATGATCCTTTGTATTAGCTGTTCACAACAATCTTTGCCTGGTTTGGATGACTGCTGTATATGTTCAAACCTGGGGCTATTCTTCTCCCCAATGATTGCTTGAGCTAAAAAATCTGAATCTGCTTCCTATCATTGATTGTTGTATTTATCTGAGAGACTCTTTCTTGCTGTTCTATGATACCCCTTACTGTCCTCTCCCATTGTGGCTTTATGTCCTATTATTCTCCTCAAGTTGTGCAACTTTTCAGAATATCTGCCCCTTCATGAGGGGTAATGCATCTTCAATAATTACCAATCACAAATGTACATGTAAGCTTCTGATTTTGATTGTGTCAGTGTTTTTAGCATCAACGTTTCGGATCACACTCTGTGATCCATCATCAAGATGAAAGAGAGTGTACAAGAGATGAAAAATGTAAGTACATTACATTGATCAATCACAAATGGTTTTATTCTAGTCACACCTATTCATGGATCTCCATTCTGAAATTTGTTACTTCGTCTTTTCTTTAATCAAAATTGCTGCATCTAAATGTTAGTTATCATCAACCACATCCAATTGCTGTTCATTAACAATGTTTCCTATTGCTTTACTTAAAGAGTTGTGAAGTCTTGAAGTCAAGCAATGCAAATGGTTTTGTTGTAGTCGCACCTCTTCATGGATCTCTGTTCTAAAATTGTTACTTAGTCTTTTCTTTAACCAAAATTGCTGCATCTAAATGTAATTTATCATCAACCACATCCAATTGCTATCCATTAACAATGTTTCCTATCGCTTTACTTAAAAAGTCTTGAAGTCAAGCAATGTAGAATCATGAAGGTCTCGATCCAACAGTTGCACAATATCATGGATATCTCTTTGCATTAAAGCAAGGGTGATCTTAAAATGAGGATTAGAAACACAACACGCATCTAAGATCTCAAACGCAATTCATTTTTTTATTTACTCTAGATATTCTCCTATCTAGACCATATTAGGTAAAACAAAGAGCACACGCATAAAAACACAAAGCATATACATGATTATATGCAAACATGAAGCTCACACATGGATATATGCAAACATGAAGCTCACACATGATTATATACAAACATGAAGCTCACACGATTATATATGCAAACATGAAGCTCATACATGAATATAAAACCACGAAATAGTACACATGGATATATGCAGTCACAAAGCATACACACATATAAACTTGTTGTTAGATTCCTTATCTTTCACTAGAATGTATCCATAAATTTACCCTAGCATTAAAACACATTAGGGTTTGGAGGAGGAAGCATGATAGTTCTGCCCAAAGCCATTCTCACACTAAGCCCAAGAGGGAACACTCACCCTGTAGGCCCAAGTGGCAAGAACATTGGACATCCACTTAGGGTGGTCTACTTAATGGGGTGCTTGTATATGTTTTCTTATTCATGCATCACCCCTTTCTTTGTCAATAGTCTACCATCGTAGAGTTTGGGAGACGAGACACACTAGAGGGCCTAACCCCACCTTAATGCTCCATTGAGTTGGGAAAGAAGCATAACTGCTCCTTGCAGCTCATAAGGTTTCTAGAGCTAGAAAGAGGAACTAACCACATCTTCCTCTTCATAAGCCATTTAGAACCAATAAGTGGGTGTAACCCCATCTTGTTGTTCATAAGTTATTCAAAGCCATTAAGAACCAATAAGTGGGTGTAACCCCATCTTGTTGTTCATAAGTTATTCAAAGCCATTAAGAACCAATAAGTGGGTGTGACCCCATCTTGTTCATAAGTTATTCAAAGGCAAAAAGTAGGTCTTACCCCATCTTGCTGCTCATAAGCCATTTAGAGCCAAAAGGTGGGTCTAGCCCCATCTTGTTACTCATAAGCCATTTATGAGCCAAAAAGTGACCCCAACCCAATCTTATTGCTCATAATCCATTTAGAGCCAAAAAGTGGACCTAGCCCCATCTTGTTGCTCATAAGCCATTGCAAGCAATAAAGTAGACCTCACCCCATCTTGCTGCCCATTAGCCATTTGGAGCCAAAAAGTGAGCTTAACACCATCTTGCTTCTCATTAGCCATTTGGAGTGTCACAAAGTGGGCCTAACCCCATCTTGCTGCTCATAAGTCGTTTAGAGCCAAAAACTAGGCCCAACCTCATCTTTTTGCACCCATGTGCTCATATTTGTGTCATTAATTTGCTCCAATATACTTTTATATATTTTCTTAATATATCCCATGTATCTTGATGTATAGATGTCATAACTACTAGATTGGCTCCTCCACAAGGCTCCACTTGTTTATTGTCGTTTCTTCTTTTGATTGGATGTATTTAAGATATTCTTCATTGTGGCTTTTTTTCTTGCTTGGATTTCCTTTTGCTTCTTCATCGAACATTGCCTTTGTAATATGTATGCAAGTTCATTTCCCACACATATCCTAGCCTCCATAATTCCTTGCATTTGAAGCACAAATATTTCCCTTTTGGGTCTTCTAGTCATCTTTTGAGACTTTCATAATGGCAATCATGCCCACATTCCCATTTTTTCCTTGCTCCAAAAACATAATCCTTTATTTATGAGCTCCTTCCTTCCCTTGTAAAGTAGGGGGAATTACATTTTTGTTGATAAGTAGGAGATATTTTCCACAAGAAGTCAAATTGTGATATTGCTATCAGGATTCAACTGTGTAGTTTTTTAGTCAAACTCATTGACCCATGATTCATGAGTAGTGGTTCACATGAACCCATCTCTCATGAGAATAAATGGAACACTTAGCACTCATTGGATCTAGGTGAAGCACCAAGACTTTTCGGGAGGTCACCCATCCCAATACTACTCTAGCTCGAGCGACCTTAACTACAGAGTTTCCTCCATGGTTAAACCCACTCTATTTGCATCCTCATTTGCAAAACCTTCACCAAGTGTTGTGCCTTATGAACCATTCATTAGAGAGCCCCTTAAGCTCATCAATTGATAAGTAGGAGATATTTTCCACAGCAAGTCAAATTGTGATATTGCTATTAGGATCAAATTGTGATATGCAATATCACAATGTTTTTGTTGTTCTTATTTTTTTATAAAGGTTTCGAATGAATGTTAGAAGATTGATTCTTTGTATGGTATTGTCCTCTATAGGTATGATATGTTTGATTTTAGTGTTGTTTGGATTGCATCCTCAAGTTATGTAGGATCAAGAGCACTTGTCACGTCTCAAACCATTTCTTTTATACTTCGACAAATAGGTATGTGAGTCTCCTATAATAAACCTCTAGTACAATAACTGACAGCTTTTGGAATTCAACATCATAGTTTTTTTGAAGTCCTAAAATTATGAGTAGCCAAATTCTACCCTAGATTACAATCTTTTATTTAAAGCATGTAAGATCTAGACATGCATTTTTGCTTTTGATTGAGATCCTACAACCAAGCTAGGAATCATTCATAAACATAAGTCATAATTCAGTCTCTTATTTCTTCTTTCCTTCTCAATTCTTATTTTAGATCCCTCCTTATACTTCTACTCTAAATCTGTTCTAGATCTCTACTGCCTTTCATTTGCTCCTTGAGAGAGGCAGAGTCACACCTATTTACCACAGTTGCCCCCTTGCAATGGTGTCACTTTTCAATGAGTCACAAAAACTACACAATTGAATCTTGATAGCAATATCACAATGTTTTTGTTGTTCTTATTTTTTTGTAAAAGGTTTCGAATGAATGTTAGAAGATTGATTCTTTGTATGGTATTGTCCTCTATAGGTATGATATGTTTGATTTTAGTGTTGTTTGGATTGCATCCTCAAGTAATGTAGGATCAAGGGCACTTGTCACGTCTCAAACCATTTCTTTTATACTTCGACAAATAGGTATGTGAGTCTCCTATAATAAACCTCTAGTACAATAACTGATAGCTTTTGGAATTCAACATCATAGTTTTTTTGAAGTCCCAAAATTATGAGTAGCCTCTTATTTCTTCTTTCCTTCTCAATTCTTATTTTAGATCCCTCCTTATACTTCTACTCTAAATCTGTTCTAGATCTCTACGGCCTTTCATTTGCTCCTTGAGAGAGGCAAAGTCACACCTATTTACCACAGTTGCCCCCTTGCAATGGTGTCACTTTTCAATGAGTCACAACCTTCATCCTTTATGCCATTTGAAAGAGTCACAACCTTCCATAACTACCACCTTTTGCGAGAGTCACAATTCTTCAACTATTCTTCCCATTCCGATCTTCTTTCATTAATTAACCCTTCCTTCATTCCTATGCTTCCCCTCTTTTATCTTTTCTTCTTGTCCCCCTCAAATGAAATCGTCGTTTCTCTCTTTTATCCCTCATGTTGAGGGAGACGCAACTTTTCTAGTCATCCCTATTGACAATTTGTTTAACTTAATTAAATTTTAATTATTTTTAGATATTGTTCTTTTACATTTTTAATTTAATTATTATCATTTATTATTTAAATCTATTTCAAGAGGACATGATAGTTTTCCACAATCCCATTTTGTTTAAGTTGTGTTAGTTCTTTAAGACACCACTTGGGATGTCCTTGATCAAATCTTGTGATATGTTTTTCAACAAATTCAATAAGTGGTTATATTCTAGTGGTCTTGGGTAAGAAGGCCATGATGTCGTCAATCATGGATTATTCAAGTCAAGTGGGGATCCAACAAATTTTATGGTTGTCTCTTATGTCATGGGGCCAAGTGTCTAACTTTAATACCCAAGAATGTGCCCTAAATTTCCTATATCCGTCAAAATTGAGAAGGGTTCTTTTGCATACCCTTTATTTTAAATCTTGACAAATTGCCCTCTTCTCCTTTTTGGTGAAATTATTGTCTCAACATCACAATAATCCCTAGAGAAGACATTCCTCCTAAATTCTAGAACTAATCTTGAGTATAGTTACACAAGTTTTCCTCTACCACGAGCTCTTTCCTTAGGTAAGAAAGGAGGCCATGTTGGTCTACAAGTTACACCCTTGTTGGGTTGTTATTTTCTAAGTGGTTGGAGTTGGTATCCATCCCATTGATTTGGCTGGATATAGAACTATCATTACTCATGTTTTGGATGGCTTGGAAGAGAATTTGAGTTGTTCATTCTTGTCTTTCATTTTGCTCTTCAAGAGCTCAAGTAGTTTGCTCCATAAATGCTCTCAATTCATAGTCCATTTGTTTGCTCGTAGTGTTATTAGTGAATGTAAACTTCTTTCATTCCCTCCCTTTGAGCCTTTCGACTAGTTAGCATCAACTATTTTTTGTCCCTCAAGCTGGCAGGAATCGTGCTCGAATACCAATTTTAATGTCCCCCTTTCAACGACTGCCCTAATCCTTGCCTCTTAGTCTGCTATAGAGATATAGATGATCTAATTTGATAGTATTTCCTTCTTCAATTCTAATCACTGCTAGTTTAAATGAATGCTTGTTGCTGAACAGTTTGATCTATCAATTGGATTGCTGAATATTGTCCACTCTATTCACAATGATCTTTGCCTGGTTTGGATGGCTGTTGTAGATGTTCGAACCTGTGGAAGTTCTCCCCAATGATTTTTTTGATATAATAAATTTGGATCTGCTTCCTATCATTGATTGTCATACATATCCGAGACTCTTTCTCGATGCCCCTTGCTGTCCTCTCTCCACATGCAATGAATTATCAAACAAACAAATTGCAGAAACTATAATTCGAGTGTATAGACTATTGCATAGATATTAGAAAAAAAAAGCTTGATTTTCAGACATTACAAAATATTACCTCTGTTATATTACATTACACGCTACCCCAAGACCCCTGCAAGGGGTGTTGCTTCTCAACACTGCTGGGTGGACTGCAACAAGATCCCAACCACTCTAATATTGTACATTTTAAAGTTGTGTTTTGCACCCAAAAAAAATTAAACTAAGTATTTTTTAAGTTCTTGTGTTTGAGAGAACCCCGTGGTATGGGAACTTTAGTATGGATATCCATCAAAGCAAAATTGATATTGGGATTTTATTAGATATTAGAACTTGCCAATGCCCTAATACATATCTATGCTAAGTGCCGATGCATACACAAGGCATGTGAATTGTTTGACAAAATGTTTCAATAACAAGAGACTACATGTTTTTTTGTTGTGCCTGATACCCCCTGGCACAACAAAAAAAAACATGTAGTCTCTTGAAATGTCATTATTGAAAGACACACAAGAAGACTTTCTTGATAAGAACCTTGGAAACATATTAGCAAATGCAATTGCAGAAGCAAAGCCAGTTTTGCAAATTTCATGATTACTAATGGTAATAAAAATTAGTAACATTAACTTATTAATTATTATTATACTATAATATTATATACTAACTTTATTAATATTGTATAAGCTTATAGCTATTCTCATACATTAAAATATTAGATGCATTTAATGTTTCTGACTGTAGGTCGCAAATATCTATATATTTATAAATGTTCACACGTTTTTGTATAAACAAATCCAAGAGCAAAAAAAAAGATATAAATAAATCCGATTATAGCATATAGAACCTTAGGGTAGTTGCTTAGGGTGGCATAGATGGCAACAAAAGAAAAGCAGCAACAATGCTTCTTTCCAGAGGATATTGTGTTGTCATATTTCAGTGAGACAAATGCTTATAGTGCATGCCTATTCTCCTTTAGTCCTGAAACAACAGTTTTATACCTGTTTAAGGTCATTCCATTAAAACTTCCAATAATACTTGAGACTCCCTGCCCTGCCTTGTGAATTGCCAGTGCTGTTTTTCACAGGATTCATTTCAAACTTAGCAAAAACAATGCCTTATGTTACCAGGTTCACTCAGAATCCAGCTCATACGCAGAACAGTAAAATTCACTACAGATTTTGGGTCCAGGTATACATTCACTCAGGGCTTTACCAAGGTCTCAGTTTACAGTTAATGGTCATCTATACAAAGATCCTGATCCTGATCAGATTTGTTCGAGGAGGAACTAGAACACACACACACACACCCTAATCAGATTTGTTCTCGCGGAGGAATTAGAACACGCGCGCGCGCGCATATATATATATATATATATATATATATATATATATATATATAAAGCTATCTAATATAAAAGATATAAGCTTCCAAGCTTTCATGCACGTTATAATTATATATATATATATATATATATATAAAGCTATCTAATATAAAAGATATAAGCTTCCAAGCTTTCATGCACGTTATAATTATCACAAGCACACATAGGTGCAGCCTTACCATGATATGTATGACTTAGACATATTAATCTTTAACCTTGTCAAAAGAAAAGTCGTTAATATCTTCTTGGATAAAGGATAAAAGCTACTAAACTTCCATTTACTGAAGCACATATAATCCAATCAGAGTCCTTTAATGAGCCCACTACACAATTTTACAGCAAACACAAAAGCATTTTGATAAGAGATATACAAGCAAAACAAGAAAAGGTCAAAAAACAGAGAATCAATGTAACCTTGCGAGGACTTTTTCCTGATGATTTTCCTGCTGTTTTCCCAGGGGTTCCTTTGCTCCTTTTCTTTCGCTTTTTAGACTTCAACTTCTATAAGATAGAAGCAAGAAAATAACATAAGTATAAGAAACAACAACAGTTAACAGAATTAGTCATAATTCAGTTACAATCTTAAGAGAGAGACCTCAATTCGCTCCTCAAGTAAAACATCTGTAGTAACATGAGGAGCCTCAAGAAACTCAATTAATTTCACCACTACCTCTTCCTGCATAGAAAAATCAGCCAGTAGCAGAATATAAGCCAACAGTTTGGCATAGCAAGGCAACATTCTCAGCTGATGGGGAAAAAATAAATACAATAAAAAAATTTAAAGGTCCAACCTTCTTGGTTGTTGTTTTTATGCCCTGGATATCTAAAATATCACATATGTTAAACAAGATCTCTTTCATAAACTTCTCAAGTTTAACCTTCAAATTTGCTTTTTGTTTTTCCTGCAATTCAATAGAAATCCAATTCAATAATAGAGATGCATACCAAACATTTTGAACCGCAACAAACATGCCACATGATACAAAAGCACAGATCCTAGCTTGCTATGTCACCATAGCATCATGATATTGAGATATGCACTAAGAGAACATTATTCAGACATTGAACTAATCAACATAAAATACAACTATGATACTGCTCAAACATCAGACTTGGCAACCATCCCAGTCTCCGCTCATTTTACAGAAACCAAAATAGAGGTGCAGTAAATACTCATCAAAAGCTCTAATGAAAATCAAATTGCATTTAGACAAAAGAATTAGACCAAAGTACATCAGCAGATAAAATCTATAGTTATTTGATATTGAGATGTCAAATTGAACAAGATAGATTACCTCATCTTCACCCCATATAAAGCCAGAAAATTGCAGGATGTTATTTTTTATATGAGACGCCTGCATTATCACCCAACAGAAAAACTAATACTATTAGATATCAAAATTAATCACTAACATTTACTGATAATTACAAATCCCAGATATGTTTTAAAAAGCTTTAAATTTACATTTAATATGGCATGAACAGAGTTTAATTACAAATGCATTCTATGCAAAGAAAGTTAGTAAAACAAAACACTACAACACAACCAATAGGATTGAACCCCTTAAGCATATATGCAAAAGATAAAAAGATAAGAATACCTTCCCTCAGAACTAAAAAAATCAATAAAAGATATTTTACAGACTTAAAAAAGAGTAAAAATTCTACTATTCAGTTTTACTATATTTATATCTATAGTTACCAGTTCGGGTTCTTGGGTACGCAAACCCAGTTCATGGGTACATGAAAAAAAAAATAGTGGTTTTGGTACATATGGGTACATGTGTGTGTATGCATTAAATATTAAAAAAATAAGAGAAATATACAGAATTGTAAAACTAAATCATTTCCTAGTATGATACTTGATCATTGATCAATGCCAAAGATAAATATTAAATGCCAATTAATAGTTGAAAATTTTTAAATATTAAAATAAGCCATATCAAGTACCCACAGACGCGCCCATACCAGGTGCATACCCGAACCTGGTTTGGGGCCTGTGGGTATGAGCCCAGTAACTAGGAATTTACTAATCAACTTTTCAGCTATTGATTTTTTAAATTCATATATTATTTTTTCAGCCAAAGATTGGAATTAAACAAGTTACAAGGTCCTTCAAAAAGTGCTCCTATGCTATACTGCAAGACAGAATAGAGCCTGGTGTCATAAAGACACTTTCTTTGCCTGCATCCACCAAATTTTTTGAAAGACACAAGTCTGCACTCTTTATAACAAGTACAAGGATAGTTATGAATGAGTTCCACAATTTCATATCATCACAGAAGCACAAACTTAACATTCTCTAAAACAATGTACAAGGAGTATGCTCAAATGCTGGTACCTTGACAGGGAAGGTTCTATTTTCCTCCAAGACAGAATGGGGCCTGGAGTCATAAAGACACCTTTGCCTGACATAAAGACACTTTCTTTGCCTACAAGAGTAGCATCACATAAAGACACCAAATTTTTTGAAAGATACAAGTCCAAGTACAGGGATAGTTATGAATGAGTTCCCCAATTTCATCTTATCGCAGAATTAACATTCTCTAAAACAAGCACAAGGAGTATGCTAAAATGCTGGTATCTTGACAGGGAAGGTTCTATTTTCCTCCAACCTCTTGCAATCAAACTTCTCCCACAAGCATTTTTAATTTCTTTAACATTCTTAATATATTTTGTAGCTAAATACTACATTTTTTTAATTACAAGAGTCATTTAACTACTCAAATTTTAACTAGTTCTGAGTTCTTCAATTAACTAAAAGTAGAGTACATACTAGGTTGTCCACAACCAATTAGAAGTCAAAAACAATAAATAGAATTTAAAAATAAAAATAAAAAAAAGGTTTATGTGCATTCCCATTGGCAACACCTATCCTACATTTGGATGCTTCTATTGCATGGCTCAATGCAACTAATGAGAGTGGCACCATGGTTGCTTATTGTTCAAATGAACCAAATGAATGAAGAGCAAGATCCAAATTCTTGCTTATAGTTTAGCATTAACTATTTTAAATTGGTTATAAAATATCAATGAATTAGTAGAATTATCAATATTTTATAACTATCAACTATGATATCAAATAGCATTTTTCATATATTTTGAACATATACAATAGGCCTTACCTAGACATACCCAAGGGAAAAAAATCCAAAACTAAACCTATACCCAACCATGTACTCAAACCAACAAAATGGGTATTTTTATCCTTGGTACTTTCTATTCCGCAAATTCACACATTCATTTTTGTGAATTTAAATCATCATCACCAAAAAAATGGAAAAAAGGTTGCCCTGCCAAAAAACCTTATCCCCTCATTCCTTAAAACTTGGATAAAAACTAGAATATTAAGCTAAACATATCTAGCCAAAATTATAAATCAAATCATTTCTTCCATTTAGAAACAACAACATATTTCCACCATGCATCAATAGCCCTATCAAGTAGCATTCTTTAAAATTCTAACAAATATAAAATTGAAATTTTGATTATGGTAACTGTAACATCCTAGCATAGGAATTGCCAACCACATCAAGAGTTGAATCGCAATTACATTCATTGACAAATTTGAAGTTCCTAATCAAACTACCAATCAATTGACAGCCTACGATACAAGCTAAAATGGACATCGCCCCGTCATCCCACTACCACCACTCAAGACCTAATGGCATTTCCAACGCAGCCTCTTGGTTTTGGGTGCAGCTAGGGGACTCCATGACATCCCTAAGAATTCCATAAACCCCCATGTAAAGGAAGTAAAAAAGCAAATATTTTCTCAAAGTCAATAAGTGTCTCCAATTTGTGTGCCACAAACCCTAACCCTGATGATTTATATGCCCCACCCATGCCCTCACCATACACATAAAACTGACAAGGATATAATTTTTAAGCCTCATGTTAAACCACTCCTAAGTTCTTATAATAGTAATCACTTGTGTTGCAGAAAAAAGTGACAAAACTATAAAATTGATATTGGCCATGAAGGTTTATTTGAATTTGAAGGTTTTCCAAGGGCACTACATGTGTTCTGCAATGAAAATGTTAAATGTAAAGCTATAATCCCAAATAATATGGGTAGACAATTATCAGAAAACTAATGCAAACATCTCCTTTGGATGATGCCAACCAGCATGGCTTATAACACCATATTCCATGGAGGCGTGCTAGTATGGGTTAATTCTCTAGGATATGTGTCTGCCGATGAGAATGTAATAGTCAAAGATGCATATATGTTAAACACTTTGTTAACATCTACAAATTGGGTAAGTTAGCATCATATCGCCCATCTAATTCCCCATGTGAACAATTAGCAAGACTGAAAAATTATAAACATGCTTAGAGAAGTTATTTTGTATAACACTAAACATAACTGCATAAATTTGTGCATTAACAACCAAAGGAGTAGGCTTCTTCGTTGGAGGAGCTTACTGAGACTAATTCTAACAATGACTTAAAGAGTCAAAAGTGAATCCATTTGAAGTGGTTGGGTAATGATATTATCAGAATGTGTGGCACAACCTATTAATAGTTAGACTGAAGAATTCTGCCAGTGCACTATCTAAAATTTTATGAAAATTACAGACAGGAATACTCAATGCTGAAGAAAACAGAAGATACAATTATACGGTGTATTGTGCTTTGCTGTCACTTATGTAAATAATTGCAATAAATCAACACAAACTAAAAATGGTTGTTCAAAATACTCATGATTGCATATAAAATAAAATCATTCAGAAGCTCTACACAAATCAAATAAGGAAAAAAAAATGAAATCGCATAGATACAGAAAATGGAAGATCAAACTAAAAGAGACCATAGATACTGACAATAGGTGTTATGTGTCAGATTATAAAAGTTACCTTTACCCGCCTTCGATAAAGAACCGTGTGAAGAGTTTTCAGACCTTCATCAGCTCTACTCCGCTTGGATACTTTAAATGCCACTGGAAATTCAAAAGATGGGTTTTAATATACAACCAAATTATTCAGTACACAGCCTCAATCAAAAGCATTGCTCAAGCAACACTTCTTTAAAGCTGAAACAACTTATTTCTTTTTGCTGCCTAGAAGCCAACTTAATAAGTGATTGAAGCAAGCTTTCTTGAATCAAAAGTTAACATAGCACTAGTTTTAAAATCACATAACATGAATGCTGATACTCGTTCATTCAAAGCCAAGATTCATTTTGTACAAAAATTCTAAGAAAACATATACTTGCAAGCCCTTCATATGTATTCTTAATGGCATGGTACACAAGAAAAATAATCACTCTGCATAATCCAAAAACTCAATTTGAAAAGCTTTGAAATTATATTTCATCTTTCAAGAACACTTGAAACAAACTATTTGAATTCTATCCCAATATAAAATGACAAGGCCAAAAATTCAACATGTAAAACCATCAACTTTATATTTCATCTTTCAAGAGCGCTTGAAACAAAATATTAATACTATCCCAAAAAATAAAATGAAAAGGCCAAAATTCCATCCATATGCTATGCATCTGCCACCATTAATACCATTTTCATATACTAAATGCTGCATTGATCATTTTTTATACAACAATCCAGTCACCCAGACATTAAGTTACCAGAAACAATATATAATCGAGGGCCACTCAATGCACTTGCAGCACAATCTGGTCAACATAGAATGACACCACTTAAGGGACACTTCTATAGAAGACCATCTTTCTGTTTGCACACATATTAATCTCTAAAGCTAGAAGCACAATGATTAAGCACATATGTTCTAGAAACATTCTGCTACACAATTCTCCATTTCCACACAAAAAACAACAATCTTTCCAACAACATGATTGTACAGTTGCATGGGAGCTTCAAGCTTAACAAAGCAACAGAAAAAAACAATCAGCACCAGCTGTTACTCATTGATTAGAGTTTGCACGCCCAAAAAACACATAACAAACCTTCTTTATCACATGATGCAATATAACCTAAAATGTTATGTTACAAGTAAATATCAAATAAATAAAGAACATGTCAGCAAAAATGTTTTGAAACCTTAATACTCAATCTAATTAATTGTGAGCCTAGTTAGAGATAGAAGCAACTAGTTAAAGGAGTTACAACAAGTCAATAAAAATGTTTGGAATTTCTACTACTCAATATTATTAGTGACAATTCTAGATGCCAAACTTGGATATTTTGAACCAATTCCAACCAGATCAGGCTATTTTCGACCATCCAGATTTACAAGATTCAGTCTGGACTTTTCAATTCCCACAGAAACATTTCAAAAAGTTGAATAAAGTTACAGTTTTTCAGATTTTTGACTTCCCAAACATATTAAACTTTTCAAGCCTGCAGTATTTATGGTTGTGAACACTAATAAAATGCTTAGCATGATGATATTTAAATTTTATATTATCTCAAAATAAGTATTTTCTTGGGGAATTATTTGGGAAGCTTTAAAAATGCAGTGCAAGTTTCTGGTTTAGATTGTGTGAACATATTGTTTCGTCAACATTTTGAATCACACTACAAGATCCATCATTAGGATGCAAGAGAACATAAGGAGCAAAAAGATGATGGATCTTTTTGCTCTGTATATTCTCTTGCATCCTGATGATGGATCACATAGTGTGATTCAAGACATTGATGAAGCAATTTGTTCACACAATCTAATCCAATAACTTGTACTGCATTCCTATGGATTGTGGAAATCTAATAGCTCTTAAGCTTTATAAAATTAAATCTTTGGTCATACATTTTTTAGGAGTCATAGATGCCATTAAGTAAAGAGGAAAACTAAGCATTATCTCTCACTAATTTCAATCCCATGAGAGGAGAAAAACAAATCAGTTTTGTTGCCTTTTGAAAGTTTAAAACTGTATCCAAATTCCTTAAGGGAGTTTAGATTTATTTGTTGCTGCATGGAAGGATCCTATATTTCTGGCGGAGAAACAGCATCTACAGACACAGGTTAAGAAAAAGTGTGTTGCAGGCATAGCAAAGAAATGACATGCTGCAGACGCAGCAGACAATTAGGCCAACAGTATCAAAAACGCAGTAAGATAAAGAACATGTCATAAAAGATCAGGGCAAAAATAATATAGCAGTTGTATAAGCAGGAGAAGGTCAGGGCAGCATCTGCAAATGCAGCAAAAGGTGAGAAAAATCATTTTTATTACTCAAATCATACCAAATGTAGAGGAAGCTGTTAGACGGCAAAAATTGACACCTAAGAGTAATTATTTTTACTTCTTCCATTGTAAAACTCAGTTTTTCTGAATTGAATATGTTTAAAAAGTAGACTTATATTTGGTTTTTTATACCTTTGAATCTATGATTAATAAAGATAAGTTATTTTACCTTCTTTGAGCTATTTTATTGTGCAGATTCTCTTGTGATACTACCATTTTGTCCTTGATTTCTATCACAGCTTTGTTGCCTTTATACCAAAAATATGTATTTTTACAGGTCATTACTTCTATTTAACCATTTAAGGCAAAAGGTTCAGTTGTGAGAAAATTTCCATCTCCTCTTAAATGAAGTCTTACATATTGAGCCTAATTATGAAATACATTATACTTATGCAAGGGCGTGTGAAATTCTGAGATGTATATGTTATAGTTTAGTTTGTTGGTAATATTGTGTACATTTAAAACAAGAGCAGGTCAAAAGATTATCTAGTGCATCACCCTATATAATTTAGGTTATTTTATGTCATTTCCACCCCTTTTTCTCTACAAAACAGTAGTAGTTAGTTCAGTTTAGGTTATTGCAGCAAGGAAACCAGCCCTCTCTAGATATTCACTCCAATCCACTGGCAAGTCATATGCCCAGGAGCATTTCCATGTTTCATTGGATTGCTAAGTTAGGTGCTTAACAACAGTGTAAATCCAAGGGATGACAGTGTAATCAACAGATTGTTCTTAATAATTACAAGATGTATTTTCAATCCAGAAAATTACACCAAAAGAATGAAATCTCACAACACCTCAAATATAAGCAGAGCACATGCAGTAATAACATAGGTTGGATATTTCCAGCATTTTTATAGGTTTACTATTTTAGCTTTGTTCCTAGTCTACAAAAATTTTCCCTATTTATTACTAATTAGTACAATAGTTTTCTAGGATTTGTCCCTGGACTCCACTTTTGGTACACTCAAGTACAAGAATAGCTAAAGAGAAAAACAATTACATAATCAACATTTAGAAGAGCAACAAAACCAGAAACAGAAAAATATTAAAAACTCTTTGGAGACATGAAATTTAAAAATATCAAAACAAAACAAATTGTAACTTACGAAAACTGGATGTTATTAATTTTATCATTGCTATTGCTATAGAATATAATCACCAATGTTAGATAAAGTTATTTTCTTCAATTTTAAAAAGCTTCATTATTTCAGTCCAGGCTTGTTTACAACTTTCCATAGTTTCCCCATCATCTATTAATTTCTTAGATAGTTCAATTCATAGTTTGAAGATCCTTGAGACTTGCCACAACTTGCAAGTCTTGTGGCAAGCCAAGTCGACTCACCACAAACTCACAAGCCAATTCCTGGCAAGCCCAAGTCAAAAACTTGCAAATTTTTATGGACTCCTGAATTCAATTTGCTACACTAGATGTCTAAAAACCCTTATACTTTCAATTAACTAGATTTACAAAGTTGTCACATCACCAATAAGTTCCATGCAAATCTGTTATGCTTAATCATACAACCAATTCTAGAGATGTTTAAACATTAATATATAGCTCGGAAAAAAAATTACAACATAAGGGATAACCTGTTGAGTAGAAAATTATTTCTTCATTAGATATGCAAAATAATGAATTAAAGCTTCTAATTTTGATATATAAAACACAAATACAGAATACAAAATTGCACAAAGTACACATGCATAATTGATGACCACTTAAATAAGTTGTCTTTTAACTGAACAACCTTATAATTAAGTAAAGTATGCATGCTATGGAAGATGTTATAAATTATTTGACACATAAAAGCATGCATTCTATGGGCAAATGTTTAATGTAGATACAGATATTTTACTGGAATAGAAGTTGCAAGATATTTTGCATCAACTATGATCACTAGTAGAAAAGTAAATAAGTTCATTTAAATTAAATGGACATATATCTAAAGTCTGTTGTTAATTTAATAGATCACCACAGTGAATCAAGAACAAGATCAAGAAAATCATAGAAGATGCAAATAACATTCACACGATCTATTCTTGAAATAACATTCAGAAAAAATAAGCATTCTTTAATAGTCTCGAGAATAGCATTGCATTCACTGCAAGAAAATAAAATCCCAGGTAAAAGCATAGTAACATATGCAACTTTTAACTTTTAACATTTAAATCTTTTAACAGATCATTGCATTAGCTTTCAACACAAATAAATGAATCTAGCATGGCACAAATTAAACCCAAACAAACAAGCTAATGATCATTTTTTCAATGAATCCCTGTCAATTTTCTACAATTGATAGGCTCATATTCGCAAAAAAATCTGCACTCAGGATCATATAATAGATAGACATGTACATAACAAGGTACTACAATTAGAGGTCAAGCACAGGAAGCACCACTCAAACAGTTACAAAATGCCACATGAAATCATTTTACATGAGCACGCACAAAGAAGGGAACAGAGAATGCACACATAAAGTGCAGAAAACTAAAAAAAACATCCCAAAAAAAAAAAATTAAACCACGTACTCCATGAAATGACAAGGGCGAATTCTTAATTTAGAATTGGAGTACAAAAAAGTGTTTCTTATCATATAAAAAAAATTACAACCAAATGACAAAATTTACAGTAATAAAATAAAAGCTTCAAACACAGTAATACTTCTGTAAAAAATAAGATACAGTTATCTGACCAATGTTACGGTAACCATTCTTGAGGACAGGAAATTGAATTGCCGGTAACTGAAGACTTACCATTTGGAATGTCTTTAAGCAATGTGCCCTTGCCCTACACGAAAAGAAAATCAAACCAAGATCAGAAAAGAGTATAAACGAAATCACCAAAACAAAGTTGTCTACTTTTGAAACGTGACCAACCTTTTCAATAGCAATCTCTTTGGAAGTCTCCTTTTCAGTAGAAGCAACAAAGCGCTCAATAGTCTTCCTTTCTCTTGATGGACGATCAGAAGGCGTGGTAATGAGTTCCTTGGCTTTTCTCTTTCTAGATTCCGTAACTGTACTTTCTCCTCCCTTGCTAGGACTCTTCAACACCGTAGCTTTACCCCGCTTTTTCTTTGGCGTCTCAACTTGATTTGCTTTAACGGCCTCTTCGAGGACACTCTCCTCAGCTTCTACACCCTCCGCGACAGTTGATTTCTCACCTTCCGTTTCATTTCCCGTTTCCTCCTTTGAAACTTCCGACTCGTGAATCTCTCCCTTTTCATCTCCACCTGCTCCCTTGTGTTCAATCGCCGTTGCCTTTTCCAAAAGCTCTTCGGGACCTGTCCCGTTGGCACGAGACTCCGCCACAACTACAGGAGACTCTGCTCCTGCCCCCGCCATCTCTATCACACTTCCAAAAACCCGTGCTTCAGATCTCCGGACAAAAAAGCAACCAAACCCTTCCTGAACTAAAACCCTGAGCGTCCCGCCACTCGAACTAGAACAAAAACTTTATCAAACAACCCGCGAATGTTCCACAAAACTCGCATCACATCCCTCCGACGCATCCAACAGTGCGATTCGAACCATAATCCTGCAATTACACCGTGATGCCGCTAAACTTTTAGGCGCCCAAAATATACGCCTTTTTTTTCCCACTCCTCGCAAAACCCTGAGCTTCTTCTGCTTATACGCATTTACTTTTCCCTCCTCTTCCGGTTTTCCGTAAGGTATCGGACTTCAAAAGGGATTTAAATCCAGTTAAGTCAGGGCGGGCAGAACCTCAGTGTTTGAAATTCAATTTATATGATAAAAATCATTTAACACTCGTTCCTCCTCATTAATAAAAAGATTAAAAAAAACTCTAGTGGTCAACGAGCTAGTTTAGATTTTCTCTGCCGTCAGATTAGTCATCGGACGAACCATGTTCATCCACGTGGACTGTGCAGGTTGGATATCTGTGATCGACGGTGTCAAAGGCTTTCCTAAATGGACGGCTGGTACACGGATCGATGACGTGGCATCTAATGACAGACTATATTTGTGCATATTATGGTGGCTATTCTTGATAGATGGGCTTCGCGCCGCGCCTTTTATGTATTTATGTCACTCCCTCTTTTGTGTGTTCCTCTTATCTAGGTGCCTAGATGGTGGCCCCATGGCACAAATTGTGATGCTGCATTTTTTATTGTTTTTTTTTCCTAGTAGGTCAAATGAGGGTTTTAAATGGTCCCCCTTTATTAATTTATTGGGTGTTATTTTTACAAGTGTGTTACTTGTTTGTACAAAATTGATTGATGGGGATTTCTTTCTTTCTTTTTTTAAAATAACAAATGTTGTATTGAGACAACTTCTTTTCTTCATAGTAATGTGATAATAGAAATAATAGTCGAATAGTATATCACTAATATTGTTATAACTAGCAATCGCACTTTGGTGTGCAATGGGTACATCGTATTAATGTTGGACAAATTAAAACTGCATTCATTTAATTGGTGGCATTATCATATCTAAATGGCTCACTCTCGACATGTCTTTTGAATCAAGGACATCAGCAATTTGTGGTTGTTTTGTAAAGACATTTACAACTTCATCTTCACCCAGTACAACTATAGATTTTTTCGATCTAATTGCATAGTGCAGAGGTGTCCATTTTCGGTAGTCTTGAATATCTAGCTTCACTCCCTTCTCAAGAAGAAAATGACACGTACTTGTGTGATCATTCCATGAAGCCACGTGCAGAGGTGTCTTTTACCAACAATCTTGAACATCTATTTCAACTTCGTGCTCAAGAAGCTAACGACATGTATTTGCGTGACCCCGTTGAGAAGTAAAATGAAGAGGAGTCTGTCCACCTAGTTCATATTTATTTGGTTTATTTACCAACTATTGTCCTCCATTGCATTCCTGGAGCAAAAATTTTACAAGTAGTTTTACAATATCGTCACCTCGAATTGGAACACCAAAAGAAATGCTTTCCAATGCAAAGTTCCATCCACAGTGTCTTATGAAGGTGCACATTTAAACATGTGAAAGAATTACAAGTTGGGGCGCCCAACCACGTATGATTAACCCTCTCTCTTTTGTTCGCTTGAGAATTACAAGTTTTGGAATGCATCAAACTCATTGAGAAGGCGCCACAGGTATTGAACAGAACACTAGCAATGTTATTTTTGGACTATATGGAATATAGATTGTGTCATGTAAAAAATTAAAAGGTGCGCGCTTACGTATTAAGGATGGTATGATGTGTACAAACTATGACAACTTTAATAGTTGTGTAGGCAAATTTGTTGACTTTGAAATCACGTTCCCTGTTCCTATTCAGAAAGCATACAAGTGGACATTTAAGGTAAGTATAAGTGTATTGTTGGTATAAATTGCATGTGATTTATATTTCATAAATAATCCTATGTAATGCACGTGAGTTTTGAAACCATTTCGTGTAAAAAAAGCCATAAAATTAAATTAAGGTAAAAAATAAACTATGATTTCATGTTAATTTTTGTTCAAAGCTATATCTTGTTAATTAGGTTTTATTTCTAAAAAATTTCAGATATAATGAAAAAGACATGTATTCAAAGGGAGATAGTGAATTTAATGAAACAATATTAAGTGGTCAAATCCAACATATTAAACCATCAAGATATGTTTATCATTTTAATTTAGAATACTCTATAATAAAAATTGGTGTTTCTGGGTTTAGAATGTTTCAAATACTCCATACCTAGGATATTGCAGCCAATTTCAATTGGGTATTAGGATGGTAGAAAAAATGTTGAACCATAACCATAATCATATCCTCACAAATTAAGCACTTAATTTATACTATATTAAACCCATATCCTGCACAAAATTGAACCCAAACTATAAGAAAACCAAATTCAACAATAACCAAATCTAAGTGCACATTAAGCCAATTTAAGCCCTAATACTAAACTAAATTATAACTTAAAACTAATAATAAACAGAATTGAACCCTAATTATAAATAAAATTATTGTGTAAAACTAACACTAAACCAAAATAAATGCTAACTCTAACATTTAAATAAATTTTATTGTAACACTAAATGTAATAGAACATTAAATTGAATTGAATCTTATCCCTAAGACTAACCCGAATTTACCTCATGAATCATTGAAAACTTATCCTAATAATAAGCCAAGGTAAATCTAAAGCTCAAACACAATTCAATGTTATAATAAAGAGAACCCTAACCCAATTCCAAGGTAAATAAAAAATTCTAAATCAAATTATAATGCTAAACAAACTAAACTCTAATTCTAATTAAAATTAACAATATTAATTAGCATTATTGATTTTATTTAAAAATAAATATGTGTTTTCATTTATATTTTGTTTTTCATTTTCTAATAATTCTTTATAAAGTAATTTTGAACACATAATAATACACTTTAGTTAAATAGCACTAAAAGACATTGATACTTTTAAATATATATTTAATTAATTTTATGAATTTGTTAAATAATGATAAAAAAGAAAATATAAATATAAAAAATTGATGTAAATAATTATTTTTTAAAAGCAAATAAGTCAAATTAAAAGTCATACTTCAAGTGAAAAAAATATTATGATAAAAGTTACAATGTTGATACAATACAAAAAAAATTCTTGTGTAGAAAATAGTTTAAAAGTAATTATCTAAACAATCTAGGTTAAAATTTTAGCTTTAACTATTTAACTATTATAATATATTTTATTTTAAGTTTTAATATTTTATTTATCGCATAATTCTAATTTTTAAAATTCAAATTATTAAAGAATTTAATTATATTTATACTGAATTTGATTATATAATTATTTTAAGTTTTAATGTTGAGTTTATCTTCTCCTCTACCTCCTCTTCCTATACCTTTGTCTCTATCTATATGTCTCTCTTGTCACTAACACTCCATATTTATTCTCTCACCTCTCCCTTCATCTCTATGTTAATAAGAGTATCATCTTAAGAGTAATATTAATATCCATTATTTTTTAAACACTTGCAATTTCCTTCAAACCTTACAGCTAATGAAATTAACACATAGACTTGATATTGAATCTACGTAAAATGTATCTTATTGACAGTTACTTTGTATCCATTTGTAGAGATAAATGAAAAATCTAAAATAGAAGTTGAAGTAATTTCTTATAGAATTGAACTAATTATAAGTAATGCTAAAAAAATCTAAAATTGTGTTTTACATCATGATGCTATTTAAAACATAAATTTAATTATCTAAAATATTAAAGGTTTTTTATAATATAAGTTTTATATTTTCATAACCTTTCAAAAGTTTGAAGAAAAAAATTATTGATGATTGGTTAGAAATAATTTAAAATTTCAAATAACCATAAAAAAATAATTTCACTAGCAAAGCAAAAAAGTGAAAAGGATGTGTTGTGAATTGTTGAAATTACCTAGATCAAATAAAACTCTATAATTCTAACTTTTAAATATTCATTTATATAATTGGTAGATTCATAAGAAATAACTTAATCAAGTTACAAACTATTTAAACAATTCTAACTTTCTTTTGGAACAATAAAACTCTTGAAAGATGAAAATTGATCTTACAATAATCCATCACACTAAAACAAAAATCTTTTAGAAAAAAAAAACTAATAATTGTGAATTCTAATAAAAATTGATCTCTTCACAAATTTTGCAACCCTTTAAATATATTTATAACATTGTTGAACCAAATAACACAAATAAAATAAATCCAAAAGCATTGGCACAATACAAATATGTCTAACTATACTGTAGAGAAAAGATGTAAATATATATATGAATACATAAATAGTAACCATCTTCAAACTAACAAAAGAAATATATAATTACTCATTCAATTTATTCATCTTTATTTATCAAGCCAAGCTAGCCATGTATTTCACATCGAATTTCTTGATTTGTTCGAGTATTGGCGCTGCTTTACAATTTTTACAACGCTTTCCCCAAATGCGTAGACACAGAACAGCTTAATTTTTTATCTAATTATTTTTTTTCAACTAAGAAACTATCAATCCTGAATATAATCTGATATTGATGAGAAATTAACACAAGAACATATAATGACTTAAATATTCTCTGTAAAATTATATTGTTTTACCTGTTAACAAATTATAAAATTTACTCAACAAGCTAAATTTTTTTATCAATTCAATTACAAATATCATTAAATAGTTTTGAATATATTTTATTTTCTTTAAGCTCTCTAGTTAATTAAATATTGCTTTATATTTTTGTTCAAGCCTTCCTACAAGTTTCGCTAGAAAGGGAGCAAAGACAAAGAACATGTAAATTACAAGTGAAACATGCAAGATTCAACTTCAAACTTACATAAAATGAAACCTTATAAATCACATTATACTTTGACAAATGTCCATACACTTGTCCCATTTTGGTGCAGGTTTTTGGAATTTGGCTTTACACCTGTCAATTGCATTCCCTTCTCAAGAGGAAAAGCGGTTAATCAGAGTGGCAGCACAACTCAAATTGGATGAAATCTTCCCTTTTTTGTTCACGCTCTTTGTTGAGGGTTTGTATGATTCACAGAGGGGTAAGATGTATCTTGTAGGCTACCTTAGCATTTGGGCTCAGACAAAGATTTTTCACAGCAACGGTAGCAATGATGTAGAAGATGGCTCGAATTGTCAAATTGACCTAAAAGTGCAATACCCACCAAGGAATTTAAGGTTGTTGATGGATCCGTCTGTGAGAGTGTCAATCCAAAGCAAGAGAACGGAGAGCAATCCACTTTATTTAAAGCCAATGGAGTTCCATACAATGTCGATTCTGTACAAATGACAGGCAGCAGAAGCAATTCCTTGGAGGACATTGGAGGCAATGCTCAACATTTTGTCTCTCTGCCTTTGCCTGTATTGTGAGTCAATTGTTGTATGTTGTGCACCATCTTCTTCAGCTCATGCCCTTCTTCAAAATCCTAAGAATTATGAGGCCCTCCCGAGACTCTCTTGTTGGCAACCATGCACACAATTATATCGGATGTGAGATTGGAAAGCTTGGATTTCATGTTTACATCTCGCCCTGAGCAACTCTCAAACATGGAATGGATGAGGGCAGAAAGTTCCTCTGTACGCAGGTGTTTGAAGGAATCAATTTTGCTGGCAGAGAAGATCTCCACCGTGCAAATCTTCTAAAGGTTTCGTGTGTATGTGTCTGTACCTATGGTTATCTTGTCACTTAAATGAGAACGACATAGAATTGTCTGTGAATCATATAGAGTTTCCACAGATATTTCAGGGGAGCTCTATGAATCATTGATTAAGATGTTACGTAGGGTTTGGATGTGTTTACTAGTGATTTGTGGGCTTTTTCTCTCACCAATCAATTGTGCCTTGCCTTTAATGGAGGATGGATGACTCACAGTCTCCCAATGGTAGTCATTGCCTTCTCCACAATTTGTAGTCGTTGGATCAACAAAATCAGCGCAAACACTTTCAAATAGAAATGCCTACAGTGTAATAAGCACATCTATGCACAAGAATGGTACAGGGAAGAGTGTGGGGCTATGGAAAAAATGAGGGTTTCGGGAGGAAGCTTGGTTTTTAGTTCATGTGGCATTTGGGGAATTAGACAAGCATGGATTCAAGAACTATGGGAGGTTGTAGTCGTGGCATCATCCATTGAGAACCCATAAACCCCTTCTAGATACAAGGTGCAGGATGGAGAGACAATGTCATTCTTTAGGTCGATGAGGCTTTCATGGATTTCAATTTCTCAAAGGTCAATGGAAGAAAGTAGAAAACATAGTGTGGAAACCAATCGATCGTTCAACAAAACCAGGTTCTTTAAAAGTTCGTATCCATATTGATGACAATCACCCACCTCATTCTTTCTTGAAACTCATGCGTGGGATTTATTTGTTAAATGGCTTCAAGAGAAAGGTTTTTTCATGAAATGGGTTGGGGAATAGGTGGCCCTATCTAGGGTGAAGAAGTGATGTGAAGAAAACTGGACTTACAAAGTTGACCTGGTACCAAATGGATTTTTCTTAGTGATTTGTGACTTAACAGTGGGTAAGAAGTGGGTTTTTAATCATGGCCCTTACTTAATGGGAGGATTAGGGTTTTGTATTAAAGATTGGGTTCCTAAATTCAATCCCCTCAAGGAGGAGATTTAGGAAGTGTTGGTGTGGATTCGAATGTACAACCTGCCCTTTGAATATTGGGATCTGGAGACTTTGGAAATTTGATCAGTCATTTTGGGTGTTTCATCAAAGTAAATAAGGATGTGAAAAGGAAGGACTATAGTATGTATGCCAAAATATGCATTTTGTGGAAACTTGTCCCTCCTCTCCCTAACGAGATAGAAATATGTATCAACATTGGCATCTAGATGCAAATGGTGGAAGTAGAGGAGCAATCATCGCAGTGTAAGATTAGCTTGCTCTATGGGCATGAGTAGTCCAAATGCATCGAGGATAAGAAGGGCAAGAGTCCGTAGGGTAATCTTTTGGCTGAAAAAATTTAGAGTATGACAAAAGATAAGGATGATGTCAAGGTTAACAACATGATAAAGGGCCCCATTGATCAAGTTATGGATGGTGGTAGAGTATAGACTGATCCAACCAATTTGGACATGAATATTTAGCATTTACCTAATGAACTCAATAAGGAGGATACGCTCAATGCAGGGAGGCAGACCATGGAGGATATTCTTGTTCGTGTGCAAGAGTCAAAGGAAATCCCAAATGAGAGACTATTGGTAAGGATCTATTGATTTCCCCTGCTAGAACAAAAGATGGTTCTAAGGGGGAGGTGGTTTCTAATGATCCAAGTGCGTTGGATGGTCCAGATCATCCCACATCAACACCCAAAATGGATCCTGGGATAGTTGATCCTAAAGGATTATTTTCCTTGGAAGGAGACAAAGAGCTAGAAGAACTTTTCAATACTTTCTTAGAGAAGGTGAATATTTTATCCAAAGGGTAGGTGAATGAGATCTCTCAAGCAGTGGAGTTTGACGAGCCTATTACAAACCCTACTGCAATGGTTTATGAGATAGTAAGAGAAGACCATGAAACCTCTCAAATGAGGACTTTATTAATGAAGCGTATGAGGAAGAAGACATCTTGGAGAAGAGGATTGTTTGTCAAAATATTTTCAAAACCAAGAAGGGCAACATGGAGATTGTAAGAAACAAGGTAGGAGGTTAGACAAAGATAGGTTGGTGATGGCTAGAAGTGCCATTGGACGGAGTAAGATATGTTCTAGTAAGGTCTTTTTCCTTACTATGGAGCCATGAAGGCCATATCGTGGAATGTCACAAGCTACAATGCCTCTGACAAGTGGCACTCGATCAAGCAATGTCTTGATCATAAATATCTTGATTTTGTTTTGTTGCATGAAACTAAGTTAGACAAGGAGGAATTTGCTATTATTTTGTGTAAGTGGTGGAAATGGGATGGCCTGTGTGTGGAATATGCAAGAGCATTAGGAGGTTTGGCATTTCTTTGGAACCAGGAGATTGGCAAAGCTATTGAAATAAACAAGGGTCCCAAATGACAACTCATTAAGGTGATAGTTGGCAATAAAGGCTTGAATATCCTCTTCTTCAATATCTACGGGCCAATAGCCATGAATCATAAGAAGCTTTTATGGGAACATATTGGTGATCTATTAGCAAACATTTTAGAGTCCCTCATCATTCTTGGAGGTGATTTCAATGCTACCAAGAATTTAGCAGAGCAAAGTAGAAGTAAGAGTACTCTGGGCCCTGTCCATAATGATTTTCAGTCTTTTGTTTTCAATAATCATTTGAAGGTAATCAACAGATGTCGGGGTTATTTATATGGACCAGTCGGAGGAAGGGTTTCTCTAATGTTGTAAATAAATTAGATCATTTTTGTAGTGGGTAACTAGAGACTTTGCCCTTTCATTTTTTAATCTCACATTCTTCTATACTATGGACACTTTTTTATTTCTCTTTGACTCAAGTAGGGTAAGATAAGTGGGGCCAAAGGCTCACCCAATTACCATACCACCTTGTAAAATCACAACATAGAATTAATAACACAAAAAAGGAGAGAAGGGAAGTAGATCATATTCATATATTCATTCAAACTTCATACATTATGGGTCATGAGACCTTCCTAATTACAACCAATACAAATAAAAATTAATTACAAAAATAGAACAATCTTCACACATGCGAGATCCATGATCTCCAACTTCCTCTCTGGCTTCTTCTAACCCTCCTAAACCTATAACAGATCTATATATTTATATTGAACAAAATGGTCTTTAGAATCTTCTAGATCTAGCATTGGAGAAAGCAACGACCTAGATTTAGGTCCACATGCCTCCCAATGAGCGATCCCAACATTAAGATCATGACCAAATTAAATACATAAGTTGACCCAGACAAAAGATCCAAAACTAAACTCGTTGGTGAACTAGGCCACTGAGCAACACAAAACACATCAAACCCACTCCATGAAAAACACCACCAACTAGAGGCAATGCACCACCAAGCAATAACTAAACTCGTCGATGAACAAACAGGAATACTCCACTAAGAACTCCAAAGCAGTTACTGAGCACATTTAACAAGCTACCAAGATACATGATTGCCATGAACCCAAGATGCTCCTGCATCACTCTTCATATTCGAGATGACTCAACATTGAGTCAATCCCCTTTCAATTTTGAGTTCATGTGGTTTAGAGAGCCTAAGCTTGTTCCTCTTATTGAGAAATGGTGGAAGATTGTGCCCATGTTTTAGGGAACTAAAGCTTTTTGCTTTTCCAAGAAGCTTTAATTTATTAAGGAAAGGCTTGGAGAATGGAATAGGATGCATTTAAAAAATATTTAATAGGATAAAAATAGGATTGAAAGTGAATTAGCAAGGTTGAATTTATTGGTTATTGACCAAGGGATGTTTGAGTTTGAATTCCGAGAAGAAATAAACATTACTAAAAAAGTACTCAGAAGTGTTGGCTAGAGAGGAAATCTACTAGAAAGAAAAGTCTATAGAGACATGGTTGAAAGTAAGGGATAACAATACCAAATTTGTTCATGCATCTGTGAAAGCGAGGCCTTTCAAGAATAAGATTTCTAAGATTAGGGATACTAATGGAAATTTTCTTTAGGACAAGGATAAGATTAATAAGGAGGTTGTTCTTTTTTCTCCTCTTTGCAATAGTTTTGAAAAGAAAAGCATCAAGAAACAGAAAGACAACAGACTATCCCCAAAAGGGATAATCCCCAGCGGGGACACTTCCCAAATTTACAATAAGCACAACCTCAAAAAAACAAAAAAGATAAAAGAAAGCAACCCCTAGCAGGATAAGGACAAAAAATCCTCCAGCATCAGAATTAGACTAGAGTCTTCAGGAAGCCTTCCAACTCCACGAGCTGACTTTGCATAGTCTTAATAGAATATTTCAAATTAATTAT
The DNA here is from genome assembly GCA_027943335.1 of Chamaecyparis obtusa. Classification (NCBI taxonomy): domain Eukaryota; kingdom Viridiplantae; phylum Streptophyta; class Pinopsida; order Cupressales; family Cupressaceae; genus Chamaecyparis; species Chamaecyparis obtusa. Next base: position 1,096,601 of record BSBK01003447.1, read on the forward strand.
TTTTTGGTCCTTCGCCTTGATCTTCTTCCTGGTATTTGATCTAGTTCTAGTGCCCGGTCCCAGTTTCTGGCCATTTTTATCTTTCATTGTGTCATTATTGTTTCCTTCCAGCACACTGCACAATGATGCAGGGGCATTCTAGGGTACTCAGTGGATCTGCATGGGAGGTGTGTGTTTGGCCGGTGTTACTCGGTTGTAGCCTTGACTGATGATCTCGGTCATTGAAGGAACTCGGTAATCTCTGGCACTCGGTGAAAGTGTTACTTGATGATGTCTGTGGTGCTCGGTGATGCCTAACATGCTTGGTTATTTTACTGTTGCTCGGTAGTTCTAGTTTACCGAATGGAGTTTTGCATGATTTGTTGGGCCGACTTAGTGCATTTATTGTTGGTAGCTATTGTTATAGGCTGACATGTTGATTTAAATGTTTGTAAGACTATTTTGATGCTGACTTGTGTTGAATTTAATAATTGTTGGGGGGAGTTAATGGTTTCATCCAACCAACTTGTGGCTGATGATTAGTATTTATAGGATGTTTGGGGTAGGTGTTTAGGAGGATCACAGGATCATTAGGAAGAAAGTAGAAGTTCATGACCTGGAAGGCTTAGCGAATCAGATCTGAGGTTCTGAAAGCTGGAGTTGGCAAAGTTGTGGAAAAGATCTTGCATGATCTTGCAGATCAAATTATTATCTATAGTTTGTATTTGCAAAGCTAGTGGTTTGTACACTTGGAGACAAGGAGATTTCTTGGAGGCTTGTGAGCTCAAGTTTAGATCTGCCTTAGGGTTTCCATCAGTTGTTGATTATTTTCAGAATTGAACTAGCTAGTGTTGTATTAGATCCTATGATCTTGCAAAATTATTTCTGTTTGTAATTGGCCCTAACCCGGAAGGCCTTACAGCCGAGCATGTTAATGAAAATCAGAAGTTAAACAATTATTTGCTGTTGTGTTGTTGAGTATTCCGTTGTGTTGATTATTCGCTGCAAGGTTTGGACTGTCCTTAACTGGATCCACCATCCTTGACTGCATCACACAGAGTCTTCAAATTTTCCATAGTAGCTTTCATTCCAACATTAGACAGAGTAAGCAAATTCTTGAGCATGGTTTTATTGCTACTGATCTGGTCATTTAAAGGGATCATGGCTTTCTCCAAAACTTTGTTCATTTTTTCCTCTAGCTTGTGGAATCATTTGTTACCTTATCAAAAACCTCTTCATTTCTTTTATTCAAAGCAACATCCTTCTTGAGCTTATTAATGGTGTCCTCCAGCATCTCATTCCTAGTTTCTAGCTTTATGCACCTATTTTTCAATTCCACAAGGTCATTTTGAACCCATTTATCAAGATTGTAGCCATAAATTGCCCTATTTTTAGCAAGTTGAAGTGCAGTCATGGTAATAGCTCTCTTCACATGGGAGTCCCTTTCTCTCAGATCTTCCTCAAGGGAGCAATGGTAGATATTCCCTTTAGAACTATTCTCACAGTCTTCATTTTCTTTATCCTTCCCAAAGATAGGGGAATCAGAGTTAGCAGCGATATCCTCCTTCGTAGTCCTGATATCCTCTTTATTGAAGTCATCATCTGCAATATTAGCAGCCTCCGTGCTAGCATCCTTATCATAATTATCCCCTATTTTGTAATATTGTTCTTGCTTTCCCACTTCCTCAACATCATGTTTTTTTTTATCAAAAACAGCAACTGAGATATCAAGAATGTCCTTCTCCCTTTTATGAGAGTCATCCTCCTTATCATCAATATTGTCAGTGACATCCTTAGTCAGTTTAGGTTTCTCCTGGTCGGTCCCAAAATACCCTTCCACCATGTCGATAATATTTTTTGTGACATCTTCAGGATTCACCATAGCGACCTTCTTAGTAGCTTGAATGCATGAAGTGGTCATATCAACATGACCTTTGAAAGAGTTGACGGTAGCCATAGAATCCTTCTCTGAAATGACCTTGTTCTCATCATTATCATTCGCAGTCTCAACTTTGTCCATCTCATCAGTTGTAACCTCTTGACAATCTTTCATCCCAGAATCCTCATTAAGAGCAATATTGTCATCTTTTATCCTAGAATTATCTTTACCTGGAGAATCCTTCTTAGCCTCCTGACCATCCTTCAACCCAGGAGTATCAATGACAATTGTAGAAGAAGAGAGGGTTTTTTTGCTAGAAGAGGTTTTCTTCCTTAGGGAAGGACCAACAAGATTCTTCCTCTTTTTTTTGCTAACATGAGAAGGAATGGGCTTAGGGACGTGGTCCCTGGTGTACTTAGCAACTAGAAGAATACGCCCAATACAAAGGATGGGAGAATTCCTCGTCCTATGTTCAATGATACTTTGATTCAGTGAGCTCAACAGAAAGAAAGGGAAATAAACCCTATTTTCATGTTTGAAATGATTTACCAAAACAAAGTGGTAATTATAAACTCTAGAGAACCGACCCTCTAAGGTGAAATATTCCATAATAACCCTAATGACAGAGCCCCAAATATTCTCAATATTGTTCATTTCGACATAATCTTACTTACCATTTATCAAAAGGGCGTGTTCTTCATCAGTGACAGGGAAATCCTTGTACGCTTTGTTGCCCACTTTAATCTCTTTGGAGTACTGCATTCCCATGCTTTGTTGCCCACTTTAATCTCTTTGGAGTACTGCATTTCCTCAAGAGGGATGCCTGTGATTTTCACAAGAAGCTCGAGAGTAAGACTGAAGTACTTCCTAGCCAAATTGACAGTACCCTTATCCCAACCAGCATCAAATGCTTTAGAAACCTCTTTGGTGTTCCCATGTAAATGCTTAAGGAACTGGTGGACTTTTCCTTTTTTAAGCTCATTCCAAACATCCTTATCATACCTCCATTTGCAATCGGCAGGTTCCTCCCTCCTTAATTCACCTCCCACAGTAAAAATTTTACCTAGTTCCACAATCTTAGGAAGAGAGTTCTCCTTAAGTTGCAAAGTTAAAAAAATACAATCACTCGAGACTCGCTTAAGAGAATGGAGGTGATGCTTGTGATTTGTAACCCATAAAGTGTGTGAAATCAAGAGGAAGTGACAAGTTATAATTACTTGGCGCATCACCTTCAGAGCTATCATAATGAGGGGTAATTTGTGAAGTGTGTTCATGGATTTGTACTTCTCTAAATGCCACATCACCTCTGGCTTGCTCAAAGACTGAATTACATCATTTTGTGTACTCATTATTAACAATGCTTATCACCTCTTCTTTTTATCTTATTCTATCATAATTAATATGAGAATTTATCTCATCATTAATTTTAGCAGCACCATACCGTTTTAAAGTTCTATCACTTCTAGCCCCAAGATTGGTGATCCCATCTGCTACCTAATTTGTCTCACAAAAATTATGGGAGACATGGAATGACTCAAAGGATTGGGAGATATTTTTAATTTTAGCAATTATGTGCTCTGTAGTCCAGGAGGGGGGGTTGATTCCTTTGATGTTGTTAACTATGTTAAGTGAATCTCCTTCCAACCAAACATTTGTACACCCTAATTCTTCCACCAACATAATAACATTTAGAGCTACCATCACCTCGACTTTGTGATTTGATTGCAACCCCAAGGGAGCCGCTATAGCTCCCACACAATTTCCATTCCAGTCTCTGATAACACCTCCACTCCCAGAGATTCCCGGATTTCCTTTTGAAGCACCATCGAATTAGCTTTGATCCATCCATTGGGAGGGGCAGATCAAACCAAATTGGCTCTTGAGATATTAGGATGATGATTGATAGGAGGTAAATTCCAATTTATGATATCATCTTCAGACAAACTGTCCTTGAGCTTCTTCTTACAGTTGAGAATAGCATTGATAATGTTGTCTTCCAACCCTCTGTAAATATTGTTCCCAATGATCTCAAGTTTAGCAAATTTCTCCCTAAACATTTTGTTGTTTCTTTCCTTTCGAATACACCAGAAAAGGTGAGGTGGGATAAGTTTCCAGAATTCTCTAGCCAACTCATTAGAAAAAGGCAGCTCCATTGAGTAACAAATTCTTGCCAAGAGTTAGGAAAAAGCCAACACAAATTCCACTTTTTGAAAATAAGATTCCACACCCTACGAGTGTAGTTACAATGAAGCATAAGATGGTCACAAGCTTATGCATCTTCCATACAGAGAAAACATCTATTAATCAAAAGAAATCCCCTTTTAGACAAATTATCAAGAGTTAGGGGCTTATTCTGAACAAGGATCTAGAAGAAAAAATTGATTTTAGGGGTTAAGAACTTATACCATACAGTCACACGTAGATGTTTGACTTCCCTTGAAAAAAATAGAGAGCTAGCTGAGGCAACCAAGAATTCTCCATTAGAGGTAGGTGCCCATATAATTTTGTCTTGAAAGTTGTCCCTAATAAACCAAGACTGTAATTCATTCATAAGAGGGTGGAAGTTGTTGTCAATAATGCCAATGTCCTTCCATTTATTATCTTGCTAGTACTAAGAAACTTTTAATCCAAAGAAAGCTTTGGCTTGATTGATTGCTTCCTTCCACTCTTGCTTATTTGATAGAGGCTCTTTTTGAATCCAAGGGTCATCCCAAAAATCAATTTTTACCCCATCACCCAACTTCCATCTTCTCCCCTCAAGAATGATATCTTTTGAGGAATTTATACTATTCCAGATATAAGAATCATTAACTTTGTCTTCATTTTTAATGTAGTCCTCCAAATTTCTGGAATAAAAAAGATACTTGTTTCTTATAATTTCATTCCATTGCTTTTTGTCCCCATAAATTCTCCAAATTTGCTTAGCCAGGAGGGCTTTATTAACAAGTTTAATTGGTCTTAGCCCAAGACCCCCTTTTCTCTTAGGTTTGCAAACCTTCTCCCAAGCTATCAGACTTAATCTTTTTTAATCTTCAACTCCAGAACATAAAAATCTTTTTTGGATATTCTCTTTAACAACGACAAATTTATGGGGAATCTTGAAGAGACTCAGCGCATAAACAGGGAGATTTTGCAAAGAAGATTTGAGAAGTTGAAGGTTACCAGAGTTTCTCAAAAGGGATCCTTTCCAACCAACAAGATTATTATTAAACCCGTCCACAGTAAGATTCCAAAAGCTTTAAGGGGGCTTAGAGCAAAGGGGAAGGTCCAGATAAGAGGAAGGAAGATTCATGATGCTGCAACTGAGGATATTAGAAATCTTATTATGTCTATTAAGAGGAGTATTAATGAAGAACATAAAGCTCTTATTCGAATTTATAAGTTGACCTGAAGCAGAAGTATAGATAGTTAAAGATTTTTTGAGGTTTATTGCTTCTTTTACAGTTGTGTCCCCCATAATAAGATTATCATCAACAAATTGCTCGTGAGAGCAAACATATCTGACTAAAGAAGGCTGGAGACCTGATATGCTTCCCTCATTAACAAGTTTATTGATATATCTTCCAAGGCACTCAGCTAGAATAACAAATAAGATCGGAGATATGGGATCTCCTTGCCTAAGACCTCTGGAGGGTTTAAAAAAACTAGAAGATCTGTCATTAACAATAACAGAGGATGAAATAGTAGAGAATAATTGAGAAATAAGTTTTAAGACCCTAGAATCAAAGCCAAAGTGACTTAGAACTTTCTGGAGGAATTTTCAGTCCGCCCTATCATAGGCTTTGGACAAATCAAGTTTCATAAGGAATCCTTGCTTCTTCGTTGCTTCGAGGGAATGAATATTTTCATGGGGCACCACAATACAATCCAGAATTTGCCTTCCCAGAATGAAGCCATTATGCTAGGGGGAAATTATGGAAGGTAGTATGGCAAGCAGCCTTGAAGTCAAAACTTTTGCAATAATCTTGTAGACAACATTGCAGAGACTAATTGGTCTAAAAGCTTCAACCATATTAGCCCCTATCTTTTTGGGAATCAGGACCAAAAAAGTAAAATTTAATTCCCTTAGAAGAACTCTAGTACCAAATAATTCTTTGACTGTGTCCTACACATCTTTTCCAATTATGTCCCAAAACTGTTGAAAGAAGAAAAGGGGGAAACCATCTGGACCCGAAGATTTTTTCCCCTTTGAAAGAGAACACTGCATCTTTGATTTCCTTATCATTGGGGATGGCCTTGAGCTTAACATTAGTCCTCTGATAAATAAAATTAGGGATGACATAAAGGATCTCATTTTGACTTTGCATATCAAGATTTTCCTCTTTGGATAAAAGAGAGGAGAAGAAAAGGAGTATTTCCTTTCTAATATCCTCTTCCTTATTCAAGGTTTTTCCATTAGAAACAAGGGAAGAAATCCTATTGATAACTTTGTGTTTCATAGTCATTATATGAAATAATCTTGTATTTTTGTCCCCATCTTTTAGCCATAGGGCTCTTGATCTCTGTCTCCAAAAAGATTCCTCTTTAGAAATGATGTTGTGATAATCAGCCACTAGCAAATTTTTAGATTTTTTTAAGCTCCTCAGAGAGGCCCTCTCTCTGAATTTTCTCCTGGATGACCTTTAATTCATTATGTTTACTATTTTTAGCCATAAAAATATCTCCAAAAATTTCCTTATTCTAGGTTCTTACTTTCCTTTTGACAGTGCTCAACTTTTTAGCAATTCTATACATAGCACCACCATCCTGGTTATAATTCCACCATTTTGCAATACACTCTTTCAAGCTTGGGTGAGCCATCCACATTTTTTCAAAATGAAAAGGAATATTATTTTTCCCATTTAAAAGCTTAGCATTAAAAACTATGGGAAAATGATCAAAGCCAATTCTCAGAGAAGAAGATAAAGAGCAAGAAAACTTAGACATCCAGTCAAAAGATAAAAGAGTTCTATCTAATTTAACCTGTATGAGATCAAATCTAGTTCTTCTACTCATCTAGGTGTAGGATATTCCTTCCAGCTCCATGTCCATAAAAGATTGGTCATTGATGTAATCCATAAGATCCAATCTTTTGTCAATTTGAGATGGGACACCACCCATTTTGTCATCAAAATTAAGGGGAGTGTTGAAATCTCCCATAACCATCTAGCTATCCTCTTGGTACTTGCTTTTGATTTCTTTAAGCCTTTTCCAAAATTTTAGTCTAACATTTTTAGTATTGGGGGCGTAGATATTCATCAAGTTCCAAGAAAAATCATCTTTAAGCTGTTTAACTTTGACAAGAATTATATTTTTTCCACAAGCAAAACTATGCATTTAACAATGATATTATTCCAAAAAATAACAACTCCTCCAGAAGCTTCATCAGAGTCACTTCCTATACTATTTCCATTCTTAAAAGGGTGAATTTTTTCCACTTTAATACTTTACATCTTAGTTTCTTGGATTAGCAAAATATCAAGTTTGCTATCTCTCACCATATTCCTCATAACATCTTGCTTATGGGGACTATGCAGTCCTCTAATATTCCAAGACAAGATCTTCATTTAAAGAGTTGGGGAGCAGATCTCTGGGATGGTAGACTATTTTCCATCCACTATATTCTTTTTTGCTTCTTGTTCCTTGGTTATTTTATGAGTAGGTCTACCTCTTTTCTCCTCTAACGGAGATCCAACAACAACTTTCTGTTGCCTTCTAGTTTGAACTCCTCCCTAGGGGGGTACTTTCTGATTTCTTACCTGACTCTATCATCCTTTGACTCCCCCCATTATTTTTTGAATGCTTTTTGAACTTCTTTTTATCAATAACTTGTGACCATGGAGTCTCATGACGCTCCTTAGAAAGATGGTCATCAGCCAAATTCTCCTTTTGACTATCTTCCTCACTGACTTCAGACCAGCTCTTGTTGTTGCTAGCTAAAATAGGGGAATTTTCAGACCCATTAGTTGGAAACAAGACTAAGTCTAAGTTTCGTATTTTAGTTCCTCTAGAACCCATAGGGGAAAGGATATTTCCATTTTTATCTTTATCTTCTTTATTATGACTTGGGAAATCTAGTTGAACTTGCTCTTCTGATTTCTCATTAGTTGTTTGTATTCCTTCTTTAACTTTATCTACTTTGTTAGATCTTGGAGAATCCAACTGAACTGTCTCTACAACTTTATCCTCAGCTCTTTTTAGTTGTGTAGAGGATTCGACTCCTATCAGGTTCTCAACTTCTGTTTGATTTTTCGTAGCATGTTCATTATTAGCTCCACCAACTTGTTGATCATCTTTTTTCTGCTCTTCCTCATTAGGAATATTAGGTTTGATATGGGTCTCTACTGCTCCATTCTTTTCTCTCCATTCACTTCTTGTCTCTTTCTTTTTAATTTGGTGTACTTTCTTCTTTGGTTTCATCGGGCACTGTTTTGCCCAGTGCCCATATTTTTTACATGTGAAGCAGGCAAAGGGAAGTGATTCATAATCCACCATTTAAATATGTTTACCCAACCTTGAATTAATAGTAATAACCTATGGTAGGTCTGCCTTATGGTGGATGTTGACATAGATTCTGGCATAGACAAGTCTTGTCTTTGTAGTTGTCATTAGGTCAATAGAAAGAAGCTCCCCAAAAGATCTAGCCAAACCTACAAAATATCCTCATGCCAATATTCCAGAGGAAGACCCTAGAATCAAACCCACATCAGGGCCACTTCAAACATATCCGCATTCAGATCAAGTCTAGTACCCCATTTATTAAGAGCCAAAGATGATTTTTCAAACATCCAAGGGCCCCCACAAAGGACATTAGAGATGTCTTATTGATGCAGGAGCATCTCAGGTCCTTGGCAATCCTATGTCACCAAAAATAGATTTGAGTTTGTTTGTGTTGCTCGGTTCCTACTTTGACTGAGTTGGTTTGGTGTTGCTTAGTTTCCTTTGTTCATCGGTGTTGGTCAGTTATCTCTTTGGCGCTCGGTTGGCTTTGTTTACCGACAGGTTTCTTTTGAGTTTCTATTGAGGCTGACTTGTGCATTGATTATGGGTCACAAATTTAATGCTGGTATCCATCATTGGGAAGCATGTGGTCCCAGATCTGACCATTCCTTCCGTTAATTATGGATCTAAAGGCCGACTCAGTTTGGTAGCCTCTTGTATAAATGTAGCTATTTGGTTAGAGTTTAGGGAGTTGGTTTTGGATAGAAGTAGGAAGATAGAAGATTTTAGATTATTCACAAATCCTTGCATGTTTGAAGGACTTCTATAATTCATTGTAATATCTGGCCGAAACTGCAAAGGCCTTACAGCCTGACATGTTTGAATCAATTTGAATTAATATATGAATGATCTTGCATTTTCTCTCCCCCATTGTGTTGATGTTTCTTCCACATGTTGTTGAGCAAGGTGGTTCAGGTTGGGTGTGCCATTCCTTGGCCCCTCCTACCTACTCTTGCGTCACTTCTGCACTTGAGAAAACAAACGAGAAGAAGTCCTTTGGCAAAGCCGCTATGTCTACTTGGCCCTTTAGTTTCCATTTTCTAGCTATGAAAAGTCTCACAGCATCAATATTAGGTCTAGGTCCAGTGAACTTTCCCACCAACGTATTTTTCATTGAAGACACTGTATGGTCTACTAGAGAATTGGGGAGGGATATATTGAAGACTCCCTTTTTCGGATCAGAAGTATTATCAACACAAGGAAATGAAGACTTTCCTGTTGGTTTAATCTCAAACAAGGATGACCAACTACCTTTTTTCAAGCTTTCAGAAAAAAAATTGACTAGTATTCCCAGCAAAGGGAGACTTACCAACATTTGTACCTGGTTTTGAGGCACCATCTCGGGAAAGCTTTCTATCTTGATCTTTTTCCCCTTTATTTTCCTTGGTGGAGCCCTCCTTTGATTCACCCTCAACCTTATGTTGGTCACCTGCCTCGAAGATTCCCCAAGCGCTTCCAGGTGTTGGTTTTCCAGCTGAAGCAGAGTTTGAAAATGCTTGTTTTTCTATAACATTTCCACCATCTCACGAATGATTATTATTTGGGTCTTTGTCCCCTTCTGAATCCTTATCTCCCCCATTCTTCTGTAGACACATGATTTCTACTTGTACCACTATACACACATGATTTCTACCTGTTTTAGGTTTCCTGCTCGATGAAATTTTTGAATTTTCTCTCTCCAGTCATCACCTTCCCTCTCTGCTCGCCATTGCCTTAAAGATATATGATTAGCATGTGGTTGTTGATGATGGTGTAATAGTTGAGATTATTCACAAAGTGATTGACCCATGCTAGAATTCTCTATTAACTATACCTGTAAGTCTAGACGAGGTCTGAACTTCTCTATTCTCCTTTGGGATTGACAAGGAGCCAAGTTTGGATGGCTTTTCGACTAGTTTTTTTTAGAAGTTGTGGCATATTATTGGAGAGGATCTCAATGTTGTAGTTGATGAATCTAGAGCTCTTTCTTATATGTGTGGGGACTTTACAACACCTTCATTTCTTTGATCCCCAAAAAAGAGAATGTGGATTCCTTTGGGGACTTTAGACCTATATCTTTATGCAATTATGTATATAAGGTCGTCACAAAGGTGATTGCAAATAGACTAAAATTATGTTTGCCTCTAATCATATCCTATTGGAAAGTGATGTTTGGGAGCACTAGGAATAACTTAAGGGTTTTCATTTATGGAAACACTTGTGATGGAATGATCGCATACAAAGAGTTTTGGTATTGGAGACTCAGTCATGAAAATGATGAAGTACAGAATCAGGATAAGAGTATACTATGTTACATTTTTGGTCAGTGAAGATAATATATAATGTATTATGGCTTACGAAGTTAGTAGAAGATATTTTGGGATATGTAAGACCTTCAGTTAAGGTCGCACATGCTTTGGTGATGAGATCAGGAAGATACAATGATATGAAGGTATGCAGAGATAGAGAATCAGTGAAACATGGCATATGAACAGTTGCAATGATTGAGGGAAGATTAGTTGGTATGATAACATGCTGAGTTAGATGGATGTTGTATATTGCCGACACTTTGGTAATATATGATTGTCAACTCTATGTTGATCATTTGCATAAGTAATTATTATGTTTTGTAATGTATTTTGAGAGCTAACTGGATGGCATAATTAATATAAGTATAGAGTGTTTTTATGGAAGTGATAAGTGTGATTATGATGATGATATGATGGATGTGAATTTGAGAGCAAAGAGAAGATGCGAGATCAGTGTTTGATAGAGCTATAACTAGAACTATCTAAGCATAGCAGATGCTTGTATTGTTCACTTTTGAAGAACACTTTGTGAAATTATTATGATTGTAAGAGTTGTAAGCTCACCACCTTTAACAATGTTTTTGTATACCCCTAACAAGGTTTTGTATTCCTTTAACAAGGAAATGTACTATGTAACAATCAACTCCTAACAGGGCTAGATCTCCTAACAGGGATACTATATTTTATTACATAGTTGTGGGTACCATCCCCACTGGGTTTTCCCTTGGCCAGGGTTTCCTCGAAAACAAATCATGGTGTTATGAGTTATGTGTTGTGCATTTATGTTCTTTTCATTTCGACATTATTATGGTTTATTTACAATTGCTTGAAGTTTAAATTAAAGTGATGTAATATTGATTCACCCCCCCCCCCCCTCTCACTATTACCTAATCCTAACAATTGGTATCAGAGCTATTGGCTCTTGGAGAGAAAGCCTAACAGCTTAAGGGAGATCATAATGGATTTAGAAAGTTTGCAAGAGAACTTTGAAGCAACACTTGATGACCTAGACAAAGAAAAGGCTGATAATGGCAAACTAAAATTCAAGTTGAGAAGAGCAGAAGGTTTCATCAAGAAACTGAAAGAACAACTTGAAATTTCAAGAAGTCAGAAACAAGACCTTATGGATAAGATTAAAGAGGATTCAGACAATGATACATCAGACCAAGTAAAGAAGTTGGAGCAGGAAAAATAACAAATCAATCTTCTGATGATTAAAGAGGTTCAACATGAAAAGGATGCAAGATACAAAGTTGAGGAGTCACTAAAAGAAGCAAATGAGCAGATAGGATACATGAAGACTGAACTTGATCACTACAAGGATAAGTATCAGGAGTTGGAGAAGTACAATCAGATCATAAAAGGAGAACTCACTCAATCCAAATTGCATATTGAGAAGTTGCACATGAGCAGTGATAAGATTGATGAACAAAGAGAAAGACATAAACCTAAAGGATACATGAATGGAGTTGGATTCAATGAAGCAGAATGTTCTAAAACTAATGAAGAAACTCATGAAGCAAAGACTGAAGAAAGACCTACTCTTGAGAGACCTAGAGATCAGATTGGACCTTTCAGAGGTAGATGCTTTGGATGCAACAAACTTGGACATATGAAAAGAGATTGCAAAGGTGACAGTTCTTTCAAACCTTTTTTGGTTATTGTTATAATTGTTATGATTATGGACATAAGAAAGAAGAATGTAGAAAACTTGATCAGTCTAGATATAAACAAGACTACATCAAAGAAGAGTCAGCAGCCAAGATCACATGCCTCAAATGCAATAATTTTGGGCATATTGCAAGGTACTGTAAGCTATAGGTAAATCGGGATAGAAGGAGACCACCTACATGTTACAAATGCAACAACCTTGGACACATAGCAAAGTTTTGAAAATACAATGGAGAGGACAACAGAAGAGGACCAAGAGGACCACCTTCTGTGGTTATAAAGAAGAATGTTGGTGACAGTGGTAGAAGTCTTAATGAGTATATGGATGAGTTTGAGAATCATTTCAAGAAATCTGAAAATGAAGAGGATGAGAAGATATGGAAGATAAAAGAGTTCAATAAAGCATTGGTTCAGGGAGAGACAGTAGATGCTACTATGTCTTCACATGATGATTTCATTGAGACATCGACCTAGAAGGCCGCATGGCCTTAGGGGGAGTATTGGATGAAGACACCAAAATATATTGAGCCCCTAATTATGTGGATGAGCTCATGCAAGCTTAGATATGGTGTGTACAGACACTATGGAGTCTATGTTTATGATCACAACACTTGGAGATTCATATCTTGTGTTCACGAGATTTTGATTAACTGGACATTGTGTGAAGTTGACCTACCTATGATTAATGCACTTACTCAATTTGCAATGGATAAAAGATCTTGAAGCATATTATTTCTGCATCATTTGATAATCATGGACCAAGGAGAGTAGTGCAAAGAAGCATTTCAGCCACCTAGCAGCCACTTTGCATGATCATTTCAAACTAAAGTTCTAGAATTTAGCGTGTTAAAGGTATTTAGACTTTATACTATTTTAGAAGATATGGATGCACCCATGATTTTTTATGTTGTGGATAGACCGAGGTACAAGTTTAAGAAACATTCATTTAAGTCTTGTGAGGATGATTCTGAAGGAGCATTTTCGCAAACCCCTTACGATGTGTTGCATGTTGAGGATATTAGGGCTTATTACGTTGAAAGTATGAGATCATAGGAGATGTTAATATCTATAGTGAACTAGGTGGGATGATAGAAGTAGATGGAAAGATGGTAGAAGATTTTAAACACTTGGAAGACTAGTCCATTATCAAGTTAACCCTGCTGAATGAGTTCCATGAAACCAAATGGTTCAAGATAATCATAAGCAGAATCCATGACCAATTTATATGGATTGGAGAACAACCAGTTAAGATATGTCCACAAATGATTCATGAGATAACCGGATTGGATAATACTAAAGCCCTCCTAGTAGCAGAGAAGAATATCAGAAAACAAGTGGAAACCCTAACCCATTCTAAGTGGGATAAGAGAGCAATGACAGTAAATGACATCTATCAACAAGATGTGAGGTTGGTAGCTATGATATTAGGTTACAAGATATTCCACAACAGTAGACCTAACTCAGTATCAGCTGGAGTCATTATGATGGCACATAGAATGGTTAAGGAAAATAAGAAATTTAACTTATGTGAAGTTCTAGCACAATAGTTTTTTAGAAAATGTGAAGGTTATTAAGAAAGACAAGTCTAAGGCATTCAGGTTTGGTTCACTTTTGGTTCATATGTACATCTACATTGAGCACAAATTCCTTGGCATGCACCCTAGAGTATGGAAGGATGATGTACCTACTAGTATTCAAATCTTTGAGATCTACAACATACAAAATAAGAATTGGGTAGATGGAGAATTGTTTGCAATGACCAAAATCCTTCAAAGGCAGATTAAGGAAAGATATAGGATACCTGAAGATATAGTTCATAAATATAAGGACAATATATGTTTCATGCTTGAAACTAATTGTGTGTGCTTTGAGGCAGTCCAACCTATGAAGAAATGGTGCTACCCTATGGGGTATGAGGTCAGTTATGAGGTTCTAACTATGCAAGTTAAGCATGTATTAGCAGAAAAAATAGACACTTCTGAAGAAAGATGGGGAACATATTGGGAAAAGTCTAAAAAGGTTAGAGAAGAACAAGAAAAAAGGACAAGGAAGAGAAAGATTGATAAAATAGTTGAGGATATCACTGCGAAGGTAGGAATCACTAGGGAACAACTGAAGAACATAAGGAAAAATATGACAGAAGCATCTTCCAACATGGAAATTGATGCACTTCCCCCTTCTGAAGATGAAAAGACAGTAAGTCCTACTCCTGATATTATTGATTTATCATCTACACATGAGAAAATTGCAGAAGAAGTTGTACCCGTGGACACACTTAGAAGATCCACAAGATCTACCAAACAAAGTAGTCCTAAGAATCAGAAGGTAGTAGCTGAAACATAGAAGAAAGAAGAAAAAGTGACTGAGAAAGAAGAAGAAAAAATAGTATAGAAGAGGCCACAAGATCTATGGAAGCCAGACATTCAAATGTTACAAAAGAGAGTGATAAGAGATGGGAATTTGAAGACAATAAATAGATATTATGAAAGGTATGACCTTGAAAAATCAAGCAATAATTGAGGACACTATAATTGAGAACTTGTTAGTTTTTAAGAAGAATTTATTAGAGATAGAAAGAAGTATCCCCAAGGACTTGTATAGAAAGTTAGAAATAAGAAAATAATTAGCACAGTCTGAAGATGAGAATATAAGAAACAAGGCTATTGAAGACATGTTGTTGGTAGTCTCTATACAAGAGAGGGAGAGAATCATCAAAGAATATAAACCTTTATTAAGGACAAAGGCCAAACTGGTGAAGATTATGGCAAGAAAATATGATGAAGTCATAGAGGACACACAAAAGGCACTAGATAAAATTCTAATGAGCGACATGCTTGAGAAGACCTCACCTCCCAAGGTTACCAAGTCTACACCTTTGGGAATAGGAGAAAGTTCTAAGATAGTTGAAGTAAGAGAGAAAGCAAGCAAAGTTGACATGCAACCAAACTTCTTTGTCTCTGGTGTGTCTGTGACCCTTGACACCTTGCTTGATGTAAATGAACCATTTCAAGACAACTTAGACAATGCGATGATAGTTGAAGAAGAAGGACAAATAGAGGAAGAGCATACGAGGAAAAAAAAGAAGATAAGGTACAAGAGAAGGAGATACAGAAAGAAGAAAGCTAGGTAGAAGAAACAAGAACATAAAAAGTAGAGGTAAGAGTTGAGCATAAACAAGAACTAGACACCTCCTCTACTCTATTGTTGGCAAGCATGGCCAGACCAGTGAGCGTAGATGTAGAAAGCATGGATGAGGATGATCTCATGAGGTTATCCTTTGTGGCATTTGCTAAGGAAAAGGAAAGGTTATAACAAAAAGGAGATAAAAGGGTAAAGGTGATTTATAGGGCAATGGAGACAGTAAATAAAATACCCCCTACACCTATTGTTTTTCAAGAAAAGGATGATGTAGAGAACCTAGGCATGGCATTAGACATCTTTGACAGTCACTTTGAGTCATTGCTGAAGACCGCATAGGATAAGGTAGAAAAGAGTTTCCTAGAAAAGAAGTTGAAGGAAGTTTATGAGTCCATCTCATGGGACTTGGGCATTATGAAAATAACTACAAGCAAGGCCAAAAGTTGTGTGGCAAGAGGAAGAAAGGTATACAACTATTGCATAAATCTTGTTAGAAATGTTAGGAATATAGAAGATATCATATCCAAGGATAGGGCTACCTTAAACAACATAATGGACACTTGTGAAACCTCTTCACAAACTGTATTGGAGATGGATAAGTAGGCATCCAATATATTGGATAAGATTAGTGCTTTGAATGTAGAGAAAGGGAGAGTAGTGGAAAGATTTGGTTTGCTAAAGAGTCTAATCACTCCTAAGCTATCAATTCTTGAAGCTCATCTTACGGAGATGGAGAAAATAGAAGGCTCAATGACAAGTTCGTTACCCACTAAGCTAAAGGTAGCAGAGACTACATCCTATGCATTGAATGGACTGATGCATGTCAGTGAACTTCTGATTAAGCCATGGGAAGATGAAGTAAAGACCTTGGAAGACTCCTTCCAAGACATTATGAGATTGGTGAGTAAGCATTGAATTCTTATATGCTTAAAATTTTGAAATTTTGCAAGTACCTTTTCCATTGATGTCAAAGGGAGAGGAAGAGAAGAGAAAAAGTGAGAAGAAGAAAAATATGTAAATAAAAAAAAAGAGAAAAGAGAAAAAGAGAAAAGAAAAGAAAAGGAGGAGAATGTGTATATAGAGAAGTAGAAGGAAGTTAGTGCTTTGACACTTAGTCATTTTTCACTAAGTGTTGTCATCAATACCAAAGGGAGAGAGTATTGGCAAGTGATGTTTGGGAGCACTAGGAATCACTTAATGGTTATCATTTATGGCAACACTTATGTTGGAATGATCACATACAAAGAGTTTTGGTATTAGAGACTCAATCATGAAAATGACTAAGTAAAGAATTAGGATAACAATATATTATGTTACAGTTTTGGTCAGCGAAGATAATATATGATGTATTATGGCTTGCGAAGTTAGTAGAAGAAATTTCAGGATATGTAGGACCTTTAATTAAGTTTGCACGTGCTTTTGTGATGAGATCAAGAAGATATAGTGATATGAAGGTATGCGAAGACAAAGAATCAGTGAAACATGGCATATGAATAGTTACAATGATTGAGGGAAGGTTAGTTGGTATGGTAACATGCTAAGTCAAATGGATGTTGTATATTGCTGACACTTTGGTAATATATAATTTTTTGACTCTATGTTGATCATTTACATAAGTAATTATTATGTTTTGTAAAGTATTTTGAGAGCCGACTAGATGGCAAAATTAATATAAGTATAGAGTGTTTTTGTGGAAGCAATAAGTGTGATTATGATGATGATATGATGGATGTGAATTTGAGAGTAGAGAGAAGATGCGAGATCAGTGTTTGACAAAGCTATAACTGGAACTATCTAAGTATAGCAGATGCCTGTATTGTTCACTTTTGAAGAACACTTTGTGACAGTATTCTGATTGTAAGAGTTGTAAGCTTGCCACCTTTAATAGGGTTTTTGTATACCCCTAATAGGGTTTTGTATTCCTTTAACAAGGAAATGTACTATGTAACAATCAACTCCTAAGATGGCTAGATCTCCTCACATGGATATTATATTTTAGTGCATAGTTGTGGGTACCATCCCCACCGGGGTATTCCCTTAGCTAGGGTTTCCTCAAAAACAAATAATTGTGTTATGTATTGTGTATTTATGTTCTTTTCATTTCAACATTATTATGGTTTATTTACAATTGCTTGAAGTTTAAATTAAAGTGTTGTAATACTAATTCATCCCCTCTCTCAGTATTACCTAATCCTAAGATATCCAATGAGCAAAGTGGCTTTGTTTCTGACCGTTCAGTTGTGGAGGGATTTATCATTGCTCATGAGGCTATTCATTAAGTGCAAAGTGCAAAAACATAAAGAATGTTGGTAAAATTGGATGTTCGTAAGGCATATGACCATGTTGATAAAAATTTCCTATTATACATGAATTGATGTGCATGAATTTTATTAGGAAGATCATTCAAACTATTGAGTAGAAAGATGATGAAGTTCTTTTGGAATGGTAGTCAAGGGAAGGACAAAATTCCCTTTTTGGCATGGCATAAATTTTGTGCCCCAACATCAACAGGTGGTGTTGGATTGAGAAATTGGACATTAATTAATGAAGCAATAGGGGAAAATCTCATCTGGATGATGTATAAAAAATTTGATTAGAATGGGCTAGAATCCTAAAATACAAGTATCTTGATTCTTAGTGTAGGAAAAGGGTGTTGACTATGAGGGATCCACCACGAGGATCAACTATTTGGAACTTTATTGGACTATAAATATTTGATCATGAATCACATCTCTTGGAAGATAGGTAATGGCAAGAAAGCTAGCTTTTGGGAGGATTCCATAGAAGGTGAGTCGACCCTAAGTATTGAGAATTACAAGGAACATAATCAGAGAATTACGAGGTAGAGGTGGGGGAGGAGTGTAGTTGATGACACTACTAGATTATACTTGTATGGTGTGGCTACATGGTCCTAGAAGAAGATGGGTGTTCTTAGGTTTTTTGTGGCTGAACAACATGAATTGCATGAGATCTCAGAGAAACAAAATTGTATCTTCACGAATGGGGAGGATGAGGTTATTTTGTGCGGATCTAAAAGTAGTCAATACTTAGTCAAGATTGGGTATAAATTGGAAAAGGTTGAGATTGAGGACTCAAATTGGTCAGGTCATATGTGTTGGAATAGGTATTATCTTCCCTAAGCAAGGGCCTTTGCATAGCTCTCTATTAAATATAGGGTTATTAGTGGAGAAAGGTTGATGAAATATATCTACCATGGTCCTACTAAATGCATGTTGTGTTGTGAACAAACAGAGAATGTAGATCATCTACTACTACATTGTAAGTCCTATATTCAATGTTGGTATTTTATTTTTAAAAATCTTAATCTATCCTTTGTTTTCCCAAGCTCACTCAAACAAATTTTCCAGAGTTGGAATTGTCTAAAATCAAAGTCATCTTTATCTTGCATCAAGCACATCTACCCATCAATAGTGGTCTAGGAATTATGGAAATAACATAATCGACAAATTTTCCAACTAAAAGTGGAATCGGTGAACAAAATTTGCATTAGAATTGAGAATGCAAGCTCGATATTGGTTAATGTTGGAGTATCTTTGGAGAATCCAAGTAGATTCCCATTTTGTTTGATAAACAACTTACTATAAAAACTTGGTCTATTATGAAATTCTAACCCATTAATGGGCTTTCGGGGGCTTATTCCAATTCAAAATTAAGGAGTGAGGCATAGTGGTAGAAGCTAGAGGCGAGGTAGATTAAAATGAAATTTGATGGTGCTTCCAAGGGTAATTTGGGGCCATCTGGTGTTGGATGTATAGCTAGGAACCCAGAAGGAAATATCTTGGTAATCGAGACAAAAAAGATAACAATTGGGATGAACAATGGTGCAGAAGCATAGGAGACACTATTAGAAGTTGTAAAAGGGGAAAAGGGAAGCAATGCAAAAGGGTGTATTACTCTTTTTCCAAATTTCACACTTGGAAGGAAAAAGTCCCAATAGCCTCGAGTGAGGACCTAAGCATTGAATGGGACAGCGATCCTTTGCTAAATATGTAATTAAAAAATAGAAAAGAGGAAATATGCAATGTAGATGACAAAATAGATGAATAGAGATAAAACTAGAAATTACAAACTCAAAACTAGATACGAGCTAAATCAAGGCCCATATTGTTACATTGACATGTGATTTAAGTTTGGACTAAAATAGCAGTGTACAAAATATTTTAGATGTTTTGTACCTAGGCATAAAATATTTTAGGCATTATGTACTTGACACTTCATTCACCTTGCATTTTGTACTTGTCATTTGATTCACCTTGCATTTTGTACTTGGCACTTGATTCACCTTGCAAAAAGGTAAATGTTTGATTCACCTTGCATAAACCCTCATTGATAGATGCAGGAATTGTTCATACCTATGAAGACGATTGAATGTGCTTGGAATCAAGGAGTTTACCTTGAAATGTAGAATAATAATCAAGTATGCCCTAAAAAATGCATGGATCTATGAACTCCACTCCTATGTATTTAATGTAGATATGCTTTATATTCGCTTGGAATGAAGGAGAGATGAATGAAACACAAGGGCTTGACTTAGTGAACCTAAATCATAGCACATGCACTTGTGGCATACTAAAGAATCCCCATAGTTTAGAAAATGATTATCCCAAACTCCTTTTTTGTCACCCCCTCTAATACCCACCCAATAACCCCCACACCCCCCGCCCCCCTAAAAAACCCCTCCCCCTTTTTTGTGCCCATTTTAAAAGCCCCAATATGAATGCACATGATATTGTATTGCCCTTTCAATGAAGACCTCGTAGAATGCATATGGAAGGATTTTATTTCTTGATTGAGAAATTCTCTACCTAGCCATCATGAGAGAGAAATTTATTTCAATAGAGAAGATTACCTTGGAATTGAATTTAATGAATTGAAGAAACTACGTCTTGGGTGTTTGCCTTCAAATCTTGGATTCAATTGTTTGATTGCTCTTGATCTCTTGATTGTACTTGATAGATTGAGTGTAGTTATGATATTAAATATCAAATTGAGGAGAGATAGAGTGTTTATATACTTCATCCATCATTTTGGGATTAAAAAATGAGCCAGGTTGACCACAGGATCTAATTTCCCACTAACGTCCTAACATAGGGCTCCAAGACAAACTTGGGCCAAAAAGTGTTGGAACAGAACATTTGAAATAATTTGTACCCCAGTACAAAATATTTGATATGTTTTTTTACATTGCTATTGAATGTTTAAAACATTTTGTACCTAGTAAATCAACCCATATTCAAATTGGGTATTGGGATGGTCGAAAAGATATGGGAAAAAAGGAATTAGATTTTTAGGATAGAGTGTAATGAACATTAGATTTCAAAATCACCAAAATAGGGACTAATAGAGCATCTAATAATGGGTGCTAACTTTTAGGATGGTACATTTATCCTGCACTTTATCGAGATTATGAGACAAACTCATGCTTGCGATAAAGTAGATCAATGCATAGGAATGATATTATTAAGGTCAAAGAGACAAAGAAACATCAAACCCTCAAGTGAGTTAAGTCCTCATCAAATCCAAAACCAAGATAAAAGAGGCATCACCCGAAAGAGAGAAAGAGAGGAGAGAGGGGCATAACCAATATCCTAGTAAGGTATTTCCTTACTATGGATCATGCAAAGAGAAAGTGCTACTACAAAATATGACATTAATAGTCTAGTAAGCTATATTATGCTAGTCAACCCATCAAAACAAATAGATTAGTCCTTAAGGAAGACATTGTATCCATTAAGGCATAACCATTAGCCTAGTAAGGTATTACCTTGCTATGGATCATGCTAAGGGAAAGTGATACTTCAAAAGATGACATTGATAGTATAACAAGTTTTTTTGTGATAGTAAACCCAACAAAGCAAAGGGATTAGTCCTTAAGGAAAGCACTGTCTCCGTTAAGGGATCTTGAAAAAGGCAACCAGTCCTATGGAAGACATTTTCTCTAAAGGAATCTAGGAAAGGAGGATTAGTCCTTAAGGAAAGCATTATCTCCATTAAGGGGTCTATTGAACAATGCACATGGGCATGATAATGAAAAGATGAATGTAAGGAAAACATTGTCTCCTTAGCTATCTACACAAGAGAGATTGCATTGAATCATTGAATGTGTGTGTGTGTGTGTTAAAAATGTGAAATAAGGAGTAGAGTGTATACCCTCATTTTAAAGTGATTGAAAACACCTTAATGAGAGAAATAGCATTAATAGATCATACGTGCATCCACAAGAAGAGTTTCCACTGTGAGATGCCCCTAAGAAAGGATAAGATAAGGTAAATAAACACATGACAAAAGAGAGCATGATATAGATATACTAACTCATGTGTTAGTATGATTTTATGATAACTCATGTGTATCAAAATTATATTAAAAATAACTATCATCATTCACAAAGGTAGTAGAACTACAAGCACAATGGAAGAATTTCAGGTAAGAGTTGCAAAAAAGAGTCTTTTTGGGCCAACATCATAGAGACCAAAAAGAATAGGTAACTATTATTTTACATCATCCCCAAAAAAGAAACATAGAGGCACATTTACAAATAGTGTCACATGCACAACATAACATGTAACAACATATAGAAGAAATGAGATAAAAAAAATAGAGGAATTTTATAATAGGTCGATTCCTTCATCTCCTTGTGCCAATAGAGCAACAAGGGTCACCCAAAGAAATCTAAGAAAAAACATATAACATGTGGGACATCACAAGGGAAGCATATTACAACAATAAAACACAAAGGATGCAATGTACAAGAGGAACTAGTCAACGCATATTGTCTAGCCCCCCATCTAGGTTTGTAGTATTTAGGGAAGATGGGCAACACACAAGATGAGAAACATCAAGTATGGCAGATGGAACAATATCCAATTCCAAACAAGGATCATGTTAAGAATATGGGTCACTTTCTTTGTCACTAGGACTAAGAGATAATTTTGTTACAAATCTAGCTGGTAAATCAAGATTAACATCAATAAACTCATGGATATCATTGGAAACATTAAATTCATCATTATCAAGAGTATAATGTTCATCCAAGTTAATTTTAATAGAATATAAGATACAAATAGAATTATAATGTTTGTTCAATTTCATTTGTTTTCAAATTAACTTCCTCCTTGGGTTATGCATAGGTTGGTCAAAGGAAATCAAAGCATTAGTAGGTGTCTTAGGGGAGGAAATATTTTGGGGATTACACTCACAGGCTTTAGCAAAATGTTTATGATAATGGTCACAAGCACAATGGTTATGTTTAGTTTTGCTTGAGATTTGGTTTGGTTTAGGATCAATCAACATCATGTCCTTTTCTTCTTTAAGGGGAAGAACAAAAGGCACCACACTAGATTGAGAGATAGCATTTGCATAATGTTTATAGGATAAATGGGGTGGAACAAAAGCATATAGAGGTGTGGAAGGTGTAGTAATAAGTCTATGTCCAGGGAAAGGAGATGGATTAAGCTCACAAATCTTTTGGATTTGAATTTATGATAGGATAAAAAAGACTGTCTTTGTGAGGTTGAATTAGTTGGCATGGAAGGCTAAAAGAAGAAAAGGTCAAAGTTCCATCAAGGCTATAAAGGTTGATAGAGACTATGATTAATTGTGATTATTTCTCCATCAAGGGGAAATTTTAAACACTTATGAATAGAAAGGACCATGAATTTCATGGAGGTGAGCCAAAGAAGACCAAGTCTAACTTGAAACTGATCGGGAGTTGGGATGACAATAAAGGTGACATTTAGAGTTTATCACTAACTTTTATGAGAAAAGTAATGCAACCATAGGTAGGATAAGTGAAGCCATTAAAAATTTGGATCATCACATCACATTTATCATATAACTATTGTTACAATTGTCTACAAGGACACCACAAGAAAAAGACCATTAACCTTTGCTACAATGTAAAGAGGATCATCAGGTGCTTTAATCATCTATTGAGGATCAAATACAATGAAAATCTTAGGTTTAGGTTTGGGTTTGGGTTCAAATTGATTAATAAGGTTGAAAAAATTGTTTCTTTTAGTACACTCAACATCATATCCAACAACATGGGTGGAAGAAGAAGGCAAAGACCAAGTAGAATCAATTGTATTGGTTGAATGAGAAGGTAAAGGATTGGTATAAATTTGCAAGTTTTGGTTGGGAGGTGCTACAAAATCATTTCCTTGATCATTAACACCCTCAACAGATATACCATTGGAATCAATGAGGTCTTATAATAGATTTCAAATGGAAACACTTCTCAATATCATGGCCAAGTTGATGATGATTCTAACAAAAAGCTTTGTGATCAAAGGATTTAGGCAAAGGTTTGGATGTTTCAATTAGTTTAATGGGAGGAAGTTGTAAGACATTAGCATTTATCAACTTAAACATCACATTATGTGAAGATTTAGAAAGAGGTGTAAAATTACAAGGTATAAAAATAGATGACAAAGGAGGCACAACTTTGGATGTTGTTGTCTAGTGCTCATCAACATGGTTTGATGAATTATTTATTTTGATGAAGCTCTTAGGTTTTTGAAACTTTTGAAAGGACTAAAATGTGGCATTACTTTTATCAACTAAAGCTATTATAGGATTTCTCTCAAATTGACTCACTTGAAGCTAATAATTATGAAGCATTGTAAACAACTGAGTAAAAGAAGAAAAATAAAAAAATAGTATCTTATCTCTAATGTATTTTTGTAAACTAGAAATGAAAATATGCTGATTATCCTCATCAAGCACATGATAACAAATACGAGCATGCAAATGCTTAAATATACCAATGAAACAAGAAAAATTTTCTTTAAAAACTTCTTTATAATGCATCAAATCAGTCAAAAAAATCTTACAACCAATATTTATTTTAAATTATTGAATGAAAACATAAGCAAGTTTTTGAAAGGAATCGATGGAATAAGGAAGTGAAGAACAATACCATCGAAAGGTTTTATCTTGAAAGGTTCTAGTAAATAGTTTATCCATGAACCTCTAATAATGATAGAAATTGCTACGTAATGTTTGAAAGGTTTTAATATAAATCAAAGGATCAACCTTACTATTATAAGTCTCTAAATGAGGATTTTCCATTTTATTATGGGATGATGACATGAATGATGTATAAGGAAAAAGGTCTAGCAATGTCACAAGTAGGAATGTTAAACTTTGTTTGAATCTTGGACATAATTTGTTGTTGCAAAGATGAAATAATTTGAGCTAATCTATTGATACTAGATTCAGTAGAAAGAGAAGTAGGAGGTACATGTGAAAGGTTTGGACCATTATGGGAAATGGAAGGAATGGTAGAATATGAAAAAGGAACTCTATTGTAAGTGGGCATGGATGAAGGTAAGGAAACATTGGAATACTTGAAGAAGGAGGAACAATAGGATTGGGAATTCTAACATGTGTAGGATTGGTGTTTTGAATGGAAATGATCATGAGAGGTGGAGCATAAGTAGACACACTTGGTTTTGAGGTAGGAATAGGAATGGATGTCTCAAAACTAGTGGTAGGTAGAATGAAACCTAATTCTCAAGCACAATCTCTAATAGGCTTGACATTATTAGCAATGAGATGATAGATAATGTGCAAGATGTTAACACCATGTTCATCATTATGAAATATCTTCCTCAAACCCTCTACTATGAAGATGACCTTGGGATTGGAGTTTTCTTGTCCTAATCATTGCTCATTTTTTTCAAAGTAATGTGAAAGCTTTTGCACTTGAATAGAAGGAACTCTTAAGGTCTCATCTTCGTCATTAGAAGAGTGTGAAGAGTTGTTCTCAATATTAGGAGGAATGTCATTAGTAGGCATGTTGGTCTCATCAAGATTACTAGGAAACATAGAGGACTTGGGGTCAAAGGAACCCATAAGTCTATGGCTTCTACTAACCAGAATGCTATAAGTAGGACTCAATGTAATAACACTCATGCACAAGAAAACAAAAGATAGATAGATCTAATGTAAATATGAACTTTGAAAGAGATTTGCAAATCAATTAAGCATAATAACACATTTAATAAAAATCACATCTAACCATCAAATCAAATATGAGGATCTAAAGATACACTGATTAATGTGATCCATACAAAGGAGATCTAGACACTAAATCCAAATGGAAATGTCATGAGTTAGGTTCACTGAAGATGTACAAGGGAGAAAGGGAATCAATGCAGAGTGGTAGATTACTCATCCTTTTACAATAAGGCTCACTACCAAAACAACAATGCTCATTTCCAATTGAGCTAACTACTCTTATACAAAGTAGATATCATAATATAATCATGAACTATATAAACTACATTTGAACATGCATGAACAATTCCACGGATAAGCTCTATCACCATAGCCACCAGTAGAACAGCAAAGGATTGATCTACTACTTTTGGTATGTAAGCACCGATAGGATCTTAAATCTACCACCATGGATACTATTGCTCATATACACTATTGTCACAAGATTTCTTAGCCACAATTACCACACTAATTCTGCACACATTCCACACCTAGATACAAAGAAGTTCTTCTTTATTTATATTGATATCCAACCTTACATATGTCAGCTTCACACCAAGCGTGTGACAACACCGATGAAACAAATATTACATTTATATTTAATGCAAAGCATCGATCCTAAATCTAGGATATATAAGAACGTGCTACAATACAACCCATAGATATGTTGGGCTTAAGGTAGTACCGTTCATTTTATTGAAGCCATATGAATACCATAAACAAGTCCAAAAGATGAAGACATAAAATAACCATTACCAGCAAATGAATGATGTCCATTGCACGTTGTAGCTAGAGCACCAAAACTATCTAATGAACTACATATCAACAATCACTAGAAATTGATAGGAATATCCAAACACTGAAACCATACAAGAGTACTGATGCATATTAAGCACTGATATAATATAGTACACTTTTCCCTGAAGCACCATTGAACATAAGAAATGCTAAACTAGAATTCCTGTCCACATATAGATGACTAACTGGATATACCCCATACTTGCCAACAACCAACTAATATTGCTAAAGTGTCAGTATGGAGGTTTTGACATCAATGGTAATCAATGCCAACAACAATACTAACAATCTCCCCCTTTTTCATTGATGACAAAACTTCAAAAACTTATCTAGAACGAATAATACTTTACATGTATTCCAAAATACTCCCCCTAAGTAAATGTAACCTAATTTTTCTCCCCCTTTTTGCCACAATGGAAAAGGGCCAAAACAAAAAATATACGAAAGATATTTAAACTAACACATCAGATTTTACAAAAATACCTTTGAGTAACTCTCCTTCAAAACTAGAAATTCCTTCTTCCATTCAACAACTATCACCTCCATGTAGACACAAAAACTATCACATTCAACCAATTTGTCAAATGATTTCACCCAATCCAAAAATTAAGACCTTTGTTTATACTCTTTTACATCAATTATGATGCCAACAACATGCTTTATTCTAACTTCAATCATATCCTTCACAAGCCAGAATGTCTTGATCTGTTAGGCCCAAAGAAGGCAAGCATAACTGAGAGGGGGGGGGGGGGGGGGTGAATCAGGTGTAAAAATTGAAGCAACATGAACAAACCTGAATGATAAATAGTAAATACAAGATCCACAATACATAACACAAGAACACCATATTTGTTCTTGAGGAAACTCATTAGGGAAAACCTTTGTGGGAGTCTAACCCACTAGATGATGTACTCTACTAAAAATATTGTTTGATTAAGAGCACGAAGGTAGAGAATAAAAGGTGCACATACACCCAAAGGCTTATAGTTGAATCTGTAGGCACACTGCCAAGATAACACTACTCACAATACAATCTTAGCTCTAGCCCTTAGTCGGGTTCACCGATCTTCTTTACAATCACATCAAGATGGACAAGCAGTCCATTACAACTGAACTAAGAAACATCATCTCCTATGCCTATATAGTTCCAATGAAGTAAATTTCACACATATCCTCATATACATGCATACATCCTCTCACTCATCTCCTATTTTTATTTCAATTACAAAATGATCTCTCATATATATTGATTACAAATAATAATCCTCCACTAGGTCGGCTAAGACCTATTTCTAATAAAAGATATAAATAATATGCTCAAACACCAATGCAATCCAAATCAAGTTGGATAATACTTAGATATGACCCAAATATTCAACCTCAAACATGCTACACCATCGCTAATGCAACACCAAGACTTGCAAAATGTTATTCCATGAAGTTGGTTAGGACTCAAATGTAGAAATGCCCACACACTACCAAAATAAAAATTTAGATATCCTCAATCAATGTGGACCAACAAAATGATCAACATACGATCCAAAAACACAAATAATAAACATGAATACCATCCAGAACCTTCACATCAAATCCAACTCGAAATCCAAACTCACCTTTAGCATTGATCATCAAGAACACCGTCTCACCGAAATCTGTCATACCAAAAGATAGATTGTTGTACTCTGAATCATGAGCAATAGTAACTACATATACAATGATAAGGCATAATGATAATACCATCTTCCCAACCTCTGAATCATCAAATCTACCTCATACCAAACCAAATACTCAACCTCTGCACACAGAAGCACTGTAATACTAGCAACCAGTAACTCAACCATAACTCACTCAAACAATCATGTGAACCTCTATAAGTTAACAAGCATCAACTACAAACATCTCAAAACCTCCAACAAGAATCACAACAATAGATCTTAAATGTAGCAACCAAACCATTCATTTCACCAATACTGAACACTACTCAACACACTATTTACAACATCAAATAGTATGTTGACATCAATGAAAAAACATTAATGCCAACACACCTCAACAATCTTTGACCTGCTCAACCAAACCTCTAACATTGATCAAGTCTTCTCTTTGTCTTTGTTGCAACAACAATTCTACCTAAAGTTCACCTACTATGATCCTTTGTTTTCCATCTATATCCTTAAACAAGTCATATATTTTTCCCAGCTCATTGACCTCTATCTCAATCTTTTCACATTGACCTCTGAAGTTGTCAACCACAGTAGGTCACCGAAGATAGTATCAATAGACATTATTGATCTATTCCATGAAAGCTTTTAATTTACCGATAAGCAAGGATAGTATTTGCATTGCATTGTCATGCTTCTCAATTCTATTTTCTACAATTGAGTAATTAGCACTGAACTTCAACAAATTGTTCTCTATATGTACTACCATCTCTCCAAGAAGAATACTGGATACACTAGATACCATAATTTTCTTATTGATTAGATGATCAATTAACAACTTCAACACCAAGGTCCTAATGACTAAAGAATATAAACCACTAATTTTGTAAAATTCTCCCTTAACCAACATACTTTTAATAGTGTCAGAATCAACAACATCTGATTCCTTTAGAGAAAACACACTTTTCTCTGCTTCTTCCTTGAATTCTGTCTCTTCCTCTAAATCTTCTTCTTCACCGACTTCTTGCTCTCTGATTTTTGAAACAATAATAATTTCCTTCTCTTTCTCACTTGTCTTTATCCTCTTTGGTATAGAATATGAACCACTGATAAACACTTCTAGCTCTTTTTGTCTCGAAGAGGGACCTCCTAAACTTTTTATCGGTAAAGTACCAATGACCACCAGTCCAAAGCCAAGATTCTTTAGATGAGTCATGAAATATGCCTTCCAGGTGTCTACCTTATCTTCCAACCCTTCTAGGTACCTATAAATTTTATTACTAACAAGGATGTTGGTCCTCCATACAACATTCTCTTTATTAGACATACATCTCATGAAATAGAATACTAAGCACATGATCAACAAACCAAAATAGAAATTGTAATTGTCTTCCACTGACATCTTCACATTCAAATTCAAATTATCTAATAGAATTTTGCATAAATCCATTTGTACATTCACATTTACCATTATACATGACATATATACAACCACAACAGAATTCAAACCATCACAATTACAAAATTAAATTTTGTATGACATGTCAAGAGAAACATACCTTATGATAGGATCTTCAATGGTAAATAGTTGAAAAGCGCGTTGGTCCCTACCAATCACCGTCAGGGCTTCTACCTCTTCATAGCTGATAGATTTGTTTGTAGGTACTTCACCAACACTACATAGACCAATGATTTCCTCAATTACTTCCTTTGTCACATTGTAAGGTCTATCCAATACCAAGGTTTTGCTTTGAAACAAACTTAGTACAAACTATATGAATCCTATATCATCGCACCATGAAAATTATCCCCAAATGTCGAGCCCTAGTTTTTAGACTCTCCACATTCTGTCCATGGGAAAACCAAACTCCAATTACTTTATATTACCATGATCAAATTCTTTCAACTCAAATCCTTTCTCCATTCTTTTTTTACACAAACATAAACAACAAACTTGGGTGCCATGAACCACCTTATAGATTTAATGCTTTTGTCACTCTATAAATTCATAATTTTCCTTCTTGGGATACTATGCCAAATGATTTGAATGTTTAACCTTTAAAAATTCATGAACTGTCATGATTGAGATTTCTGCTTTAATTAATTATTGCTGATGCAACCATTGTACTTCACATAAACAATCACTCAAAACCATCTTGTCATCATTAATGTCACTTCACATACACCGATAATAACCTAGTTGCAACTGGTACCTT
Source organism: Chamaecyparis obtusa (assembly GCA_027943335.1). NCBI lineage: Eukaryota > Viridiplantae > Streptophyta > Pinopsida > Cupressales > Cupressaceae > Chamaecyparis > Chamaecyparis obtusa. Next base: position 1,126,731 of record BSBK01003447.1, read on the forward strand.
GTTGGAATAAGGGAGGTGTAAAATTTGAATTATTCAATACTCCCCCTAATACAAAGCTCTCAAATCAATTGTCAATAGGACAAGTATCAGGATCTGGTACCACCAAAATATTTGCACCATCATATTTCTTTTTCCATTCCATATTATCCTTCTGAGATCCACTAGATTCTATAGTATTATTATCACATTCGGTATTTATGGAACCATTACCAAATTTGCATGATTTAGCATAGTGACCAGTCTACCCACATTTGAAACAATTCACATTCCTTTTTCCTAACTTCACTGATAAATGATTATATCTGCATTGACTAGATTTATGACCAAAGTTATGACATACATAATAATTTCCATAAAAATATTAATCTTTGCATTCTCTTGATATGAGACTTAACTCTTACACTAACTCTCTTTGTGACCAACTTTATGATAGATAAAGCATTGAATTCTTTATTCCTTTCTCATTCTACAATCAACTACCTTATGACCAAAAATTTTGAAAGCATAACTACAACCATTAAAAGTTAAATACTTCTAAGCATTTGGTTGTCTTACCAGAGACCTCCTTGTGGATGGATTTTGATTTTTATCCTTACTTATCATTCCAACCTTTACATCATCCTCAACTATATTTCCTTTGCCTCTATCATTCTGATTTGAGAATTCTCCTTCTTCGTGACCTTTCTGCGTGTCTAATAAATTATCAAGAATATTACTTCTTTCACATGCCTTAGATTCTCCCTTTATCCTTTCCAATTCTAGCTTTAGCTTATTATGTTGTTTTGAGCTATTTCTAATCATCTCCTTGAAGTTTTCTTTAGTCTCTTTCCAATCTTCCAATGCATTTTCTTGTTCAAATCTTATTAACTAGGCATTCTTTGACTTGTAATTTGATCCAACTCCGATGAGATCTTCCTTATGAGCCTTTCCCTTTGACTCTATCTTTGATTCCTGATATGGATTTACACAAACCTCTTTTGGTTTTCTCATCTCAGTCATCTCTCGTTCTAGCTCTACAATTTTATCATTTGATTTCTTTAGTTCTCAACTTACCTCCTTGTGTCTAGCTTTGAATTTCTTGATCCAATCCCTTAGCACCCTTAAAAATGCAAGTATTTACTTCTTTCATATTTTCCTTCAGGTCTTAATTTTTTGATTTAGTACCTTTAATGTCACTCAACATGATCTACCAATCTTCCTCAGTGTAGATACCTCATTCTATTTGTTCAAACAAATAAGATCTCCCTCAAGCAGTTAAGCTTTATCAGCAAGGGACCAAGCTCTGATACCAATTGTTGAACATGTCGAATAACTGATAGGGGTGAATCAATTATTCCCACATAAATTATAAATTTTTCCTCTGTTATTCAACTCATAAACAACAATGATAACAACTTTATATTTGTTGGTTAGGCACTTCAAACATCCACACAAAATGTAACCATTAAGAACACAAAAACACTAACACAAAGAACACTAAGATTTACGTGGAAACTCAAATTGGGAAAAACCATGGAGAAGCTAATTCTCATAAAATATAAAACACATGTTAAGGTGACACCAATATGGTGATTTTTACAAAGGCTCACTGTTGATTGTGCTCACTACAAGTAGGCTCACTGCCGGTATAATAAGGATCACTACCCTTATACAAAGTAGATATCATAATATAATCACAAACTATACAAACTGCATATGAACATGCATGAACAGCTCCATAATTAAGCTCTATCACCACAACTACCAGTAGAACACTAAGGGATTTATCTACTGCTTTCAGTATGCAAGCACCAATAGGATCTTCAATCTATCACCACATATACAACTATTCACATACATTTTTGTCACGAGATTGCTCGACCACAATCACCACACTGATTCCACACACATTCCACACTTGGACACAAAGAAGTTCTTTATTTATATCAGTATATGGTCTTACATATGTCAACATCACACCAAGTATGTGACAACACCGATACAAAAAATATTACATTTGTATTTAATGCAAAGCAATGATCCTAAATCTAGGACATACATATGAACACGCTACAATACAACCCACAGTTTGGTCGGACTTAAGGTATTACAATTTTATTTTTACTATAACCATTTGAATATCACAACCAAGTCTAGAAGACAAAGACATAAAATAACCATTACCACCAAACAAATGATGTCCATAGTATGTAGTAGCCAAAGCACCAAAACTATCTGATGAACTACACATCAGAAGTCACTAGAAATTGTTAGGAATAGTCAAACACCAAAAACCATAAAAGAGTACTGATGTAAATGAAGTACTGATAGAATACAATATGCTTATCCCTGAAGCACTATTGAACATACGAAATTATCAACCAAAATTCTTGTTCACATATCGATGACTAACATGATATACCCCATACTTTCCAACATCCAACTGATATCGCCATAGTTTTGGTATGGAGGTTTTGACATCAGTGACAATCAATGCAAACAATAATACTAACAATGATTAATGCCATATCAAATGGGAGGGCTCATATGTGGTGCTTAGATAAAATAATTCAGATCATTTAAAAAAAACTAGAAAGCTTTAAGAATTTCAAAGTCACTCACATCTTTCACAAAGGGATTAAGTTGGCAGATTCTCTATCCAAATTTCCCCTTCACTGATAAATTTGGAACAAACATGGTAGGAAATTTGGCGATGGTAGCATTTGATGTGTAATGATGACTATTTATGCAAGAGTACGTTGGTAGATGGGTGAATTATGTAATGAGAATAATATCTCACCTAGACTAGGCATGCGAACAATGAAGTATGATGGTACATTTATGAAGGTGGTAGAATAGCCTTTTGGTCTAAATTATTTCCATTTTTGTGGGCATTCATCGGGAATGTTTTTTGCCAACATCTAGTGTTGTGTAGAAGGAAAGTGACAGGTGTAGGGGTGAGATGGAGACAAACTTCAATTTTAAGGCTAACAAATAGTAAATGTCCTTCTAGGGTCAAGTCATAGAGGAGAGATTAAAGATCACCTTCACTATAGATGATCTATTATTCCTAATGTTGGTTAGAGCACTATTGGGAATTGATTTCACCATCTCCAAATTCAAATACCACATGAACACTATAGTTTCCTCCATGTCCTATGCACAGGGATTAGAAATGGACACTCGTGCAGGGGTTAGGAGTATTGTGGAGTGATGCATCAAACCATATTAGAGAATTGGACTGGATGAAGTCTTGAATCTGGCTGAACTGGGTGTGGATTTTATGGCAATAAGGGGTGACTAGATTAGTATATTTGGCTACCCCCATCATGTCCACCCATTTTTCCTTTGGGGTGCGTTGGAAAATAAATATTGACACCATGAAGAGGTTGAGAAATATTAGAATATGATCAAAGATTACATGCAAGACTAGGAGACAATGTTGGTGGTAGAGTTTTCTAGAGAGAAAATGGGTTGGTGTCTTGCCTTGAATACAAACTTACAAATTTTTGGAGGCAAATACACGTGTCTTTTCAAAATGACTGATTGGAATGAGCCCTATGTTTTGGGTTTTTTTTTCTTCCAATTTTGTTGTGTTGTTTTAGTTTCATTATAATGTATTTGATAAAGAAAAGCAGCAAGAGGGTGATGGCCCATGGAACAAATGACTAGGAGCACATTAATAGCACTAGTTTGAGAGTAGATAATCAATAGAAAAATATTGTCCAGTCTGCCTCTATCAAAGATAAACTTAAAGATCATCTTGGGACAAGCCCCCATAAAAGCTACAATCTTTAAACAAAAACAAAACCAAAGGACCAGAGCGAGCCCTTTAAAATTGTCAGCAATCACCCGATCATAGGAAGGAAAGAAACTGAAAGAGAGAGACACTTTCATCACCATAAAACCAAAGAAGCAAGCTCAGGCTGCAAATAGCTTATCCATCTTTCTCCATCCAAAATGAAGGTCCAGAACTACTACGCCTCCAGCCCAGCCCAACGCTGTCAAAGATATTCCAACCTGCTGCAAACTCCTTGTCCACCTCAATAGAAAAAGGGTCCACCTCTATAGGAGCAGAGAGGAATAAGATCCAAATAACAAGGCTGAAGTTGTAACATCTCCTTCCATTAGCACGACCACAAGAGGTAGCCCAAAAAAACTCCACCTCAATAGGAGTCTCCTCCACCTCCAAGTTCACGTACACAATCTCCACCTCAATAGGAGACTGCTCAACCTCCATAGAAGGCTTCCACCACTCCTTCGCAAGAAGAGCACCCACACTCAACATCTCTTCCAGCACCAAAAGCATTTCCCCAGATTTAAACTGGCAACCCAAAATAGTCCCCTTAGCCCATTTAAGACAAGGGTCATCCTCCATCCTAATCCACAACACCTTCAAGTTATTCAAAGAAGGAAAAAATTGAATGCTGCTACTCACCTCCTCCCAACAGCCACTATCCACCTCAATAGGATGGGCTTCCTCCTCAATAGGATCTTATCCCTCTATAAGATTCAGGGGAGAGGAAAGCATTAGCAAAGAAGGAATCTTCCACCAATAAACCACTAGAAGAAATCCCACCTTGATAGGGATGAACTCCTCCTCAATAGGAGTAAAGCAAAGTGGAAAAAGAATGGGAAAGGAACGGTCCCCACACCAAATAAAGACATAGGCTAAAGGAGGGGAAAAACCAACCACAACTAGAACTAGAAAAGAAGGGGAAGAGACAAGCTCAACAAAGCAGAAGACAAGCCTTCTGGTAGAAGCATCCTCAAACCCCCAACAAAGCATTTCAAAGAAAGAAAACCAGAGAGGCTCTCCCACATGATAGCTACTCCCTCTACCACAAAATAGGTAGAAAAAACAAAATGGATCTTGTTTCCTCACCTCCTTAGGCTCTAGAAAAAATGGGAAGCACACTAGGGACTAGCCTCCAACAACGTTGTAAAAAATGTGTAGAGATCCCCCATAGGATGAATCTCCACCGTCACCCACATTGGGGGCACCCATCGTCTTGACCTCCTCTTCCTTTCTCCCAAATAACAAAGCCCAAACACCCCAGCCATAGAGGCTAAGGTAACACAAGCAGAGCCTATGAAAAGACCCTCCCAAACACACCTGGTGCAACAACAAAATCTTCCCAAAGAGGGTTTTGAGGTTGACAGCAGCAATAACCTTCCCTCCATCGTCATCGCTGCCTCCTTCCCCTCCCTTTGCATCCTCCCCTTCTCCATTTCCATTGCAAACCCTAGCCCCTCCTCCGCGCATGCTACTCCCATTCCCACACACATTTAGTTTGAATAAATGTGTCTATATTTTGGGATGATAGGGTGTAGGGTTTTGAAATCTACAGACTATATGCAACTAGTATGGTCATGAACATTATATCTAGTAAGGGGTGTGGGTATTGGAGTTTTTTGTAGTGCCAAAGAGGTTTATTAAGTAGTCTAGTTTTCGTTTGTAGGGAGATGGCATGAGAATTCACTATGAAAGCTTGTATGTAAACCTTTATTGATATTAATAATAATAAAAACAAAATTTACCAACCCAAAACAATAGTCATAGTATACATATAATGTATACATAATAATATAATATTGTATACACTAAAAAATGACTTCATTAATTAATTAAATATTTATTATTTAATTAATATTGACTTCATGAATTAATTAAATATTTATTATTTAATTAATATTTATTTCCTCTATTATTATAAATTATTCAATTTATTTGATACATTCACTGTAGTCTATTCTTCTTATCCCAAGTCCTCTAAATTAGTCTTATTAAAGTGATTTAATTAAATTACCAATTACACAATCACTAAAATATGACTAAGTCCCCTAGTCTACCTCATAGACCTAGTCACCTGACACATCACCTTGGCTAAATTAATTAATTATTATTAATTATTAATAAGTCATTATCTTCACACACACATGTCCTATTTCTAAGGGCTATGTGGCCTCGTAAGACTTGGTCTCATGACCACATGTCTTCTCCTAAACCAAGTCAAGAATCAATCCCTATTCCTAAGGAGCTTCTCAAGCCACCTCAAGGAGTCAAAGGTGACTCATGGGACACTTGTACCAAGAGTCATCATGAGGAAAAGGTCTTTCCCCCTTCCTCTCAATGGTCTTTTTGAGACACTTGACATGTGTCTTTCCCTTCCACCTTCTTCTCTTCCATATCAATGTAGGAGGAACATCCTCCCTATTCCTCCTCTCACATTCTAGCTACATCCCCCTTTCTCTCAATCCCTTCAACCAAGTCAATCATAGCCCTAGGATCTTCCACCTTTCAATCTCCACCCTAGGATTGTGCCACCTAGGCTTGAGTCCTCCAAAATCCTATAAAAGGAACCTCATTATTCCTTTGTGAGCCTAATAGCAATAATGATTTCAAGCAATAGCATTCTAGCATACAAGCATTCAAGTCTTCAAGCATCCAAGCCATTTTCATATCATTTGTGAGCCATTTTGCATCTCATCCACCACATTTGCATAATTAAGCTTTGAGGCCATTTTGCATATCATTCAATCTCCACACTTTGGTAACATCTTGGGCAAGGAGCTTCAATTGGAAATTTGAGAGCTCAACACATCCAAGGAATCAAGGTTAGGAGAGCAATGGAGACAAGCTACAAGGTAGGTGAAGGTAAAATACTTATTTTTGAATTCATTTAAGCTTTGTAATCTTCATTGTTGTTTTCTTTAGATTGATTTAGTAACTTAGAATAGTTAGTATTTCATTTCTAGTAATTAGTAATATAAATTGCATATATTTTTGGCACCCACCGTGGGGCCCACCCCACAAATTTAACATTCTATTTTTAGTTTTTCCATGTGCAGATTTCTACAGGCTCTTTCTATGCATCCATTTTTTTTACCATCAGACACTTGTGTCTTATGCCTTTTTCATTCTTTTTGCGCATCCATTCATTGTTCTTGTGCTTCTATCATATTTTGTTGCACTTTTGTTGTATTTGCGCATTTGTATAATCACACTGCGCATCCATATACTGTACCTATGCCTTCATCTTTTATGTGCATTTACTTTTTGTCTCTACACATTCAGACTCTATTTCTGCACATTTGTTTCTATAGTAACTAAATTTCATATGTTAATTATTGGTGTTTTGAGCTGACCACTTTAACAAGTTTCTATTTTTTTTTTAGACATTTAGACTATTTTGTAGGTCGTTTATGAAGACCCCTTTTAAGATTACTTACAGTTTGTTTGCAAGTTCCTTAGAAGACTAAATAGGGGATTGCAAAATAAACCATAATCTTCATTTGGGTTTTTATAATAAGACATGCTTTTCATTTTCCATGTGTCTTCTTTAGTTTATATCTTTGTTTTATGTGTTTTGCTTTCATAGCTACTTGTAATCCCAAAATTATAACAATGTATCCTCTCCCCTCACCATTCGTGGATCTTGGGTGTAAGAGAAATTGTTATAATTTTTAGAGGGCGGTCTTTGGTGGGAAAAGAGGTACTCACCCCAAGGAATGACCCAACCGGTAACAGGCTAAAGCCAAGCCCTTCTGAACCGGTATATAAAAAATGCCACTGTGATTAGTCTCACAATGGACAGGTGTGAATTTGTTGTGGCAACCAAAATCTCCTCTAGTACCCATGTGGTGCGTTAAAGTCCCTACATTTTTAAGGTGAAAATCTTACTTTGGAAGGATTGGGAGAGCCCCCTTAATTGGGAAAATGACTTGATCACAACCACCTGAATGAATGTCCTTACTAGATACTTTTGTATAGTGGCCAAAAACCTTCTGTTTGCTGGCTCAAGGGGTCACCCAAGCTCGTGAAGACACCCCACAATACTCAATGTTCATAGTAGAGATAACAGTTCATTGGGAAGTAATGACCCATTGAATTCAAAACTTGGTGTGCTAGAGAAGTGAGTGCACCGTAAGGAGGAGCCCGTACCTCCAAGTTCCTAGACTGTCCATTGTGAATTTGTGTGGCTGGATTTTATCCAGGTAGGGATTTAACAAATATTGTCCTTGCCAACCTTAGGAATTGTAAGCATGTTTGTACATTCATAATAGATCAAATTAGACTAAATCATTTTTGTTTTGCGTGTGTGTGTCTATGCATTTTTATTTTGCCAAAACAATCTTCTGAAAACCATAAATTTTCCACAAAATTTCAAGTCAAACCATCAGGAAACCAAAAAACACGCATCTATCACTTTCTGATGCGCATTTGTCCCATTTAGTTGCACTTTTGTTACTGTCATTGCGCATATATTCATATCTGTTGTGCATTGATCTAATTTTGTTGCGCATATATTTGACTGTCCTGTGCATTTGTTCTTGCACATACATAATAGAGAGCCTTTGTACGGACCCTAGAAATTTTAAAATCACTTTTTCGGATACCCATTATAGTCTTCAGTATGATTCTGGGAAAACATTAAATTTTCACAAACCTTTGATCCTTAGTTTGACCATTTTCATCAAAATTCACCATCTTTCTTTCATCCAAAATCCACAAAATCATTCCCAATCTTCAAAAGTTTCCAATTAGTGTTGAACCATTACCTTGATTATCAGATTTGATCTTTGTGAGTATACTATATCAAGATTTATCACCCTCAATCAAAAACTTACCTAGGTTATCATCTCTTGATTTTTCTTTGTCACATCATAGTGAGATCCATACCTCCTATAGTCTTAGATTATCAAGTTTTCACACTTATCTCAACACTTTTAGGTTCCTTTCTACATCTATCAAACACATACGTATTTGATTCATCCAAATCTTCATCCCAAAATCATCTTTCACCTTTTTATGTTTCAAACTCGATCTTAGAAACTTAAGCAAACAATTGATCCAGAATTTGTAGACAAAATGGAAGGAGGCAATAATGATGAAAACCCTTGGTCCAAATTTCCTAAGAGCTCAATTTTTACACTAGACGAAGAACCAACATATTAGGATTTAAGATACACCATGAAAGATCCTAGGTTCTATAAGGTCATGGAAAGACTCTTAGATATGGATAAGAATATGTATTTACTCATGCTTGCTCAACAACAAGCAAAATTACCCAATGATTTTGATATCTCTACTCTTAAAGAACCACCTATCACTAATGATCAAGAAATCTCTAGTGGTTCTCAAGAGACACATGCTCATGGAGCAAAGGAAGACAAACAAAATAATGCTTCCTAAAACACTCAAGGACATCCACCATCTTTGGATCCCATTCTACAACAAATCCAAATGCTTCAATAACAAATCCATGACATTCAAACTGGATCATCAACCAAGAAGTATTCCTTAGATGATATATGTCCTTATCCATTTGATAAATATTTAGCAATGATTCCATTCCCTCCTCATTTTGAGGTACCTAAATTTGACAAATACAAAGGGAATTCAGATCCGCAAGACCACATTCATGAGTTTTGTGCTACTTGTATTGAAGTCGCTCATAATGGCACTTATCTTATGTGACTATTTCCACGTAGTTTAGGAGGACAAGCCATGGAATGGTTCTCCAAACTACCACTAGGTATCAAATATTTCAATGGGCTTATTAACAAATTTGTGACTCATTATTCATATAACATCAAACATGAAGTCACTATGCTTGATCTTTGAAATGCACAACAAAAGAATGGAGAAACCTTCCTTACTTTTTTGCAAAGATGGCATCAATTATTTGCCAAGTATCCCCAAATAATTCTTGAACAAGAAAAGATGGATATCTTTGTGCATAACCTTACACAAGAAATGAGCTATAGGTTACAATTGCAATGTCCTCCAAACTTTAACAAGCTCATTGAAAATGGAGTCAAAATTGAGGAAACCATGGTTAGAAAAGGTGAGATTAAGCTTTACTCCAAGGACAATGTTGGATATTCAAATTCAAATCCCAACAACAACAACAATGACAAGTCCAAATTTTGGAACAAAAATAAGAACATTGATAATGATGGGATTGTTGATAACCGACATGTTAAACCAACACAACCTCTTTTGAATCTCATAAGGAAAGTCAATGCTACTCAACCTACTTATAGAAATCAAACTGCAACTCAGAATACCATCAATAACTCATCCAATTCAAGATTACCTTTTATGCCATGTAGAAGAACTTTTACTCCTTTGGGTGAATCTCTTGAATTTTCATTAAGGAAGTTGATCACAAAGAAACTCATTGTACTTTATGAAACTAGAGATTTTGAACCTAGGGTAAAACCTTCTTGGTGGAATGATAATGATTACTGCGAATTCCATAGAGGAAAAGGTCACAAAACCAATGATTGTCATAAGACTTAAACATGTGATATAAGACTTGATTAAAAGTGGAGAGATAAGTGTTGATGGACATACCTCAAATGAGTCACATATGGATTTTAAAGATCCACTTCCCAAACACGAGAAAGGAAGTTCCTCCAATACAAAGGGTGATAATCAAGCCAATTATAATACCATGTCCTATAAGTATGTTAATCACATTTTTGAATGTCATCCTTCTCAATATTATGCCAATGTGATTACTATTAAAGAAAAGTCTAAGAGTCAACCAATTAATGTGACTACTCAAGCCCAATCTAAGGTTACTCTCCAAGGTGTCTCGTCCAAACCTACCACCTCGCAAAACAAGTCTGTCTATGTTCCACAGTCCATGCCAAATATTTCTAATCAATACAATCTTTTGGTTCAATTGAAGAAAACACTAGCCCAAATATCTATATTAGAGCTTTTGCATCTGTCACCGTCTCATAAGGATATTCTTGAGAAAGCTCTCCTAGAAACTCATGTTCCTACGAATCTAGATCAAGCCCAATTACAAACTATGGTGGGGCATTTGATAACTCCACATTACCTATCATTTACTGAGCATGATGATCTAGCCATTAATCAACCACATAATGCTCCACTCCATATAGAAGTCCTTGTACAAAATCATAAAATCAAAATAGTACTAATAGATGGAGGAGCTGGCCTGAATATATGCACTTTGAAACTAGTCCTTGCATTGGGATTTTATGAAAATGTTGTAGATCCAAAGAAGAAAATCAAAATCAAAGCTTATGATGAAGAGGAGAGGTCATCCAAGGGATCTGTTGTTCTTCTTATTAGAGTAGGTCCTATAGTCAAAGATGTACTTTGTCAAGTCCTTGATATGGATCTCACATATAACATTCTTTTTGGGAGACCTTGGATTCATTCTATGCAAGCTGTGCCCTCAACTTATCATCAGTGTTTGAAGTTTCCACATAATGGTCAAGAAATAACTATCAAAGGGGATCCAAATCCTTTTCAATATCGCAACACTATGAAAACAACACCTGAATCTTTGGTACCTTATAACCATGGTGGATCTTCTACAACAATACCCATTGATCCAAGTAATGTAGCATCAACATCTAAATCTAATGGGATCAAAATTGACATAAAAGACCAAAGTTTGGGAGAATACACTTTGTATCATAGATTTTCCCTTATCTCCTACGTCATATGGAAAATCCTTGATTATTAAACAACAATCATAAGCTCCTTCCACACCTGTTTATGGCACATTCATAAGTGGGGGCACTATATCAAAAGAAGCAGCTAATCGTAATGCTAACCATTTGATTAAACACCTTAAGGATGAAGAAGTAAAACATGAATATATATCACCTGATGTACATGGTAAGGGATATACTTTGTTGCAAAACATGGGATATCAAGGTAGTGGACCTATAGGGTTGCAGAGAGAGGGTGTTATAAGATCAATTCTGAAAAATCCAAATTACCAAAGAGACACCACAGGATTAGGATATAAAGGAGAAGGACCAAAGGAATCTAAAGGTAAAGAAAAGATCACACCTTTCTACAAGACATCTAAAGCTCCTGCATTAGAGTTACAAAAACATGGAATGTATGTGGATCTATAAAAGAAAAGGATAGCAACAAAAATCATTAATAGACTTAGGGATAATCATGATGATGATTTTGACTCTAATGATTATGAATATGATTCATTATCTGACTATACTGAAGAAATAGGAGTTGATGTTGTCCATACCTATAGTAATGACTATCATGAGGGGGAGAGTTCAAGGACTGAATCACTAGGATTAGAGCCACATGATACTACTCTTGGTGATTATGAGGAAAGTGAGAATTATCTTGTGATAGACAATTTAGATGAGAGTATGGAAATAGACCTTTCCTATACAATCATAAAACTTGATAACTTTTCTATAAATAACATCTTAGCCTTTGAAATTTACCCAAACAATCTGATACCCCTTATTCATCTTGATCTTATAGATTGGGATTTTCCCAATAATCTAGAACTTGATGTTTTCCATATTGATGACACAATTATCGACTATCTTGGTATCAGAGATCATCTACCACCAGGGGATCATAAGTCAGGATTTCCAATAAAACTCAATGACATGGCTTATTTTAGAGAGTGTGCCAATCCTTCCAGTCATAAAAATAATCAATAGATCTAATGGTGAAAACCACTCATTGGCAGTATTAGATCCGAAAAAAGTAAAAATAAAAGATGTATCTAAGGGTGAAAACCTCTTTGAGGTGCCTAAAGATGGAAGGATTGACAATCTCCCCAATTATGTATTGTGAGTAATCTGCAATACTTATTGAACCAACATTTCCTCTCAACATTGGAATGGAGGAGTCCCCACATATTCTAAAAGTAGCATCATCCTTAATTGAGTCGGAGAAAGAAGCTTTTTCACAATTTTTCAAAGAGAGACAAGTCAACTTTTCCTGGTCTTATGCTGATATGCCTGGACTAGATCCTAATCTTATCATGCATCACTTGTCTATTGCACTAGGAATTAAACCAATCAAGCAAAAACTCAGAAAAATGCATCCTCATATTGCACTTATGGTAAAAGCAAAATTGAAGAAGCTCCTAGATGTTGGATTCATTCAAGCCATTGATTATACTTAGTGGATTTCCAATATTGTACTAGTATCAATGCCAGACAAGTCTATCAGGATTTGTATAGATTTTCAAGATCTCAACAAAGCTTGTCCTAAAGATGACTTCCCCTTGCCTAACACTGATATCATAGTTAATTTGACAGCTGGACATGAGATGTTGTCTCTAATGGACAATTTTTCCGGCTATAACCAGATCAAGATTGCGCTAGAAGACCAAGAAAAGACTACTTTTACATGTCCTTAGGGCACATACTATTGGAATGTGATGCCTTTTGGGCTCAAGAATGTTGGTGCAACTTATTAGAGGGCCATGACCACAATCTTTCACGACATGATGCATACTATAATGGAAGATTATGTTGATGATATTCTAGCAAAATCCAAAAATAGAGATGGTCATTTAAGAATGCTAGATAGGATATTCACCTGGATGGAAAAGTATCATATTAGACTCAATCCAAAGAAATGTGCATTCAGGTTTACATCAGGAAAACTGTTAGGGTATATTGTCTCAGCTAAAGGTATAGAAGTTGATCCAAAAAAAGTTAAGGCAATTAGGGAGATGGCTTCCCCTACAAATATCAGTTAGTTAAGGTCTTTACAAGGATGCCTCCAATCAATCAGAAGATTTGTTTCTCAACTAGCAGACATAAGCCATCCTTTTCAGCACATGTTACATAAAGACATCTCATTCAAGTGGGATGATAAGTGTGAAGAAGCCTTCACTAAGATCAAGCAATATTTGGAAAATCTTCCTACTCTTATGACACCGATTCCAAGAAAGCCACTCTTTCTCTATATTTCAGCTACATAAGTCTCACTAGGTGCTCTTCTAGCCCAACAAGATCAAGAAGGAAAAGAGAAGGCTATATATTATATCAGTTGTACTCTTGTGGGATATGAGCTAAATTATTCTCCAATTGAGCGAGCATGTGTAGTAGTAGTCATTGCTTCACAAAAATGGTGACATTATATGTTGTCTCATTCTATCAAGCTTATTGCCAAGATTGATCCTTTGAAATATCTTTTGAGCAAGACAACATTAATGGGAAGATTGGCTAAGTGGGTTATGTTACTTAGTGAATTTGATATTGAATGTGTGGATAGGAAGACCATTAAAGGACAAGTAATTGTAGATCAATTAGTTGAGGCACCACTGATAGATGATCAACCCATACATATAGAATTTCTAGATGCACATATCCTAACATTATCTACACAGACATGGAAGTTGTACTTTGATGGCTCATATACTTAGCATGGTTTGGGAGTTGGGGTGCTATTTGTTACACTGAAAGGATATATAATGCCAAAGTATTATAAGTTACTCTTTCCTTGTACAAATAATGTAGTTGAGTACAAAGCTTTGATGATTGGGTTGAAGATGGCTATGCAATGGAAAGTCATTGAATTGAATGTCTATGGAGACTCCCAGTTGATTCTTAATTAGGTAAATAATGAATATCAAACCAAGGATGACAAGTTGTTACCATATAAGCGTATGGTGGATGACTTTAAGCAATATTTTTCAATCATTACCTTTGAGAAAATTTCAAGACATGATAACAAGGCTGCAGATGCTATACCTACAATTGCTTCTCTATTTGATGTGGAAGATACAAAAGCCCATTTTGAGTTCTTAGTGGAATCTTTGACTTATCCTGCATACGATGATCCTGATATAAGCATCATATGTCATATTATCGGACAAGATTCCCCGACTTATGGAAATATATATTCCTACTTGAAATATGATACCATTCCACCTAATATATCAAGAAACCAAAAATGAACCTTTTTACGCCAAGCCTCCCGCTATATCCTAATATCTAACATCTTATATCCTAATATCCAACACCCTGTATCAGTGAGGTCTTGATGATACTCTCTTACAATGTCTTGAACATGATGAAGCTCAAACTGCCTTACGAGATGTACACGAGGGTATTTGTGGGACACATTTGAGTGGTCCTTCCTTGGCTAAGAAGCTCATATGTATGGGTTATTACTGGCCTACTATGGAGACAAATACATGGGAATCTTCCTTTCACTTTTCTAGGAAATGCAAGAAATGTCAGATACATGGGAATCTTATTCATGCGCCAGCACAATAGCTCCATCCTTTTACGACTACATTACCATTCAGTCAGTGGGGACTCAACCTTGTGGGCACAATTCACCCTCCATCTTCCAATAAACATAAGTACATTATCATCACAATTGAGTATTTTACCAAGTGGATTGAAGCTGTTCCATTGATCACTGGTACTGGCAAACAAATATCCATGTTTATCCTTAATTATATCATCTGCAGATATGGTATCCCTATGCATCTTATTATTGATCATGGGAAGCAGTTCCAAAATCAGGACATGGATAAATTATGTGAGAAATTCCACATCACATGTCATTATTCCACCATTTACTATCCCCAATAAAATGGCCAAGTTGAGGTGTCTAATAAAACCATTGTCAAGATCCTTCAAAAGACTGTTAATGATGTTGGCCATGACTAGCATGTCCAATTGAATCATGCCTTATGGGCTTATCATACTTCCATCCATACTCCCATTGGAGCCACACCGTATTCCCTTGTCTATGGTTCTCAAGTTGTTCTACCCCTCGAGGTCGAGTTACCTTCTAATGCAGAGGTGACAGCCGGAAAGTAGTGTGCCCTTCACTTGACTCCCACAATTCACCAATCACCTGTAATGACTTAAGGGTATTCCCAATCTCTTAGGATGGTGTAACACAATAAATTAAGTGATTTTCTATCCCAATAAACTCCCTTTGCAAAGTTAGACGACACTTAATCAAAGTTCAATGCCTTTTTGGCTTTAGGGAAACTAGGCCTAAAAGTGACTTATTGCTGAAATTCTTCACCAGTGGACTTCTTAACCACTCCTAAGCATGTAAATGGTCCTCATTTGACCTAAGGCCTCTGACAACTAGTTCATTCCCATCAAGACCGTACCATAGTGAACTAGACCTGCACGCACTTTTCCTTGTAGCCTTCCTAATAGAGGTTTTCTACTCTAACTTTTGAACCACTAAGTATCTTGATAAAATCAAGGCATTTTCAGACACCCATTTGGAAGTTATGTAAGCTTCCAAAGCCTTGTCTTCCAAATCCAATCTAGCACCACCTAACTTCCACCTGGTACACAAACCTAATTGGCCTAATTAGGCTTGGTTTACAAAGGAGGTGTAAGGTGTAGGGTTCTTGGAATTAGTATAGTGCTCCAGATGTTCTTCTCTAACCCCAAATAACTCAAAAACACTCTTACTTCAATCACTTAACAATTCTATGCACTCATTTACAACTTTCTCCTATTAGCTAGACTGAATCTTCTCACAAATTCAGACTAGGGCTTGATGCATGAAGGCCTTTCCCTTCAAGCCACAACAAAATCTTTTATAATCCATTTATACATGGACCTAACTTGCATCTTCCAAATTCCTAGGGTAAACCCACAGCTAGATTGCAAGCTAGGCCCTCATTTGTGTTCAGGGCTCTTGAAACCCTTGTTTCCTGAACTGTTAGAAGAAAAAATGAAATAACTTTAACAACAGAACTTAAAAATTCTTCAAACCATCACCAATGTCTACTAACATGCAAAAAAATATTCTCACATGCAAATCATGGCTCTGTAAAGCCGTACACACTCGTACAAGTATGAGAAAATGGCTCAAAATTGGTTGAAATTCTTCATTTATAGCATTAGTTATACAAAATCACTTTCTTACCATTTTGGTTCAAAGTGTTAGGAATATATAACCTTCAAAATGAAGGTATAACATTTGGAAAACCCATTTGACTCTTGGGTTTCCAATTTCAATCTCTCGAGCAACTTTTAGAAAGTTGCAACAACAACTTTTTTATTGCATTTTTGCAACTTTAAGAATCCAATAGAGTTTATGATTTATTTTTGAGATCAAAACCTATCAACAAGTTATTTAAAATCAAATGAATATAAAATTAACCTTTAAAACCTCACAAATCTAACCTAGCAATTTGTCACTATCTAGGTGAACCCTGTGACCTAAGGTATCTTAGGCTTATAACTTTGCCAAAAGATCCTTGATCACACATTTGGATTCCAAACCAAAATTAGGATGATCTATATGGATCCATCCTATTTATTACAAACACTAACAAAGCAACACAAATTTCTACTAGTGGAGGGTGCCCTGCACCACCTTCTCTTCATGTACCCCTAAAAGATTTGATTCCTAATGACGAGTATAGGGTTGCATGACTAAATGAATTAGAATTGTTCGATGAATGCCATCAAAGAGCCTTTGATCATTTGAAGGTCTATTAGCAGAGGATGTCTTGCTAGTATAACAGTAAAGTGAAACCCAGAGACTTTCAAGTGGGTGACCTAGTCCTTCATGAGAATCCCAAAAATCAGCAGCATCGTGAGAAGAAGGGAAAGTTTGAATCTAGCTAGTTAGGTCCTTTTGTGATTACATCAGTCTATGGTTCTGGGGCTTATCATTTGTCTACATCTAAGGGAGATATCTTGGATAAGCCTCTTAACAGTATGTATCTGTATCATCTTAAAATGGAAGCACTTCCATCTTGATAGGTTTAGCACCCTCTTTTAGTACATTTATCATGATAGACTTGCATTTAGGATGCATTCTACACTTGATTCCTTCATTCTAGGTGAAATAAGGGTTAGGATCCCTAGGATTCTCTGTAATTTCCCTCTTCCATGGCTCCATTTTCTAGGTAGGATTTAGAAATAGGTCATCCTGGCCTTCATCATGATTATCATAGGATTTTGTGCCTCTCCTTGGAACTCTATCCCATTCTGACATCATTTCTAGGTCTCTGGGCATCCTTAGGATCTTCTGTTTCAAATTCTGACAAGATCTGGACCCTTGGGTCAAGGATGAGGTCATCCCTGACCTAGGTCAGGGTCAAGGTCATCCTTAACCTAGGTTAGAGATGAGGTTGTCTTTGACCTCCTTCAAGATTTGGTTCCCCTTTTTCAAATTTGGTCCCAAAGGGCCCCAAAATCAATGTCAGGCCTTCGAATCCGAGTGCAGGAAATTCATTTAATTCTTTTCCCTCCTTAGTTGGCTAGTGTGATTGGATCATAATTCGAGGTGAAATTTGCATTATGGGTCCTCACATTGCTCTAGGAGCCTCACCTTGAAACCTCTATATAAAGACTCTCATTTGCATTCATTTTCACCAAGCATTTTCATGAGCAAGTATCCATCAAGTGGAGACAACACAATTGAGCAAGCAATCAATGGTGGAGTGAATATGCAAGATTGCAAGAGGATGATATAGAAGATCAAGCCATTGTTGATATCAAGCATTTTTGTGAACACACCATTGTGAACACCTATTTGGAGCAAGAGAGATCCTTTCTTCCTTGATCCACCATTGCCAACATTCAAGCATTCAAAGATACAATCATGGGGTAGCAATTATAGATTATGAGTTTGGCAGGAGTACTTTAGCCTTGGGGGCTGGGTATGCTTTCCTATCTCATTCAAATCTATGGATTGTTTCCTCATACATATTCATGCTAAGGTTTTAATCTAGAGGATTAGATCTTGGCATTACACTTTCTATACACACACATACATTCCATTTCAATCAGCTATTCGTGGAGGTGGAGATCACCAAAATAGGGGTTTGACTAAGGCAAAACCCTATATAGCCACCCCAAAAACACCATTTTTTAGATATCAACAGTCGTTGTTTCGAGAATTGGAGGACGAATCTGAGTACCCTTTTTGGCAAACTTCTGAGATCTGCGAACAAAGTCAAAGTTGACCTTCAAAATCTTGAGGTAGTCTTTGACCTTTTATCAGGGTCAAAGACTACTTGCTACCAGAAAGACAAAAGTTTTTTGGGTTTTCTCTATTACAGTTTTCTGGTCCTAGATCTAGTTGCAGAATCTTCCAAAACTCTGCACAGGCTTTAGAAAATAGGTATTTCTAAATCTATTCCATGATGAGGTATGTATCTTATCTTAATTAATTTTTAAGCATTTCCAGATTTACATTACCTATGTAATTCCAATTCAAAACATATACAAATGAATAGTGGTAAATGATAAGGCTCCATTTTACTATTGGTCATTTTGGTGAACCCGTTTACGACAACTCTTTCTTTTTGGTGTTAGATTTAAATCTTGCATGCTTATAAGATTAGATTTCTTGCATTTATATTTCAAAAATACAAAAAAAAAATTGCAAAATTTCTTTGAAATACAAAAATATTTATATTTTCATGCTTTTAGAATTTCTTTGTATTCAACATGTATGATTCTTGTTTTGAGTACTTTGATGAGGCTTTTATTGTATAAGAGGATAAATTCCCTAATGAGGTACATGGTAGTGAGGATGAAAATGATTTAGATAAGGTCTCCATGGATCCTATTCCTATTTCACTCTCCTCCACAACCTCTCCAATTGAACTTTACCATAGGGTGTGTGCATGGTTACCTTCATGTCCCACTATTTGCAACATTGATAAACCTAAAATGATATATCCTACACCTTTGATGATGGTAAAAGGATGTCCTCACATAACAATTAAGGGTAAACCTAGAGATCCTTTGGATTTCTTGGATAAACACTGATTCCATTTCACATGCTTATCGCACACAGAATAACCCTCATCCTACTATTCCGGTTTCTTTACCTCCTTCTCAACCTATGCTTCCTCAAGCACCTAGGTTTCCATCTACCTTTAAGGAGTATAACTTAGTTGACCAATTACGTGCTACTCCTGCTAAGATATCTTTATGGGAATTACTTCAAAATTCCCCAACATATTATGAGGCATTGCAAAAAGCTTTATCTACTCTTCATGCTTTGCCTCCTAATCAAGAGAACATTCATTCTATTCTAGACTGTATGCATACTATGCCTTCTATACCTCCTATTATGTTTTCTAATAATGATTTACCTTCCCTAGAGGTGTGGAATCAATATGATGCTCTTATAGTTGCTATCTCTATTAACCAGAGTATCATTCAAAGAACCTTAATTGATAATGGATTTGGGCTTAATGTTTGTAGCATGGATATGCTTAAGGCAATTAAGGCCGATCTCACCACTATTCAACCTGATAATGTTCATATACGTGGATTTGATAATATTGTGAAGAAAAATTTGGGCATTATTACCTTACCTGTTAAAGTTGGTCTAGTTATTCTAAATAATCCTATTCATGTTATGCTTGGACCTCTCAATTACAACCTTCTTTTACGAAGACCATGGTTACATACCATGCATGCAATTCCTTCTACTCTTCATCGCAAGGTTAGGTTCTGTTGGCATTTGGCTGAGTTGATTACATATATGTTGTCATTATGGAAACATATGATCCACATGAAGATCACACAGGTCAGAGAGCAAGTATGACAGAGCGCATTGCAAATTTGTCTAAGTGTGAGACAATGTTTTACCAGTGAACCTGGATATAGTTTTTGTTTGCAACATTGACTGGAGTAAGTTCAGTGCTTGCGCACTTGAACATAGACTCTATGATGTCTATTGATCACCCATCTTAGAGCATAAGTTAGTACGACATGTACGGAAGAAGTTATGACAGTTTTACCAAAGATAGTGTGAAGCCGACATGACAGAATATGAAGACAAAACTAGTAAAGAGTTAAGGGATTATTTTGTTTATCAAAATAATGACTTAACAATATAAAGGGATGACATCCTATATGTTAACTCTTGGATAAAGCTATTGGTATAAATGTAATTGTAATTGTAATATTATTGTAAGAAGCAAGAACACAATAGTGTGGACAAGTGATATGATGCGAAGTATATGAAGCATATGTAATAGCGATAGTAAAAGAGCAGTGAAGAGATATTGATGCAAGCAGTGTAAGGTTATGTACCTTAACCTATTTTGTAATCATTGTATATTGTACATTACTTGTTTGGGTAGTGCGCTCATCTGGTAATCACATTTTGTACTACAACTCCTACCATGGTTGAGGCTTCTAACAAGGCCTATAGTACCTTAATTAGGACTGATACACTATATGCTTGTAATAGACTCCTAACAGGGTCAACATCCTTAACATGATACTTTTGATTAGTGGATCTTTGTGGGTACCATCCCCACCAGGGTTTTCCCTTGGCCAGGGTTTCCTCGAGAACAAATAATGTGTTACGAGTTCTTTATTGTTATGCATGTTGTTTAACTTCTTATGTTATGCATGTATAAAGATAATCTGTTATATCCATATTTGGGCAAAAGATAAAGTTTGTAGAATACTGATTCACCCCCCCCCTCTTAGTATTCCCTATTTCTAACAATTGGTATCAAAGCTTAGTTACTCAAAAAAGAATCATTCAAGGAAAGCCTAGCAGCTTGAGTAAGATCTCTATGGATATGGATTAACTATAGAAAAATCTTGAAGAAGCTCTTGAACAAATTGACTTGCTTACTATTGAAAAAGATACTTTGAAAAGAAAGTATGATGATGCAAAGAACCTCATTGAGAAACTGAAAAACAAATTGGAAGATCTGAGATCTTAAAAGGAATCCGAAGTTTTTATTGAAGATTGTGATGACAATGTGAAAAAAGAAAATGAAATCCTTAAGCATGAACTGAAGATAGCAAATTTGAAGCTTAGTTTGAAAGATGGAAATGGAAAGAATGAAGTGAATATGAAATCTAAGAATGAAAGTCTAAAGACTGAAAATGAAGGACTAAAATCTAAACTTTCTAAAGTAACATCTAAACTTGAGAAAGTCAATTTGTAGTATGATGAACTTGAGAAATACAATAAGATTGTGAAAGGTGAACCGAATCAATCCAAACAATAGTTTGAAAGGCTATATTCAACTAGTGAAAAGATTGATGAACAAATATCTTATCAAAAACCATTTTATGATAAGACTGGTCTTGGATTCAACACTTTCAAAGCAAATGATGAAGACAAGGAACCATATCTGAAGATATCTGGAAGCATGGATGAGAAGAATCCTGATGAGATCAACAAATCTGAAGATACACCTAAAGAAGAAGAATCATCAAAGCAAGAGGAATCACCCAAAGGTATGCAAATAGAATTCAAAGGTAGATGTTTTGTTTGTAATACTATTGGTCATATGAAGAGAGATTGCACAGGTAAACAATTTAAACCTCTTAATGGTTATTGTTACAATTGTCATGGTTTTGGACATAGAGCTATTGATTGTAGGAAACCTAAATTTATTGAGAATAATGATGGTAGTAGAATGTTTAGGAATACTAACAATGCAAATAAGAAACCTACTGAAGATATGAATAGAAGAAATGGAGTAGTATGTTATAGATGCAACAAGGTTGGACACATTGCTAGAAACTATAGATCACAAATCAATCAACTTGGACCAAGATATAGAAATAATGGAATTGTTTGTCAGATATGAAACAAGATTGGACATACAACAAGGTTTTTCAGAATGAACAATAGAGTTTTTCATCCTAATCCTAACCCCAAAAATCATGCAAGAAGAAATGAAGATGCAAGTAATAGTCAGAAAGGATGCTGTAGTAATTCAGATGAAGTGAAGTTTATCAAAATCACAGATCAAGGAGACATATTCAACATTGAAGATAATTAGGAAGGTGAAGTATTGAAAGGTAAGAATGAATCTTTACCTGACCTATCTCAAAGTACTTAATTTATGTAAATTGCAGTAGAATAGGAACTTAGATTTAGTATAGAAGTAGATATATGATGAATTGAGTCTTGTGTAGTTAATGCAAGGTATTTTATGGTGTTCTAATGCTATGGTTAAGAGCGCAAAGAAAAATATTATGTTTTGCGAGATCGCAAGAAGTTTTAAGTTTTGTAGGTTAGCAGAGACAACTTTTTGGAAAGAAGCGGCAAAAGAATTGAATGCGATGTTAGATCTAAGTGAGATTGAATTAATAAAAGGTTATAATCAGTATTATTTGATCATCAAAGTGAATTCAAGTGTCAAGGAGATCAGAGAGTAGTGATTGAAAGCATTTTGTAAGGATTTGGAGAAGAATTTTGTGCTGAATCTACGCAAGCCCTAAAATCATGAAATTGAGGTATTTTACTTGACAAATCTTTGAATCAGTAAAGGCATTTGAAGAAATCATGGATGTTTCCTTAATACACAATGTCAGAGATAAGAATAGACCTAAACTAAAAAGGGAACTAGTAGAACCCTTGGAAGAAGACCCTAGGTTTGCATTATCATCCGTACCAGATAGAGTATTACATTTAGAAAATGTTAGAAGTTATCTTGGATGCAAACTAGAGATAGTGAATGATAGTGATTTCACAGATGAATATCAGAAGATTTACAATCAGGATATGACATTGAAACAAGGTTTTGAATATTTGGAACATAATGAAATTGTTAAATATGGATTACAATATGAATTTGATAATGAAGAATGGACTAAGATTATCTTGAGCAGAATTCATAATGGAAAGTTTTGGCTAGAAGATAGAGTGATAGATATTACAACTGATTTGATTCATGAAGTCACTGGATTGTCTAAAACTGGAGCTATTCCTTTTAATGAGAAAAACATGAGGAAAATAGTCATTGACAACACAAACTCATCCTATAATGGTAGAGGAATTGTGATTAGTAAGATCAAACAAGATGATGTGAGATACTTATGCAAGATCCTAACTACTAAGTTTTGTGCAAATTCAAGAGAGGATGACATGGCAGCTGGAATGGTACATGTAGCCTATCTAATGTGTGTTGATAGGGTACCAATTGATATGTGTGAAATTATAAGAATTCAATTGTTTGAGAACTTGGAGAAGATCAAGAAAACTAAGTATACACGATTTAGGTTCTCATCCCTAATCACATATATGTTCTTTCATCTTTTGAGGAGATTTCCTTACACCATAGGAAATGACTGGAATGATGGACAAACTACAATGGAAAGGATTAATGTAGTATACAGAAGGCATGTTATTGATAGTGTTAATGAGAGTGCAGTACTTGTTATTAAGGCATTTCAGAATATTATGTCTAGCAGATCAAGGATCCCTAAGTCTCTTGTTGAAAAATATAAAGATGATATATGTTTTATGGTGGATACTAACTTTACCTATATTGAAGCAGTAGAGCCTAGAACAAAGTTCATAGACCCTCTTGGCTATGAGATATCTAAGGTAGAGACCGAAGAGTATGTTAGCAGATTACTTAAGTGTAAGTTGGATACTTAGTGTAATAGGTTTGGAACCTTTGAGGAGAACTTCAACTCCACAAAGATTCTAATTGAAGAGAAGTAGTCTAAGAAGAGAGTTGAGAGCACTATTAAGAAAATCCTAAAAGATACAGGAATGACAGAGAGAGATTTTTTGGTAGAAAAGTAGACAGCAGCAGCAATCAGAGAGAGTGGGCAAAAGGAAGTTTTGTCTATCCCTCCTTTATCATCAATTGCAGTGCAACAGGAAGAACCACAAGTAAAGGTGAAAGTGGAAGTACCTGAGAAGGACATAGAAACAAAGATGTCTACTAGATCCACTTTGTCCACACCTAGCAAAAGAGTTAAGGAAAGTGCCACTGGACCAGGAAAGAGACATAAAACTCTAGTGCAACTAGTTCCAAGAAAGATTGTAGAAGTTAAAGATGATGTCACTACTAAGAAGAAAGCTTGGAAACCAAAAGTTGAAAAGCTAAATGAGCAGATTATTGAGAATGGTGACTTTGCAAGAATGAACAAATATTATGATCTTTATGATTATACTGATAGAATTAATCTAGAGAATGTAGTTGTGAAGCATATGATTTTGACTGGCAAGAAGTTTGATACTATTCAGGGATAGATACTTGATGATCTATATAACAAACTTCTAAATAGGAAGAAGAGAGCATCAGAAGAAGAGGCAGCTATCAGAGAAAAGCTTGTGAGGAAGCTTTGTGAAATAAGAGATGAAACTCATTCAATCAGATCATGAAATCCCTAAGCACCCATCTGAGAACCAAAAGGAGAACAATTCAGATTATGGGAGGTAGGTATGAAGAAATAAATTCTAAGATAGAACATGCTATTATCAAGGTCATGGCAGAATATGTTGGAGAATCATCAGTTGCAGTAGAACAAGTAGGTGAGAAAGTACAAGAGGACATTCCCTCTTCTCCAACTATTAATATTGAAGATGAAATAATGAATGTAGAAGGTACAAAAATCACCTTGGATACTGATGACAATGTATTCAAGAATTTGGAGAACATTGTTGATAATTCGGCCTTTGAAGAACATGAAGCTACAAAAGAAGAAGAGATGACAGAGACCATAGTTGTAGAACCACTAGTAACAGAGGAACAAGTTCCCATTCCCACCAAAGAAGATATCAGTCTTACTCCTGAGACTGGAACGAAGACTCAAATTGGATCTATGATTGAGCATTTGGGAAAAGAAGTAGATGATGATGATCAGTTGGAATTGATCACATCCTTGAATAAAATCATTGGTAAGAATAAGAAGGTGAAGAGTCTTGAAGGGTGTCTGAAGTAACTAACTAAGAAGTTACAAAGTACTGTAGCTACACAAATTTTAGAAGCAAACCCTATGGAGAAAGCAAAGAAGGTAATGAGCACCTTTGATAATGAATTCACAAACCTAGCTGATATTGCAAAAGTAAAAGCACAAGCAGCCTATGAGGCTAGAATGCTTTTGAACATCAGTCAGAATATTAGAAATGATATCAACACTCTTGATATCTGTATCAAGGATTTGAGGAAGCATTTGGAAACATGCAAATCTTTGTACATATAGTGTACAAAATCAGAAACTTTGACAATTGAGGAGGATCAGAAGATAAAGTTAAAGGAAGCAGAAATTCTGAATGAAACAAACCTTCTGTCTAGCCCTAATATGAAGGTATGTGCTGTTGAGAAGAAAGTTAGGAAACTTTATGATGAAATAAAAGTTGTGCAAGATGAGAAAGATAGGAAACTAATAAGATACACTCTTTTGAGAGAGCATGCTTCTATGAAGTTGAGCATAATTGAAGAACAGTTGGAAGAATGTCTTTCCGCTAAGACATCTTTTTATAAATTTAAGTTTGAAAACCTCCAAGCATGTGAAATAGCTTCTTATGGACTGAGCACACTACTTAATGTGGCAAATTCCATTAATAAATCATGGGAGAAGGAGATAGAAGCCATGAAGATAGATTTTGCAGATTGTGTTGCAAGCCTACCAGCTTTGAAATAAATGAATTGAGGTATAACTTTTTGTGATACAATTTTGTGACCCTCCCTACCTTATTTTGTCATTGTTGTCAAAGGGGGAGAGATATATAGAAGAAAATTGATAGTATATGATAAGGGTTGTTACTCTTAGGGGGAGTACTATATTAGAGGCAATAATTTTTGAGGAGTTATAAGGATAGTATTTATTTTATACTATGGCCATAGTTTTGAACAATTTTGAGATTTTGAGTTGTACACTTAGCTAATTTTCTCATATGTTGCCACCAATGACAAAGGGGGAGATTGTTGGCAATTTGGCTGAGTTGATTACATAGATGTTGTCATTATGGAAACATATGATCCACATGAAGATCACACAGGTCAGAGAGCAAGTATGACAGAGCGCATTGCAAATTTGTCTAAGTGTGAGACAATGTTTTACCAGTGAACTTGGACATAGTTTTTGCTTGCAACATTGACTAGAGTAAGTTCAGTGCTTGCACACTTGAACATAGACTTTATGATGTCTATTGATCACCCATCTCAGAGTGCAAGTTAGTATGACATATACAGAAGAAGTTATGATAGTTTTACCGAAGACAGTGTGAAGCTGACATGATAGAATATGAAGACAGAACTAGTAAAGAGTTAAGGGATTATTTTGTTTATCAAAATAATGACTTAACAATATAAAGGGATGACATCCTAGATGTTAAATCTTGGATAAAGCTATTGGTATAAATGTAATTTTAATTGTAATATTATTGTAAGAAGCAAGAACACAATAGTGTGGACAAGTGATATGATGCGAAGTATATGAAGTATATGTAATAGCGATAGTAAAAGAGTAGCGAAGAGATATTGATGCAAGAAGTATAAGGTTATGTACCTTAACCTATTTTGTAATCAGTGTATATTGTACATTACTTGTTTGGGTAGTGGGCTCATCTGGTAATCACATTTTGTACTACAACTCCTAACAGGGTTGAGGCTTCTAACAAGGCCTATAGTCCCTTAATCGGGACTGATACACTATATGCTTGTAATAGACTCCTAATAGGGTCAACATCCTTAACATGATACTTTTGATTAGTGGATCTTTGTGGGTACCATCCCCACCGGGGGTTTCCCTTGACCAGGGTTTCCTCGAGAACAAATAATGTGTTATGAGTTCTTTATTGTTATGCATGTTGTTTAACTTTTTATGTTATGCATGTATAAAGATAATCTGTTATATCCATAATTGGGCAAAAGATAAAGTTTGTAGAATATTGATTCACCCCCCCTCTCAGTATTCCCTATTTCTAACAAGGTTCATCTATAACAACTTAATGTATACATTACATGCAGATGATGCAGATGATGCACCAAATCCTTGCTTAAATGTAGAATATGCCAAAATCTCTGAGCCTCTTCAACCTAGTAAAGAGATTGAAAAACAACTAGAGATACAACAATTTGAGATAAAACAACCTGAGATTCAACAACAAGAAGCTCCATCTTCTTCTTTGACTGAGGATGATTGAGGGAAATTAGATTTTAATCCTACTTTTATTGGAGAATACGAGGTCTCTAATTTGGAATTCATGAAGCAACAAAATGAATTTGAGAAAAAATTTTTTGCTCCTTCTCCACTTTCTGAGGATCTAAAAAGTAATTTTGTTGCCACTTTGATTAATGAAATGATTGAAACTATAAAGCCTGATTGTTATGATATTTTGACATATGCCACTCCTTGGACTCCTTCCTTCTGATATGACTGATCGATATGGTCCTGGTTATCATTTGCTTAAGAAAATGGGATTTAATGGGAAAGGATGTGGTAAATATGAACAAGGTATACAAGTACCTTTGGATAATGAAGTTTATGATCATACATATGGATTAGGATTCAATCCTTATAGACAACCATCGGCTTTTCCTCTTAATGTTAATCATATTTGCAGTGGACAGTTGAAGTTGGTTAACCCACTACTTATTGACCTTAATCAAGAACCTTCTTTGGATATTTTTCCTGAAGATGAAGCCTTAATGGAATTTTTAGGGGTTTATGAAGATTTACCTAAGTTTCATCAGAAACTATAAAAACTTTATTGTTAAGTACCGATGCTTATTTTGGAGAACATGATACTCTCCCTTTATCAATGGATCCTCCAATAAGAAGTAATTTGTTAATAACTAAAACTATTGATATTAAAATGGATGAAAACAACTCTGAAAGGATGATAAAGATTGGGAAATGTTTGAATTAGGATGAACATGATCAGTTGGTTTCCCTTCTGCTTGAATTTGAGGATATTTTTGCTTGGAAATATTTAGATATGTTGGGTATTGATTCTAAGATTGTTACTCATAACATTGTTTTAAAACCGAATATAAAACCTTTGAAATAGAAAATTCAAAAATGAATCCACGAATTGCTTTATTAGTCAAAGGTGAAATTAAAAAATTACTGGATTCTAGATTTATCCATTCTATTGATTACTTAGATTGGATTTCAAATATTGTGCCCCTTTCAAAAGGAGAAAATAAGATAAGGGTGTGTACTAATTTTAGAGATTTCAATAAGGTATCCTTAAAAGATTATTTCTCATTACCTAACATCAATATGATTGTGGATTCAATAGCGGGACATGCTTTGTTATCTTTTATGGATGGTTTTTTGGGATATAATCAAATCTTTATCCCTCCTAAAGATCAATTTAAGACTGCATTTATAACACCTTGGGGAAAATTTTGTTGGTTCATGATGCCTTTTGGATTAAAAAATGTAGGAGCAACTTATCAACGAGCTATGAATTTGATTTTTCATGATTACATTCATAAGATCCTTGAAGATTATGTGGATGATATCTTAGCAAAGTCTATACAAAGAGAAGATCATGTTACCATTTTATGACAGATATTTGAAAGGATTAGAAGTTACAACATGAGATTGAATCCTAAGAAATGTGTCTTTGGAGTTGATTTTGGTAAATTATTAGGATTTATAATATCTAAGCAAGGCATAGAAGTAGATACTGAAAAGATTGAAGCTATTGTTAATATGCCTCCTCCTAAGAATATTTCTCAGTTACGGAGTTTACAAGGAAAAATACAAGCTATTCGTCACTGTATTTCTAATTTAATAGACCGAACTATCCCTTTTACTTCCTTGCTTAGAAAGGATACCACTTTCTCTTGGAATGATGAGTGTAAACAAAATTTTGAGAAATTTAAGGAGTATCTTGCAAATCCTCCTATCTTGCAATGAGCTAAATTTGATAAACCATTCCATTTATACACTTCAGTGACTCCGAGGGTTGTGAGTGCGTTGTTAGCTCAAAATGATGATAATGGTAAGGAAAGACCCGTGTATTACATTAGTCAAACTTTACTTGATTATGAAACAAGATATACAAATTTGGAAAGACAATGTCTAGCTATAGTTTATGCATGCCATAAACTCAGGCATTATCTTATAAATGATGAAGTTAATGTGATTGTTAAATTTGATCCTTTGAAACATCTTTTCTCACAAATTGATCTCTCTAGCCGATTGGCAAAGTGGGTGATGTTTCTTACAGAGTTTGATCTTAATTTTATTTCTCAAATGTCTATTAAGGGACAAGCGTTAATAGATTATTTAGCTAAAGCTCCTTGTCCTCATCCTGATACATGTTCTACTTCAATAGAATTCCCTGATGATAATATTCTAGCTATTCAACAGGATGATATTTGGAAATTATATTTTAATGGGTCTAAATGTAAGATAGGTTCTGGTGTGGGTATTATCTTGATTCCCCCTATGAAATAACCCATCGCTTTATCATACAAATTAACCTTTCCTTGTACTAATAACATTGCAGAGTATGAAGCTCTTATAGCTGGCCTACAAGCAGCTTCATCTCTTAGTATCAAACATTTATAGATATATGGATATTCACAATTAATTGTTGAACAAATTAAAGGAGGATATTAGACTAAGAATGATAAAATGACACAATACAAAGATTTATCTCTTAATGTGCTTTCACAATTCTCCTCTTATACGATTCAGACTTTACCTAGGAAGGATCAACGACATGTAGATGCCATGGCAAGTGCAACTTCTTTGGTTTATCTTGAGAATAATGCTAAAAACATTCAATTTACTATATGAACTCTTAAAAGCCCTGCAATTTCTGAAAAGATTACCTCTGATTGTTTCAATTTGCATTCAGATGAATGGTACTCACATATTTTTCATTTTTTGAACGATGGTATTTTTCCTGAACCAACAACAAGGAACACGTGTAATCGTATTAGGAAGATTGCAGCATGTTACATCATTTTAGGAGATACGCTTTATAAACACTCTTATGAAGGATTGTTATTAAGATGTCTCAATAGAACTGAAATCCCCGTAGCTTTGGAAGAAGCTCATTCTGGTTCTTGTGGGGGACATTTTGGTGGAAAATCCTTGGTTAATAAATTGCTTAGAATGGCATATTATTGGAAAACAATGGAACAAGATTCTTTCATATTTGTTAAGAAATGTCCTCAATGTCAACAACATAGTAATTTGATTCATGCTCCTGCTCGTGAGCTTCTTAATCAAGTTTCTCCATGGCCTTTTAGTGTTTGGAATTTTGACCTTATTGGAAAAATCTCACCGGCTTCTTCTCAAGGACATACTTACATTCTAACTGCTACGGATTACTTCATGAAGTGGGTCGAAGCTATCCCTCTTTATTCAACAACAACAGATGTTATTTGTGATTTCATCCTTAATAATATCATAACAAGATTTGGTATTCCTTCGATGATAATTTCAGATAATGGAACCTCTTTTAAAAACAAAGAAGTCATGAAATTCTTGGAGAAATATAGGATTCAACATAGATTTTCAACTCCTTATTATCCTCAATCTAATCGACAAGCTGAAGCATCAAATAAAATCATTGAACAAATTTTGAGAAAAATAGTTAGTAAGCATGCGAAAGATTGGCATACTCAAATGACCTATGCTTTATGGGCTTATAGGACTAGTGTTCGTACTACCATGGGTACTTCTCCTTACAACCTTGTCTATGGTAATAATGCTATTATGCCTTTGGAACTAGAAATACCTTCCCTACATGTTTCATTTCATGAGATTAATTGATAAAGATACTTTTCATGAACAATGCTTACAAGAGCTAGAAATGTTGGATGAACAACAAATACATGCATTAGAACATATAAAAGCTTATCATAAATCTCTTTAGAAAAAATACAATCTTAAGGTAATTGAATGAACATTTGTGTTTGGTGATTTAGTCCTTTATGAGAATCAACAAAATGTGAATGCTTTACCAGGCAAAAAAGGAAAATTTAGCCCTAATTGGCTTGGACCTTTTGTTGTTATTGAAGACTTTGGTTCTGGTGCTTATAAACTTGCTGATATGGATGGTGTTTCTTTTAAGGAACCCATTAATATCATGCATCTCAAATGTTATTATCCTTAATTACATTCATTTTTTTTTCCCCTTGTGCATTTATGTATTCCTTATAAAGTTTATTTTATAGGTTATGTAGTTCTAATAAAATTACATATTCAATATATTTATGCACTTTCTTTCTTTCTATTAAGTTTTATATTGATGAAAGCATAATAATAAAACATAAAACTAATCAGTAGAGAAAGTTTTTCATTTATCAAAAAGATTTTTTCAAAGTTTTGATACATATGTGGCTAATGGCCCTATCTATCACTACATCTATCACTACACTTTGATGGCCGATGGCTCTTAAATCTCTCTGCCCTATGATAGGAAGATGAAGATTTGTGTGTCCATGTGTGGCTCCTCGATATGCTCATACCCTGTGGATGCTCTCGGGCACTCTGTAGCTCAATTATCAGCTTCTCCTCCCTTTTTTTGCACAATCTCAGCTCTCATTGGATGCACGCAAAGATGTCAGCATGCCTGTCAGAATCTCTGCAACCAATGGAAGAATCTCACTCGTCAGCTGGTAGTCGGTAGGATATAATTGTATCCTTGAGAATCTTGGATACAAAGCTCCTCCACTCTACTACGCTAGCTGTAGAATGAAAACATTTATCAGTCTAGTGTCTTTCTATCTCAAATAAAATCACATATTCAATCAAATTTCATATTCCATACCTAAGTCTCCCTCCTAGATGTCACTAAAGTATCTAGATGGTGGGGGTATGGAGTGACTACTCTCTCCACGCTCACCATATCTAGGTCTCTATGGTGGTGTCTCTGTGTGGGGCCATGGGGGCCGTCATGATCTCAATGGTGATGTGTGAGTAATGGGTATATCTGCACCAGTATCACCAGTTGGGGGCATATCCTCGGCTCTCTCCTCAGCTCTCTCTTCTACTCTCTCTGCTCTCTCCTCCTCCATGGGATCTCCCTCGAAGATGTGCTCCTCATCTCTGACATTCTCATTCTCCTTTGTGGTACCACTATCCTGGTGTGTCCTCTTTGTAAAACTTGGATCACCTGTGGGATAATCTTTAGGGAAGATGGGACGAGTCCCCTATAGACTCTAGTACCTGATGTAATCTCAGCTCATGCCTGAATATGTCACATCTGATGGTACCTCTATGTCCTCTATCTCATCTGCATCATTGTCTTCTATGTATACTATCGATGGTCGGTGCATAGCGTCGAGTCTGTGATAGTACCTCATCAGATGTACATAGTGAGGTACTACTCTAGGGACTCCCTGTAACAAACCAAACTGCTTCATCACCTGATCATAATAGTATGGCATCACTATATGATTCTGATGGACCTCTAGCAACTTATGCCATTGTGAATATCTCATATGGAATCATGTATCAGGCCACTCTATCATTTGGAAGTAGGGTCTCCATATCACATTGGTGCTCAAAATGCAGTATAGACATACCCTCCAATAGAGGATATCTCCAAACTGCCAAGCATCTCTCAAAGGATATGTGAAGACTCTCGGTGTAATCGCATCTACCATCACTAGAACTCCCTATGGACATGTACATGTGAAATTCTCAAACAACCAAATCTGCAAGAGCATGCATATTGACAGACTCTCCCCTTGATACCTCACTAGTTGACATAGCTCATGGTATAGTTGGGCTAACATGTTGCAACCCCATGAGAACATAGTCCTCTCTCTCTCCATCCTTTGTATGAGATGTGTAAGAGGTGTACAAAATATGGTACCCTTTGAGTTGGGTAACATAACCAAGGATACTATCTAAAGCATCACCCTCCATACTAAAGTTGTAGGGCCTAACAGTATGGATGATAATAGGACTTGATCTGACCGAGTCTGCATCTATGGAACTTGTCCTATATAATACTCTACATCTATATGAATCTCCTCACAAGCACACTATGCTCTAGGTCTGATAGTCTCACCTCAGATTGGAAGTTGCATGATCCTGTAGACATCCTCTAATGTCACTATGATCTCTCCAGAGGGAAAATGGAAGGAGCATGTATCCTCATCCCACCTCTCTATTAGAGCTGATAACATGGATCAGTGTAGTCTGATTTGTGGAAGGACTGATACCCACTATAGTCCCACATCTCTCAGTAACTTCATCTCCTCATCCTCAAGCTTAGACAATCTCTCTTTGACCATGACTAGCAACTCTCCAAAGGGATGCTCTCGAAGACAGACCAAGTCTTGTAAGCACAAATAGACATCATATCAGCTATATACATCATCAAATATGAAAATCTAACTGAACTAGGTCAAATTTGACCTCAGTTAGGTCAAGGATGACCTTACTGGGTCAAAGTTGACTTTCCTAGGTCAGGGACGACCTTGTGGGGTCAAGGTTGACCTCATCCTAGAACAGGTAAAAACCTTCTAGTCAATGCCAACTTTGTTGGGTCAAAGTCGACATAGATGGGTCAAGGTTGACCTAGAAGAGATAAAGTTGACCTTTCCTATGAAAAATAGGAATTTGGAAAGTACAAAAGCATACAATAGCAAATTCACCTCAGGAAGTGACCGTCTGGTAGCCAGGCTGTGTCTTAGAAGCTCCATGCGCATCGCTCGAAGTTCCTCTCTCCTCAGCATCTTGCTTCCTCGTTTTGAATCTACAAAAGGTAAGAATGAGTATCTCTCTCCTTTCCATATTTATAGTTCAAATTAGGGTTTTATTAGGGTTTCCTCATGGTAAACTCGGATTTCCCTTATTATGCATTTAGATAGACATCCACTCTTTTCATCATAACTTGAGTTCGGTAACTCTGTTTTCAATGCCGTTAGGGGAGTTGGAATCTTGATTCAGATACCTAACTCCTTGAACTAGTTTAGGAAGGTTAGGAATCCTTATAATTGGTTTAGGAGAGGACTTTTAAACAAACTACATATCTAGTGAATAAAGTTATCCTTATCACCCTGTTTCACCATTCCGAAGTAGAAAGCCGAAACAGGGGGGCATAAAGGGGCTTTATGCACTTCTCAATTGTCATATAGTAAGCCCTAGGTGATTTATGGATTTTCATTAACCTTGTGTGTTGTAGGTTCTAACAGTTTTCTGTAGGATCTCTACATTGAAGACTTGGCTATATCCTTTTTATTTACTATGATGTTTTCTTACTTTAGCTTGCATATTCACATAGTGTCATATCTAAGCTAAAGTGGGGGATAAATGTATTGTCTTAAAATGGAATAACTTCCATCTTGATAGGTTTAGCACCCTCTTTTAGTACATTTATCATGATAGACTTGCATTTAGGATGTATTCTGCACTTGATTCCTTTATTCTAGGTGAAATAAGGGTTAGGGTCCCTAGGATTCTCCTTAATTTCCCTCTTATAGGGCTCCATTTTCTAGGTAGGATTTATAAATAGGTCCTCCTAGCCTTCATCATGATTATCATAGGATTTTGTGCCTCTCCCTGGCACTCTGTCCCATTTTGACATCATTTCTAGGTCTCCGGGCATCCCCGGGACCTTCTGTTTCAAATTCTGACAGGATCTGGACCCCTAGGTCAAGGACGAGGTTGTCCCTAACCTAGGTTAGGGTTAAGGTCATCCCTGATCTAGGTCAGAGATGAGGTCTTCTTTGACCTCCTTTGGGATTTGGTTCCCCTTTTTCAAATTTGGTCCCGGAGGGCCTCAAAATCAATGTCGGGCCTTTGAATCTGAGTGCGGGAATGTTTTAATTCAAAATTCATTTAATTCTTTTCCCTCCTTAGTTGGTTATTGTGATTTAATCATAATTCAAGGTGAAATTTGAATTATGGGTCCTCACATTGCTCTAGGAGCCTCACTTTGAAACTGTATGCACCTAAAAATGGTCACTTGGACTTTGGGCCCCATTTATTTGATTTATCAACCCTGAATCATTTTTATCAATAATCAATATTTTCAACATTATCAATTTCTTGATCAAGTCTTAATTTTGATCATATATTGGATTTTTATCCTATGGGCTAACCATTTATCGTAAGTTTTTATTTAATTAAAAAGAATATTTCCTCCCCTTTTAATTAAATAAAAAGGCCCCCACTTTTCTTCTTATCCTAAGTTGCACAAATAAAGTATTATTCTTATTTTATAAAAAGTGAAAAAGTACTTTTTGTCTCATATGGACATAAAGTCAACTTCTATTTTCTCATTGGAGGATATTTTTGCACAAGGATCAAGCTTCCATTTTTCTCCACCGTTGATTAAGACTTTTGCCTCTTAATCTCAATGGTCCATTTCAGTTCATTTCTTATAAAAGGAGAGCTCTCTCCTTCATTTGGATATCTTGGAATTTTATGACATTGTTATGCTCCAGGTTTTCTAACTGACTTTGAAGACTCCTTTGAAGACATTGAAGACTTGCTTTCTTTCATTTGCTTTCATCATTTAGTTTCACCTTTCATTTGATTAGTTTGCATAATCATGGCATTTTAGAGTAATTTTCCTTTTATGCAATAGATTTAGCTCACATAGTCTAATTAGGGGCTTGTAATTCATTGCAATTTCCTTTCATAGTTGCATTGTACTTTCATTTTCATAGAGTAATTTGCATTCTCATATAGTTTGCATTACATTTGCATACTTTGATTCAATTTGGGGATATTGGCATTCTTGCCCTTGTCTTTGATTTGGAATCTCTCATTGTATGGTTGACTAGCAAGGTCACTAGTTTGTAGCTCTAGCTGAGAGCAATTTTATCATAGTCCCTTGCAACTCCACGCATAAAGAGCTATGAGCCACTTTTTGAGGCCTCATTGTTGAGAAACCTTACATGTAATGGTTCATAGAAGTGTGGTCACTTTTAGACCATACATTTCTGGCACGCACCGTGGGGCAGAGTAGATAGACTTTGTCCTTTAGATTTGTTGCATTTTTGTGATTTTTCGGATTAATTTTCGGATATTTTGCATTCTCTATTTTTCTATCTCAGAGTATCATGTGACACTTCTCAGGTATATCACATGATAGACCTTATAATATGGGTGTGACACTTTGCGCAAAGGAAGAATCACCTGCTAGTATTAAGGTCTGTCGCCTGGCATCGTGCAAAGTATCGCCTGCATGTTCTGTAGTGTATCGCCCAGACTAAGGTATATCACCTGGGTATAGGAAACTATGTCGCGTGATTCTGGTGAAGTCTGAGGTATATCACCTGATCTGATAGAGACCTGTATTTTAAGTTTTATCATCCGAATCTGATCATATTTAGTTTGCTGGTTTACTTTATTGCATTTAGATAGATCTAACTTGTATTTCTTAGCCTAGATTAGTCAATTTTTTGCATCATTTCCATTTAGATTTTGGATTTCCCTAACCATAATTATCTAACAAGTTATGGTTGTAGGGGATTTGCTTGAAGGAGATTGCCATAAATTGCATACTAAAGGGCTACTAATGGTTTTTGCAGGGCTGCCCAAAGCATAATCAAAAGCAAAAAGAAATTTTTTTCAAGTGTTTGTGATTTATTTCCTTTCAAGTGTGGCATCTACTAATTGTTTTAGGAATCTTAATACCTTGTGGAAGAGATTTTGAGGTGGTAGGAGAAGTATGCTCTTCACCTTTAGGTGAACCAGAAAATCTTGACCCATCTTAAGGTTTTGGAAGCAAGAGGGTAATTGAATTTTCTTGGTGTGTTTGGGAGAAGTTTTTGAGATAGGGGAGTATGCTCTTCACCCTTGAGGTGAACCAAAAACCTTGAACCTCAAAAATCATCCACTCTGTTTAGATTTAGAATCCTTTAGCAGGCCTACTCTTGAGCAATCAAGAGGAACGACCCAAGTGGGGATAAGCCTTTTGCTGGCTATTCCAACTCACTATAATCTCAAGGCTACCTTAGACACCAAAAACCTTGGTAGACATAACACTTGTCTTCACTTGATGTGAGTAGCTCATGGGATTGCGACCATGGGGAAAGCATTGAGCAAGAATGCTTAAGCTACTCTTGAGGCCGCGAGGTCTGAGTCCTCTATGAGGAGAAAAAGGGGTGTTATGAACGGAAGCCCTTACTAAGAACCATAGGTTAGAGACCACCTATTTTAGCCGCTTATCTTCTTAGTGCAAGGATTGATCCAAGTGGATTAACCCGGATCACCCCAAGATACTCACCATATGTATCCCTTTGGTTATGTTGTTTGACACTTCCATGACAAAGCCAATATCTCTTGTGGGGAACCACTTGGTGTGAGGCAAGGGGGCATCAAGTTGTGGGCTAAGTTGGTAAGTATTGAGCTTTGTCTTGTAGGTAGATATTGTTTGAATTGTCTTCGATTGTGTGATACCAGTGTAAACGTTCTCAACATACAAACAATCAGTAGCATTCATAGGGTGCAATTTTACTTTTGAATATCACAAGTGCTTGTCTTGGCAAGGTTGCTTTTGCCCTTGTTTCAAGTGTTTGAAGACATGTTTGATCCCCTACTATTTGCAAACTTGTCCAAATGCTGTGATTGAAATTAGAAATTTTCACCCTCAGATTCAGAAACTTGAGATCAGACCTTAAAAACTTGAAATTTTGCACAAATTGGTCAAAAACTGCATCAGTATCGCTTGCACTTAAGAGAAATATCGTACGATAGTTCACACTAGACTGTGCCATTTGTCAGTTATTAAGTCTATTGCTTGGTAGTTTTATGGTCTATCACCTGACATCGTGTGAAGTATCACTTGGTTTGAGTTCTATCGCCTGGCGTGCCTGAAGTTTGTCACCTGGAAGTTTTCAGTAGTATTCTTAGTTTCAGTCATTAAGTTGCTTTTAGTATGACTTGACCTTTGAGTAGGTTATTTGATCTTGCTGTTAGAGACCTATTTTGACTAAATTTTTTTGATTTTAATCTTCTAGGGATCATTTCAATTGATTTATAAGGTTACCTTGAAAATAATTTGTCAAGTTAGAGAGTTATTCCCAGTGAAAAGTTTGTCTTTAGAATTTTTTATTACACCCTTGGAGAATTCTGATCCTACTATTGTCCAAATCATTTTTTTCATATATCTCAATTTCGATTTGAATTTTGGCTAAGTCCAACCTCCTGATTCAAAAGTGCAAGGGTATTCACCCTTTGATTTGAAGCACCTCTTTGACAGTGTTGGTGACGCCTTTTATTTTCTATCTTTTCATTTTCTCTTTGGACAATAGAGAATCTTAATTATCCTAGGTTGGCATTGGCACTTTGAGAGATTGACTTATCACCTAGAGTTTCTTTCTTTCATATCAGTTACAACAAGATACCAAGTTAGTCAAAGGAAACAACCTCCAGTTGTCAGATCCTAGGTGCTATCATGTTGCTCAACATCTCAATGAACGTTATGGTATCAATTACATAAGATGACTCTTAGTCTTCTTCTTCCTTCTCCATTTCCCATATTCTTCTAAAGTCTTCTATTCCCATGGGAAATTCTTCTTCTTCTTCTTGATTATTTTCCTCTTATTTTCTAGTCTACCTTCTTCTATTCATCTATTCATTTCTTCTATGCTTGATTCCTCCTCTTCTAGAACCATGAATTTCAACTATCTTGTTAAGGAACCTCTCTTGAGAATAGATGATCTTGAACTCATTGCTCAATTTGAAGAGTATCTTTATTCCTCCAATAGTCCTTCCAAATATCTCATGGGTGATAAACTTATGGCAAAAATAAAAGAAAAGATGATTAAATTAGATGCCTTTGCTAGGATCATAGACATGATCATATCACAACCACCTTCTTCTAAACATTCTTCATCATCTAAGTTTTCTCATTCTTCCTCATCTTCCAAGTCTTATCATGACTCTTCCAGACATCATTCTCATTCTTCATCTTCTAAGTCTTATCACGATTCTTCTAAACACTGTTCACATTCTTCATCTTCCAAATTTTATCATGACTCTTCTAAACATTATTTGAATTCCTCATTATCCAAGTCTTCTTCTTCCACTAGGTCTTCACCTTCCTCTTCTCCACGATCTCATTCTTCTTCTACTTCTCCCAAGAGTCTTACTTCTCTTCAGAAGACATACCATAAAGAGAAATGTGATAGTCCTTATGATGCCTCTTCCACAAAGAGTGACACACCCACCTATGATGACTATGATGACTATGACGATGGAAAATTTAGCCATACCTATGATGCTTCTATTCCTAAGAGTCCTCCTCGTCGTGTGCTTAGGCTTACTAAAGGGTCATCTTATTGGGTAGATTGTGATGGGGATCCATATGATTCTGATTTTGAAAGAGAATATGATATTTGTTGTAAACAATATGATACATTTACTTCTATTGAGGAAGAGAAAACTTTTTGTGTTGATTATAAATGTAGATACTATGAGAATTTCTCCTCTAAGAACTCTCGTGCTAAAAATAAAAATTGCACTCTCAAGAAAGATCATGTTAATGCTATACCTTTGTCTGGTGATGGTTCCCTTCCATACCCTACTTCCTCCAATACCCATACAATTCCTACAGCTTCCAAGTCTTCCAAATATTTCACAAATCCTTCATCCAACAAAGATCCTAATGCTTTTCATGCGGTTCCCTATAGTTATTCTCAAGGGCCACCTCTTAAAGATACTCAAGCTAACCTTCACTTGGCTGCAAATACTTTCAATAATGCTAAACCTAAAGAGCCTAAGCCTTCATGCGCTATAATGCCTACTTTAGCTAGCCCTTCACCATCTCTTCTAAAGTCTTCCATACAATTCCAACATGCTTCCTTGTCCTTAGAAGTAGCTCCATGTCAAGAGGACTCTAAAAATGATAAAGAAAAGAACATAAAGAATGATCAAGATCAAGGACCCTCCATGTCATCCAATCCTTTTCATGATACCCCTTATCCATTTCATGGTTCTTTTGATCTTTTACACCCTTCCTCATTTATTCCACCATATCTTAAGTCTTCTCCTAAGCAAGATCAAGCTACTACTTACACTGTTGAGCTTATTGATAATCAAAATAACCTTACCACACTTGCACTTTCCAAAGATGAGACTTCCATTAAGGTTATTGAAAATGATGTTGTTACTTCCAATGTTAAGCCTATTGAAAATCAAGAGAAAAATGATATGTTTATGCTATCCAAAGCTCCTTGTCAAGATCAAAGTCTTTCATCTTTTTTCTCTACCATTCCATGTTCACTTCCACTTTCTACTCTTCCTAAGTCTTCACAAGCTTTGAATGATCTTATCAAAGAAGTTGCTCCTATTCAAGATGATCACAATCCTATTGAAGATCCTAATGCTCACCCTAAAGATGTTGATATCCTTGGTTGTGATATAGATGCTGATGAACTTATTGATTATCCTTTTGTGTCTTCCACTTCCATCCTTGGGCCTCTTCCACCATTGCTAAGGACTTCATGTCTGCCTTCCATATTGGGTCCTTATGTCCCTTCACTTTCCCTTCATAACTCTCCTAATTCATCATCCATCTTGGGTCCTTATGTCCCTCTATCTCCTATCTTCCCTCAAGATCAACATAGATGCATACCCTTGAATCATTTTCATTCATCCACCCATCTAAACCAGTCATATCCTCCCTCTTCTTCCACAAGTCCCAAGTCTTTTGGAAGTAACTTGAATGTTCAATACAAGAAAAAGAAGCAATATAAGAATCCATCAAAAAAAGATCACCATGTCTCCTCTAATCGACATGGGGGCATAAAGTCAAAAGAGATATCTAAGAAGAAAACTACAAGACAAGTATGGGTTCCAAAATCCATCATTCAAGATATTCTCTCTAAATCATCAAAAAGAAATGAAAATCTTAAGGTTATATGGATTCCAAAGTATCTCTTGAGAGAGTCTCATGTTGAACAAAAAGTAAAGTTGACATTCAAGCTTCCAAAGGCTTCCACTTCATCTCCTTCCAAAAATATTCTTCAATTCCATGCGCCTAAACTGCAACCTCTGCTATCCATTCACCATATTCCTTCACGTCTTCCTTCATTCACATTTCCTCCATCCTCTCACCACCCTTCAAGGTGTGTGTTGATGTTGATCTTGCCTTCCTTTCTATCTACCCTTTCACAATCTTTCCATTCATTATCCTTCTACCTTCTATCATTTTTCATCATTATCCTATTCCTCCTATCTTCCAACCTCACTCGCTTTACATAAAGCCTTATCCTCCATTTTTCTCTTCCATTTTCCCTTTCCTATCAGCATCTTTGAGCATATCATTTTGGATCCTTGGTATATCAATGATTTATCTTTTCAAGGAGCATTACCTAAAAGCTTGCTTTCTTCCAAAA
This sequence comes from Chamaecyparis obtusa, assembly GCA_027943335.1. Taxonomy (NCBI): domain Eukaryota; kingdom Viridiplantae; phylum Streptophyta; class Pinopsida; order Cupressales; family Cupressaceae; genus Chamaecyparis; species Chamaecyparis obtusa. The sequence continues at coordinate 1,168,502 of BSBK01003447.1, forward strand.
AAATTATAAAATTCAAAAAAAAAAAAAAAAAAAAAAGAAAAAAAGAAAAGAAAAAATGAAATGAAAAATTGAAAAAATTGAAAATGTGCCTTGGTGGAAACCTGGAAACAGGCACCTTGGTAGCAAAAGTAAAGAGAAATAAATTCATCCTATGGTGAAAACCACTCCCTTGTGGCGCCTTGGATAAGTACCATGATAAAAACCTAGTAATCAGGCATCATGCGTAGTTCTTCTACATATTTCATCCATTCCATTCCATCTTTGATCTTGACAATGTTGACCTATGCACGAACATTTGGCTATCTTGTGAGCTATCTTACGATGATCTTGCTTTCATTCCATTCATGTTTAGCCTTCATTTTTCCTCCATTCATTCTAGCCTTTCGCTATCCTTCTCCCCTTTGGTCTTGATCTAATAAAAAGAGTAAAATACGATGCTATGAAGTCTCTTGACATGTCTACTCTCTTTGGACTACATCCTTTCATGCTCTTACATTGCGCTTTTGTGGCTTATCCCATGTTGGCCTTTCATTGCTTGTCCGAATATGCTTTTCATGACAATTTTTCCCTAGCTTGGGTACTCTTGACGAGTTTTCCTTTGAGGATTTCTTTCCTTCATTCTCCTTCATTCTCTTATCTTCCATCTCTTCCACCAACTTGCTAATCCCTCTTGTTCCCCACCTTGCTTGACATTGGGACTACATGATGTGATCTTGCTTAAAGAGTTTGATGCCCATTCTGTCTGGGGGCATCCTTTGTACATATTTTATGATCCTGAAAAAATACCAAAAAAATTGATATATGATGCTGAAAAAAATCCTAAAAAACATATAAAGTCTTGAAAAAAATACAAAAAAAAAAAAATTCAAAAAAATAGAAAAAGTGCCTTGGTGAAAACCTGGAAACAGGCGCCTTGGTAGCAAAAAATTAAAAAAAAGAAAAAAAGAAAAAGAAAATTGCAATAAAAATCCAAGTGGTGAAAACTTGGAAATAGGCACTACTTGAGGCCTTTGCAACCTTGTCTCTTAGCATGCGTCCTCGACATTGAAACTTTCTCCATCATGTCTTGACCTTATTTGACTTGGTCTGGAATTGGTCTTTGTTTTTGTCTAGGGGCATAGCTGTTCGCATAGGTCCTTTAGGTGTGTTTGTCTCTTGGGGCATTTCACAAGAGGTATTTCCCAAATGGTGTTTTTCAACACTACCCTTGCGTCGAGTGTTTCTTAAACACTTATCAGATGTCTTTCCCTATAGTCTAAGTATGATGTGATATTGCTCATTGGTAGATGTGATACTCAGAGTTTGACTCTATGACCAACACACACACACACACTTAAACAATCAACTTGCTGAGATATGTTGACTTTATTTTCTTTGTGTGCTGTCTATGAGGATTTCTTTGATGAGTGCTCTCCCCCTGAGAAGTTTTCGATGATGCATGGCTAGAAGACTGAGGGTGTGAGAACATGTTTTATTTCTTTATTTGCTTGTGGGTATATCTCGTTGATCCTGACTATCATGAGCATTTATGCTGGTCTTCATTGACACTAAGGATTGACAAGATATTATCGTTGACTGTTTTGTGAGTGCATGATTCTAGTTATCCTAACTTTCATGTGTCTTGATACAAGCATAATCTTGCCATATCAAACTTAGGTAATCTCACTGCATTAGTCATCTTGACCTCCATGTCTTTGATGCCTAGGTGGGATTTCCACATTTCTATCTGATAAAGATCATATTCATATCCACATAGCTATGCTAGTGTGCATTGTATGATCTTACGACGCTACCAATAATGCTTAATGATGATAATTAGATGTCTATAAGTGTTGTGACCTTGCAAGTCAACCACTTTCATAGTAGCTTGCATTCTTAGGTTCATGATTAGTTTAGTTTTGCATTTTGCATATGGAGAGAGCTCTCCTTTTCATCATCTATAGACTAGTTGGTCAACTATGTTCATTTTATGATTCTTCTTGATCATGTCTTTCACTTCTTGTCTTTCATATCACATCCTTTTCTATTCCTATAGCATTTTGACTTTTTGACCAATTTTCAAAACACCTCAAAATTGCGTGAAAATTGCACCCCTAGCTAATTTCGACGTCCTGGATTCATTTTCAGACTCAAAATCAAAATTTGAGGTTATTTGGTTTGTCAAAATCACATTTCAAAAATTTCCCCTTCTTCTGAGCAGTTGACTGACTTTTTGAGGCATAATCCAATGGACTTTCTTCCTTCCATGTCTCTCAAATTTTCTAGTCTTTCATTCGTGCTATTTCTAGTCTTCTATTTCTATTCTTCTGCTTCATCACTGGGGCATGTTTCATTGCCTATTGGTTACCCTATTGACCTTTACATTTGATTATGATTTCATTCTGATTTGATCAAATCTTTTATCAGTTGCTGTCTCTCCTCTACCTGATTTCGATTTCGATTCCGAGGGGGCAGTATCTATTGGATTTTTATTCTTGATTTCCTGATTTTCTTGATTCAGACATCTTTTGTGAGCTTTTGCTCAAATTTGAGATTCTTATCTCTTACTTTGAATATGATCCTGAATCAACCTCATGTTCAAAGGCCTTTATTTATGTTTTGTCCGAATATGATCCTGAATCGACCTCATATCTGAGTTGTTTTGTGATCCCAAATCGATCTCACATTTCAAATTCATTCTTTGATTACATGTGTTCCCAAACCGATCACACATTAGTCAAAGAGGGGCAAAATGTATGCACCTAAAAATGGTCACCTAGACTTTGGGCCCCATTATTTGATTTATCAACCCTGAATCATTTTGATCAATAATCAATATTTTCAACATTATCAATTTCTTGATCAAGTCTTAATTTCGATCATATATTGGATTTTTATCCTATGGGCTAACCATTTATCGTAAGTTTTTATTTAATTAAAAGGAATATTTCCTCCCCTTTTAATTACATAAAAAGGCCCCCACTTTTCTTCTTATCCTAAGTTGCACAAATAAAGTATTATTCTTATTTTATAAAAAGTGAAAAAGTATTTTTTGTCTCATATGGACATAAAGTCAACTTCTATTTTCTCATTGGAGGATATTTGTGCACAAGGATCAAGCTTCCATTTTTCTCCACCGTTGATTAAGACTTTTGCCTCTTAATTTCAATGGTCCATTTCAGTTCATTTCTTATAAAAGGAGAGCTCTCTCCTTCATTTGGATATCTTGGAATTTTATGACATTGTTATGCTGCAAGTTTTCTAGCTCACTTTGAAGACTCCTTTGAAGACATTGAAGAATTGCTTTCTTTCATTTGCTTTCATCATTTAGTTTCACCTTTCATTTGATTAGTTTGCATAATCATGGCATTTTAGAGTAATTTTCCTTTTATGCAATAGATTTAGCTCACATAGTCTAATTAGGGGCTTGTAATTCATTGCAATTTCCTTTCATAGTTGCATTGTACTTTCATTTTCATAGAGTAATTTGTATTCTCATATAGTTTGCATTACATTTGCAAACTTTGATTCAATTTGGGGATATTGGCATTCTTGCCCTTGTCTTTGATTTGGAATCTCTCATTGTATGATTACTAGCAAGGTCACTAGTTTGTAGCTCTAGTTGAGAGCAATTTTATCATAGTCCCTTGCAACTCCATGCATAAAGAGCTATAAGCCACTTTTTGAGGCCTCATTGTTGATCAACCTTGCATGTAATGGTTTATAGAAGTGTGGTCACTTTTACACCATACAGAAACCTCTATATAAAGACTCTCATTTGCATTCATTTTCACCAAGCAATTTCATGAGCAAGTATCTATCAAGTGGAGACAACACAATTGAGCAAGCAATCAATGGTGGAGTGAAGATGCAAGATTGCAAGAGGATGATATAAAAGATCAAGCCATTGTTGATATCAAGCATTTTTGTGAACACACCATTGTGAACACCTATTTGGAGCAAGAGAGATCCTTTCTTCCTTGATCCACCATTGCCAACATTCAAGCATTCAAAGATACAATCATGGGGTAGAAATTAAGGATTATGAGTTTGGTTGGAGTACTTTATCCTTGGGGGCTTGGTATGCTTTCCTATCTCATTCAAATCTATGCATTGTTTCCTCATACATATTCATGCTAGGGTTTTAATCTAGAGGATTAGATCTTGGCATTACACTTTCTATACACACACACATTCTATTTCAATCAGCTATTTGTGGAGATGGAGATCACCAAAATCGGGGTTTGACTAAGGCAAAACCCTATATAGCCACCCCAAAAACACCACTTTTTAGATATCTACAGTCGCTGTTTTGAGAATTGGAGGATAGATTTGAGTACCCTTTTTGGAAAACTTCTGAGATTTGTAAACAAAGTCAAAGTCAACCTTAAAAATCTTGAGGTAATCTTTGACCTTTTATCGGGGTCAAAGACTACCTGCTGCCAGAAAGACAATTTTTCTTAGTTTTCTCTGTTACAATTTTCTAGTCCTAGATCTGGTTGCAGAATATTTCGAAACTCCGCACAGGCTTCAGAAAATAGGTATTTCTAAATCTATTCCATGATGATGTATGTATCTTATCTTAATTGATTTTTAAGCATTTCTAGATTTACATTACCTATGGAATTCCAATTCAAAACATATACAAATGAATAGTGGTAAATGATAGGTGCATTGTTAAGGCTCCATTTTACCATTGTTCAACATCTCAAGAAGTTCTATGCTTAAAATCCCAATGCAAGAGGTATGTATATAAATAAAACATCAAAAAATACAAAAAATAAAATAAAATCAAAAGAAAATTACAATAAAAACATGTGGTGAAAAACTTGGAAACAAGCGCCATTTGTGACATGTTAGCTCCTCTCTCTATTAGGATTCTTTTAGTCTATCATCCCATTGTATATACTCATAATAAAATGGCTAGTAAGTCACCATTCTCACCATGTATATATCATAATAAAATGGCTCATTCATAGTATGCTATCCACTATATATATCCATAATAAAACCCCATCATAGCTTGGTCTATTTGTCTTGATCTTCATCCTAGTCTTGGTGTGTCCTTCTTCACCCATAATAAGTCAGTCCATCACCTAGCTAGGGGCATGTCCTCGACCTAGTTTGGGAAGTGGATCTATGATAGTTACAACTCCTAGAGGACATAATGGAGTACTTTCACCAGACAAGCAAACACAATCAAAGTTTCTTACACAATGATATCCTCATCATGACTCATAATATGTGATCTATCTTTTCTAAATGTGACTGCTTATCTATACATCAACTGCCTTGATCAATATACCTAACACTATCTTTTGTCAAAAGAAATGTATATTCATGCCAGGCATGTTAGAATGATTTGTTGTAGATTATGCATTCATATATGGATTTCATTGTTACCATGTTTCCTATGCTATTCAGAAATATCCTTAACATGAGTTTAGAACTCCTATATGTCATTGATTAGAATGGTCGGGATGGGGCATGATATTTTATTTGATTGTTGTTTGTGGGATATTTTCTGATGAAGTCAAAGGAACAAGTAATTAGGGTGTCTGTGCGTAAGTGCCTTCATCAGTTTAATAAGCATTGAAAACATACAATTCATGTTATTATGTGAATGCTATTAATGGTGATATGCCACACATACTTCGACTCCAAAAATTTATTCTCTGATGGAGGGGAGATTATTCCTTGTCTGTTATGCAAACGAAACTTAGGTCATCTTGGTTTAATTATACCTAGATGCTTGTCAAGTTTTCTATATTAAACTCCATGCAAGAGGTGCTTAGGTCATCCTGGTTTAATTATATCGTGATGCTTTCATTTTATTGCAACATAACAAGTTCAATGATGATAATCAAATTCCACTTACCATGAAGTTATAAGATGTTTCATGAAGTTGTGGACATCTTCATTTCATATTTCATTTTGCATTGCATTTAAAAGACTCATGTTGCATATCTGTGCTCCTTTTATAGGGTTTTGTAGGTTATCTTGCTTATAAGTTCATCTATTTTCTTTGTCCATTCTTCTCGTGTCAGACACATTGTTATTTAAATTGAGGACATTTGGGTAACAAAAATTTAGAATTCATGTTATATTTTCAATTTTGCGTATTCCATCCTCATTATCACATTTAATCATTTGCATAGTTCATTATGTTTATATTCTTATTGTATCTTATTAGGTTTGTGCATTTGTATATTATCATTTATATATTCACATGCATATTTTGATCATTTAAAGAACATTTTATCATGGTTATCATCACATCACATTTTATCTATCATATTATAGGTCATTATATTACCAATTATTTTTGTGATTTCATACGTACATTGTTATCAAAATTTTATTCATTATATGAAATATCCTTGATCATATCATTCATTTGTTATTTATTTCAAGTATTATCATTTGTTCATTTTACCATTACTTGCATTATCGTAACCATTATTATTATTTACATCCATTCATATTCATTATCATAATTTATATCATTATCAATCATTCATTGCATTAAAGACACATAGAAAATAAATAAACAACCATTTAGAAAATGCATTTATATCATCATCATATGATGAATCATTAACCATTATGCATTCACATGGAAATAAACCAATCACATTGTAGAAAATAAGTACAATGCATATCAAAGTAAATCATCACATCCTGCATATGTCAGTACTCACATGTATATATCATTATAAGAGGTACATCATAAAAGCAATCATAATAGAATTGCATCATGTATATAGAGCTCATCATATAAGAGTCCATAAAATAATAAAACTACCCAAATGTCCAATGATATCTCATACAATAACAAAGTGTCCAAATGTGTCCATCATGTCACATACATAATGAAATGATCAAAATCAAAAGTGTATACACAATGTCTATGACCCCTTGTCTCATAAACCATGCCTGAAATGGCATGTCTATGAACTCCTATCATGCAATCTCAAAAGACACCATCGGTCCCTAGTCCCGTCTCTCCTGATGGGTGTGCGCAAACTCAGTCACCCCCTGTGGCATCCCCTGGATCCTGCCAAACTATCGCAGGACCCGGCTAACAACCTATCTCTTTATGATACAGGGTATCCTCCCTATCAACTATCAGGACTTGAAACAGTATCCAAGCTAACGCTTGTCCTCCCATGGCTCACAACCAAGGTAGGGTCTCTAGATAATAGCATCCATCATATCAAACGTGTGCCACTAATACTCCAGATGTCCCAACTTATACTGAGACTCGATAGATGCATAAAGAAATATATAAGGTTGCCTAACACCTCAAAATCTTAGGGTTGTAGGTCGAGTAATCGTAATATGATCCCATGCCCATACATGGATCAAGGTAACACCAGCTGATAATGATGCTCCCCTTATGATAAACCACCTAATGAAGATCATGATATAAATGAGCTAAAAGACAAACATCCCAAGCAAAATAGGTCCGCTCATCCATCATCCTCTGTATAGTCCACCCCCAACCAACTATGAAGCCATGAGATCATCAATTCGGGAAGACATAACCTCTGATCGCACCAGCCAAAACAATGGGGAGAAGCTCATAAAAGTCTACCATGTCCTCCCAACTGATCTCTGACTCATCTATGTCATCATCACTGAATACTATTTTGCACTCCACTAACCCGCTGTGCCTGTCATACTGCACCAGCTCTCTGATAATTAGTAGATGTGGGATGCAATATACATCCTCCAGCGTGATGGTCATCTCTCCTATGGGAAGATGAAATGTAATCATCTTTGAGTGCCATCTCTCTGCAAGCACTGTGAGCATCCCTGTTAGGAATAAGGTGTCTCAACCTTGGATAATTCCTATTCTTATTATTTGTTTTGTAAAATGTATTTCTTGCAAATAATGTAATTAAGTGTGAGTGAACATGTCTAGTTAGCAAGTTGATGTGTCACTCCACTTGATGTGTCGGCATCTTCAATTGTGTGTAAGGAGATCATGGCTGAAACGGTTATGACAGATTCCTATGACACGTAAGAGCTATATCTGGAAGATTCAATGACAGGTGAAGACATGTGGCAATTGATAAAATTGAGTATTGTACACTCTTCCCCAATCGTGGGGTTCGGGTTCCTATTTTCTCAGAGAATGGTAAAACCCTAATACGACTATCTTTGGAGGTTGCCCTAAAAGAGGAAGCACATGATATAAGCATTTTTAGGGTTGCGAAGATAGGAGAAGTAAGTGTATTGTTGGAACATTTTATGCTGCCATGGTTTGTCTTCAAGGGTTGGGAAAATCTTCTAAAAGAACTTGCATTGCAAGTGTATTGTAAACTGTAATAGTTTTGATTAATACACTGTGCAGGTTTTGGAGTGTTGGGGTTTTTACCGAAAGGTTTCCCCAGGGTAAATCATTGTGTCATTCTCTATTTTCTGTAAGCATGGTATATGGTTGCAATATCATTGTTAAAGTAGTTAACGAATCTGAAATTGTAAGGATTTAAAAGAATTTCCACAATACTTTCCTTTAGAGATTAGTGTAGGAAGTTATTTCCGCACCTGAGTTTCCTTACAATCCCTAGGTTCGCCCTGATCTTGGGTGTGTAAATAATGTGATATAAGCCAGTCACTCCAATCAATAGTCTATCAGTCTCTGATAGCGCCAGTCTCAGATTCTATATCATGGGATATCTTTCCCACGACATCATAATGTCAATAATGTCCTCCTATCATAGTCAATAAACAATCAAACTATCAGCTTTTGATCAAACTAATCTATCTATCTATCCTATCTTATTAATCGAACACATGTACAAACAAATAATTCTATCAATTATCTATCCTCAGGAAGGATAACTAGCGACCATGCTACGATGTTACCTATCTTGATAAAACTTGATCTAAAATCAACACTGATAGATCAAATCAACTTCTCGATATGAAGTTTGACCTAATTGACCTTATAATTTACCAAACTTCTACCATCTAAAAATGAATGCGTAACATAGAAAAGTGTTTGCACAGAAACCCCCTATCATTTGCGTAGATTACACATATGCGCACCTAACCTACACAATTACACAACCAATTGTGATGCTTGAGCCAAACTATGTTTGCACACATTTAGTTCACAAATGCACCGCCAAAATCTCTTCTTGTATGCATGCGTAGGTACCCCACACGTATGTGCAGAACTACTTGTTTACTGCACAAACATGGCAATTTACTGCACATACATGTGCCACAACTACACATTCATTCTTTGCCTATGAAAAAAAACTTTTCTATCCTAATCTATGGTTGAATCTACCCTAACCATGCTAAAAATCAGCTAAAAACATGCAAAAATCATCAAATTAACTAAGCAGGTCGAGTCACCTATCGACTCTCCAGAATCTGGCGGCCTCTAGAAGCGTCTAACCCTCTCGAAGTGGTGATTTGATAGTGGGAACGACACGTTCTCAAATCTTCTCTTCTCTCTATCAAGCTCCAATCTCCAAATGACAAGTGTAAACAATGACCCTATAGTGGACCCTTTGGCCCTATATATAGCATGTGGACCCGTTTTGTTTGATGTGTGGACCCTACCTATTGAAAATTTTCTGATTCACCCTGTTTTCACCCATGTTTCTTTTGAACCTTTTCGTGAGATTGATTGTCAACCCCCCCAAAAAAACAAATAAAATTCCTTTTGTCAATCAATCTCTCGAGGGGGCATGCATAGGTCACTTTTGTTTGACACATTGTCTGGTGCAGGGGCAAAATGCTTGATTTTTCTTTGAAACAATGCGACCAACACATTATTTCAAAGAGGGACAAAATATATACACTAAAAAATGACTTCATTAATTAATTAAATATTTATTATTTAATTAATATTGACTTCATGAATTAATTAAATATTTATTATTTAATTAATATTTATTTCCTCTATTACTAAATAAATTATTCAATTTATTTGATACATTCACTATAGTCTATTCTTCTTATCCTAAGTCCTCTAAATTAGTCTTATTAAAGTGATTTAATTAAATTACCAATTACACAATCACTAAAATATGACTAAGTCCCCTAGTCCACCTCATAGACCTAGTCCCTAACACATCACCTTGGCTAAAATAAATAATTATTATTAATTATTAATAAGTCATTATCTTCACACACACATGTCCTATTTCTAAGGGCTACGTGGCCTCATAAGACTTGGTCTCATGACCACATGTCTTCTCCTAAACCAAGTAAAGAATCAATCCCTATTCCTAAGGAGATTCTCAAGCCACCTCAAGGAGTCAAAGGTGACTCATGGGACACTTGTACCAAGAGTCCTCATGAGGAAAAGGTCCTTCCCCCTAACTCTCAATGGTCTTTGTGAGACACTTGACATGTGTCTTTCCCTTCCACCTTCTTATCTTCCATGTCAATGAAGGAGGAACATCCTCCCTATTCCTCCTCTCACATTCCAGCTACATCCCCCTTTCTCTCAACCCCTTCAACCAAGTCAATCATAGCCCTAGGATCTTCCACCTTTCAATCTCCACCCTAGGATTGTGCCACCTAGGCTTGAGTCCTCCAAAATCCTATAAAAGGAGCCTCATTCTTCCTTTTTGAGCCTAATAGCAATAGTGATTTCAAGCAATAGCATTCTAGCATACAAGCATTCAAGTCTTCAAATGTCCAAGCTATTTTCATATCATTTGTAAGCCATTTTGCATCTCATCCACCACATTTGCATAATTAAGCTTTGAGGCCATTTTGCATATCATTCAATCTCCACACTTTGGTAACATCTTGGGCAAGGATCTTCAATTGGAAATCTGAGAGCTCAACACATCCAAGGAATCAAGGCTAGGAGAGCAATGGAGACAAGCTACAAGGTAGGTGAAGGTAAAATACTTGTTTTTGAATTCATTTAAGCTTTGTAATCTTCATTGTGTTTGCTTTAGATTGATTTAGTAACTTAGAATAGTTAGTATTTCATTTATAGTAATTAGTAATATAAATTGTATACAAATATATTATTATTATTTTTTAATATATTTAAATATATGTTATGTTATATAACATTGTAAATTTATTATATAAATTGTACAACAGATAATATAAAAAACCACATATGAGAGAGCTTTATGGGAAAGAATGTTTGTGCGAAATATTGAAAATACAATTGTAATTAATTCTTTGTTGTAGGATGAGATGGCTAATGTGAAAAATTAAAGAGTGAATGGAACATCATTCTTTAACATAGATTGTTTACCTATGTATGGTTACAAGCAAGCACTCAAGGCTGAGTGCTAGTAGTAAATAATTTCATCATTTAGAAATTATTATGGAAGATTGATTGAAGCATGTTTCTATATCATAAAATTTGAAGCTCAAAGTTGTGAAGATTAATTTTTCAAATATTGCTTGTGAACATGATAAATGAATGGGAACTTAATAAAAAAAGGCAAGCAAGATCTAAGATAATGTAGTCTAGTTGTATAGAACATCCAAGTAAAAGCATGCATCGAAGATTGGTATTTAATGCCAAATTTTCAATTTTAGCTTGATTATGTCTTCACTATAAAGAAATTCAATACCAGTAGTGTCTCAATTAAAACATAAGAACATAAGTATCTTTCAAAATTAAAAATGATAAAAGTTTAAAACACAACGTTTGTTTTGTCTTGAAGCAAACCATAAAATGAATATATTTATGTGGTGGAGTGCACAATAGTTTAAGAGTGTAAAACTTCAATGAGAAAGCGTCAATAACTAGAGGATATAAGACAACCCCAACAAAAGTGATAGTTTGAACAACTCTAAATGGTGTCTTTGAGAGACCATATTTATTTTCTTTAACTTTGAAGTCTTCAACTACAAGGTATATTATATGTTAATTGCTTTGAGATTTCGTATGTTTCTCTACATGCATGTATAATATAAAATATAATAATGATGATATATTATAAATACATAATATATTTATTAAATTCTTTGGAGTGTTCAAAGTGGAGTATGCCTCATTTTTATATAGTTACATAAAATTTCTTATAACTTTCAAAATTTATTGGACTATAGAAAAGGATGTTTGTTGGAGGTTTTTAATGGTTCTATTATCACCGTGAGAATTTCATGTGGTCTCCAATACCCTTAAAAAAACTTATCAAATGTTTTTGGAGCTAAAATAAAAAAGTGAAAATTTATATACATAAAATATTTTAAAAGGTTTTAAAATTAATGTCCAAACCCAAAGTGGTTGTCAAAACCACTTCATTAGTTATAACCACACAGCTAACAAGTATGATAAGAAATTTGCAGGAAGAAGAAAAGTTACAGTAGAGAATAACGTACAAATATTTTACAAATATTTGTAGGGAAACATGACCTAGTAGACCTATAATTATAGTGCCCTGATTTAGGTATGCATAAAAAACATGAAAATGTCAACAATGTTGTAAACTACATGTACTTCATATTTCTTTTTATTCCACATGATAACTACAATTTTTAACAAATTATTTTATACTTTAAAGTTAGTGAAAAGGAAGGCATTATATGAGATATTAAAATTACGTTATCTTATATTATATTATTATTTTTTGGTAAGTACTACTATAATGGGGGTAGTTCCCTAAATTGATTAAAAAATAACATACAAATAGTAAATACTAACACCAAACTCCTCTCAATCCTACACATACAAGATAAAATTGAAAAGCCCCAACTCCTTACACACAGTAAAAATTATTCAAAGAGCCTTAATACACATGAATAAAATAAGAACAAGAAAACCCATCCGTTATACATTAAAATTCCACTGAAAGAAACCCATTCCAAGCAAGTGGAACAATGATATTAGAGGAAGGAAATTGACCATCCCAAACCCCGAGATATGACATAAGGCCAACTGAAAAGACACAAAATGGCACTCAGCTTTGGCAGATTATGATCAGATGTCAACACAAAATCACCTTACAATGTCTATGGGCCATCTCTGAAGGAAAAAAATCCTCATTACATTTAAAGAAAGGAACACTGCGCCCAATTTTTGAGCCACCTATCGTCACTCATGAACAATGGAAACTCAAACACTAATGTGACACAACAATAAAACATCAAGAAACTTCAGACTTAGAAGCTAGGATGTAATCCTTTAGTATAATTTATATTGCCTTAAAATTGCTCCAGTGCAGCCAAGATGAGACACATTATAGTGCTCAAAACCTAGGATGAACAACCTCACCGTAGACTTGATTTTCATATACTTTGAAGACTTGATATGCATGTACTCTAAATATTTGATGTGCCCTATGTCCTACCACATACAAACTACACTTCATTAGAGAATCGGAAAAGTGTTCCCACAACACAAGTACCTTATTCTTGGGCTCACATTGGGACATTAACATGGCACTCCCCTATCAAACAACAGTGATAAAACCTCACCCAACCCCTATTGTATCTAGAACCATCATTCTCTCTTTATCTTTACAGATCAACTTTGCATTCATTTGCCTGACTTCTTTACCTTTCAAAAAAACATCCTCACATCTTTCATCAATGCCTCTATTAGCCAAATGATTAGCTACTTGATTTGCATTTCTAAAAATGTCGGTGATAGTAAACTCCTCCAGCAATTCCATCCCTCTACTAATTCTGGGAACCCTTTTTTTGAGTTTCCAATTCGTCACCTACCCTTTAGTAATAACATTGATGTAGAATAAGGACTCACTTTCAATATTAATTTTCATGAACCTTTATTGATACATAGCTAGATACCCCTTTCCAAGGCAACCATATCCACCTCATTGTTGGTGGCATCTCCAATGAACCCATACACAACCCATCATAGATTACCCAAATGGTATCTTATCACACAACAAACCCTTCATTTCATGGATTCCCTCTTGAAACTCCACTATTTTTAGCTTCATCCAAACCAATGTAGGAGGAGACCACCTCACATCGTTTCTCTAGGCTAAATATTTAGAATTAATTCTAAAAGGAACCTTCAGATTAGTCCAGACCTTTTGAATCTAGAAATCCCAATTAGAGACCACTGAAATTTTCTTCTTAGCTAATTTAGACATCACAACTTCATAGATACCTCTATGAATTAGACAATGACCTACTCCACGGAGAAGGCCATTGTAAGACAATATCTACTCAATGAGAAGGCATGCTTTCTCATTTAAGAGAGAGCACATGGATTGTGCTTTCTCAAATGCCTCTCATTTTGACAAGTGTCACAAGGAGAGAGGTTTGGAAGAATTGGGAAATGTGACCATTTTAGGAGATGTGAGAGGGGAAAAAAGTGTAAGAGATGGGTGGAGTGTGTAAGATGAATGTAAGAGAATTTAAGGTTGATATTTAATGCATTTTGGTTGGGGAGTTGGGGATGTGACATGAGGGTTGACATAAGTTGGGTTAGGATTTCTTAATCAATAGATTATGATTGTGCAAATGTTTAGTGGGTGATTAGGCTTGGATTAGGGGACAAGTGGGACAATAAGGAGGATGTGATGGGAGGAGAGAGAATGAGTATAAGATTAGATTAGCTAATCATTGGCCATTATCTAATTAAGAATGATTAGTATGTGTGAATGGGTTGGGTTGAGTTAAGATCATGGCACCAAGAGTGCCCCCAGTGCCACAATGGTTGTTGATATGTACAAAATGAGTAGTTCCCTTGGAGTAGGTGGCATGAGGATTGGTGGGTTTGCCAAGTATTCCTTGATTTTTTCAAAACTTCTTTGGCACAAGGGATCCCATTTGAAATTGGCATCTTTACGCAATAGATGGGTGAACTGTTAGCACTTATCTGCAAGCTATGATATGAACCTTCTGACAGAGTGTAGCTTGTCTTGTAAAATTTATAATTTATTGAGCATCCTAGGAGGCATTTACATTATAGATTTAACTTTCTTAGGATCAATCTCTATCCCTCGGTGGGATACAATGAATCCTTGGATCTTGCTTGATCTGACTCCAAAGAAACACTTATTTGGATTGAGCTTCAAACCATAATAATGGAGGTGGTCAAAGAAACATTCTAGCACATTGAGATGGTCTAACCTTGTTTTTTATTTTTCCAAGATGTCATCCACATAGTCTTCTAGGATCTTGTGGATCATGTCATGAAATATGACACTCATGGCTAGTTAATAGGTGGCTCCTACATTTTTCAGACCAAACAACATCATGTTATAATAGAAGGTACCCCATGGGGTCATGCAGGTTTTTATTATGCTTATCTTCTTTTTCAATATGTATATGGTTATAGCCAAAGAAACCATCTGTGAGTGACAACATCTCATGCTCGACAATAAGGTCCAGGATCATATCAATGTTTGGTAGCATGAAATCATCCTTCAAACATGGTTTATTGAGGTCGCGAAAGTCAATGCATATTTTGATTTCTCCTTATGGCTTGGAAACTAACACCATGTTGGAAATCCATTTTTAATAGTCAATGGTGCGTATGATTTAATCTTGTAAGAGGTTTTCTAGTTATGCCTTAACTAGAAAGGCCACCTTGGGTGCATCTTTTGGAGCTTTTGTTTGAATGGTTTGGAACTTGGATCGACTGTGACATGATGGAAAACCAAGTTAGGTTCCAATCTAGGCATATGGGCATATGACCATGTGAATTTTATTGTGGCCTCCAGGAGAAGTGCAGTGAAAGTATTTTCTTTAGCCTTTGATAGTGACACTATGATGTATGTGATCTTGGGGCATTTTTTAGTTCCTAGATTAACATGTTTGGTTTCTTCAATGAGTATAGATGATTGTTTTGGCCTGTAATCATGAATAAGAGGAAGAGGTAGTTCTTCATCTTATGGCACCTCATGAAGGTTTTCTCTAGAAGATATACCCTTTATTTTTACTTTTTTGGAGTCAATAAGTGCCCGAGAGGGGTTTTCACAAAAAGACCTATTTTATTCTTTTTTACTTTTGATTTTGCGGCTAAAGACCTCCTCTTCCCTAAAGTATCCTTTAGGGTCTAGCTTGTAGACATGTGTTCAAGCATGCCCATTATCTTGTTGTTGTTATGCTGCTCCCATGAATCTTAGGAGCGTATCCTCACTTTGGAACTCATCGATATGTGCAACACTTGGTTGGTCCTAGTCTATGAGTTCGAGGTGGATGAGTGGAAGATCAATGAGGTTTATGGATAGTTGATAGAGGACATGATTGCCTAGGAAAGTTTTATCATCGAATATATCATCATAGGATTTCTTTATTTCCTCTTCTGGGATATCTTTGACTTCCACGATTTCACCCTAGATATACAGGAGGGTAACGTTGGGCACATTAGTGCCCCCAATCATGGTATCTTGACCTTGTACATGCAAGAAAGTAGTGTTGTGGCCAAATCCAAGGCCTCAATATCTTGGCTGATGAGAAGCTTCAAGTGGGTCCTTTATACCATCTTCTTCAGGTCTTAGACCACCACCTTTATAATTCCATTATTTCATGTCCCAATTGTGTGACGTGGGGTATTTATCTTTGAATTACCCAAGAAGCTCATTGTGAGGAGGTGGAGGATATTTTTATAGCCATTTATTGATATCAGGATCTATCTCTTGACTATTCAGGATGCCATGTGACAAAACATGGATGAGCTCATTTTCTTTGTTTTAGGTTCTTCTTGTTTGGTTGTGCTTTGGTGAGATGGGCACCCCTGAGTATGTGGGTTGAGTGGTAGGGCCCCTACTTTGAAGGAATCTATTAGACTCTATTCACCATAGACCCTAGTGTTGATCTTGATAGTGGAAAGGGTGGAGGCAAGGATTGTTTCTGGATCGTAATGGGATTAGAAGGAACTGGCCAAAAAAGTGCCAACATCAATTCTGGGACAATGGGTGTAGTGAGGAAATAGGGCTTCCAATGCACGACATTATGCAAAGGGTTATGGATCAGCATGGATGGTGATTTATGTGCCTTGGTATGGGAATTTGATGCATAGGTGATAGGTGGAAGGAATGAATTTTATGGAATGAATCCACGGTTGACTGAGGAGGATGTTATAGGGGAGGTCAAGATCAACAATGTGGCATATAGTTTCTTGTATCACATGACCCACTTTTATGAGTAACAAAATGGTACCTTCTAAAGTACACTCCAAGTTTTCATAGGCCTTTATGGTGATGATATCATGTGATATGTCTTCTTTAGTGTATCCCACATGTTTGATGAAATTTAGTGTAAATAGGTTAAAGGGTGAGTCATTATCTATCATGACCCGCTTGACTGTGAAGTTATTGACCATGGTGGCGATGTGAAGTGGGATATTGTGGTATGGTTTAATAGATGGCATGTCAAAAGTTTTAAATGAAAGGGCATATGATGCAGATAAGTGTCCCACAAGATTCTTGAACTGAGTGGCATTAATGTTTGTGGGGACACGTGCCTCTTTGAGGGCCTTGTTGAGGATTTATTGATAGATGAGCGAGGTATGAAGAAGATCCAGGATGAAGATTTTGGAGGGGGTATTCCCAAGGTGTTCCAGGAGGTTGTATTATGCATTAGATGAGGAATCAGTATTAGCACTAGAATAGATATTCTACCCCTACGTGTGGTGACTACACATTGACTATATGCACCTTTGACATGGATGACATTAACTAGGGGTTCTATCAAGGAGATGCATCCAACAAATTTGTCATAATTGATGTAGGAAGTTGTGTAATCTCTTCCATCAACATGGTCACCTTGCTTACCCTTATCATGGTCTTGGTCTGGTGGGTTTGTGTTAGCAAAGTTTTTTCTAGAATTGTGTTGAGTAAACACATTTTGATAGATCTGTAAGTTAGCATTAGGCAAGGCCTAGGTAGGTGAGTCGACTATGATCTCCTTATTGTCTATGAGATCTTGGATATAGTGCTTGAGTTTCATGTACTTCATGATAGTGTGTCCCTTGACATGACGATAGTCACAATACTCATTATCCTTGTACCATGCAGGCTTTGGGGTTGAATCATTGAATGGTTGGGTCTGTGGGTAAATGATCAAGTTGGTATTAGCCATTTGATGAAAGATTACATCTAATGGTTCACCGAGAGGGGTGAACATGCATTTTTGGTTATTTTGGACACGTGGCTTGTTTTGTCCTTGGGTGACTAATATAGCATTAGTGTGATTTATCGAGGGTTGGCAATTTTGCATGGGATGTTGGTAAGTTGTCCTAGGCATTTGGTAGGTGGGTGCAGGTTGTTGGTATGTTGGTGTAGGTAGTTTAGCACTGACCACATCAACTTGGACATGCTTGGTGTTGGTGGCTCCATCGATGACAACAATCTTGTTTTTGTTCCAGTAGTGAGGATGGTCATTATTGGGTCTATCTTGATGGTTTTCTTTGTAATGCCTGATAGTATCATCGTCCAAAAGGCCCTTCTTGATATCCATCCCTTTTCCCTTGATATATTGGTAAGTCTGGATACAATTCATGCACATAAAGTTGGATAACTTTGGATGCAAGTTATCGATGAATATCTTAATTAGATATTTCTCTAGGGACTGGTAGGATAGTCTCGTGGTGAGGTTCTGCCATATTTGTAGGTAATTAGCTAGGATCTTGCCTCCCTTCTATTTCAAGTTGTAGAGATCCAAAAGAGATAGTTCATTTTCAATGTTGTATGCTTATTGTGCTATGAATTTTTCAAATAATTCCACAAAAGTTGATACTGATCCATAGGGTATTTTATAGAACCACTCAATAGCGGTTCCCCCTAGGCTCTTAGGAAAGAGGTGCATGAGAAAATTTTCATTGTAGGTAACCTCTTGACAAGCCATGTAGAATTCCTTGACATGGCTGACTAGATCTCCTTTCCCCTAGTATTTTCTAAACTTGGAAGTCTCGAAATATTTGGGGAAGTGGATTGTTGTGATAGATCAATCAAAGGGATAGGGAAAAACCTCTTCAAACTTAAAAGTTTTTCTCTCAGTCTTAGCGTGGAGCTCCTTAAGAGAGTTCTACATTTCTTCCCACTCTAGGTTGATAGGTTTTAGCGTGGGTAGTCTCATTTGGAAAGGGTCAAATGGTGCAGGTGAGTATGGATGGTTTTGAGGGTGATACTCTGGGATTTGGTAAGGGGATTGCCTAGCTATGTAGGTGGACTGGAGTAGGTTTTGTGGTGGTAGTTAGGCAAGGTATTATTATTGGGGGGTGGACACATATTACTGTGAGGGGTATGCTGGCATCTATTGTTGTGGTGGTATGGAAGGATATGACTATTGTGCAGGAAGATATTGTTGCTATAGAGGTTGTTGGTAGAATGATGTGGGTTGTTGATGTGATTTTCTATGGGCTTGGCCAATGTATGTGGGATGCATACCTGTGTTGTTGAGGGGTGAAAGGGTTCCTCATACATTGGTGATAGGTACTAGTAGTGTAGGGTAATTGGTGAAATGGGAAGATCCTGGTTGTTGTGGTGGTGGTACTATTTGATGGATGACAAATGATGACATGACTAGGTATTTGGTGAATGTAGGGGTGGGTACTATATGATTAGGAGGTGGTGGTGGTTGTATTGTAAATTAGATAGCTGGTTGTGGGATAATAGGATTGGAGATATGCAATTGTGTTTGGATTCCTAAGGCTTGCATATGTGCTTGAGTAGTACCCCAAGTAGAGCCTGGCCTTTCAACGGGTTGTGATGTGGAAATGGCTGGGACTGCAGATGCAAAACTGGGATTTTGTGATATGAGTGGCTAGTTTTGGGGTCCTATAGGTGGCATCTCTATTGTGTAAAATGTTTGTTGGACTTGCGTAGTAGAAATGAAAGGTGGGAGAGAAACTTGCACAGAGGTTGGTTGAGTAATGGGTGGATTAAGTACTTGGGTGAAGATTTGTTGTGCGATAGATGAAGGTTTTTGCATTGCTCCTTGAGAAAATGGTGTGGAAGTGGAACCTTGGGATATAAAAGGTGGAGGTTGTGCTTGCGTAAAACTTTGTGTGGGGGGGGGGGGAAGGTGGTGCTTGTGTAGAGATTTGTGATTGAGTGGTGGTTTGAGATGTAAAGGGTGGAGGTGGCGGTCCCATGATGGAGAAAGGAGTGGATTGGACTATCATGTATACTACTAGTAAAGTGGCACTAGATTACAATAAGTGGGGAATGGGTGAGGCCACTTGGGATGTTTGAAGGCTAGGGTCTATGATTTGTTGGATGATGATATTGAAGGTGTTACTGGGGAAGTGTATGGGATGTGTGGGGTTGAAGGGCCTAAGTCTTGGTGGAATGGGAGTACCCTCCTACGTATAGTTGGACAATATGGTGAGATAATTCTGGGTTATAATAGCACTAACCATCTGTGCATTTCCTATATGACTCATAAATGCCTCCACAAAAACCCTGGTGGGTGTCTCATTTGGGTCATCCATATGTTCTTGATTTGGGCTGGCGGTTGTGGATCATATGACACCATAGCATTGTTAGGATCATTTGGGTTGAACAAACTAGTGGTGAGGTTAGGATATATATCCTTTCTCTTCTTTGATCATGTCTCGACAAAATTGAAATGCAGATCCTAGGATAAGGAATGAAGATGCAACAGTGGATCTTTCAAACAAGTAATGTGTATGCAAGATGATCTTAAGGAAACCTAAGGATAATGGATGGGGATGAGGTACAAGCCTTTGGATGGACCTAGGGGACACTAGGGGTTCTTGGACGATGTTTGATTGGGATGATGGGGGTGTTATAAGGATTTTAAGGATCACTTGGTGTTAGATGAGAATGAATTTCCTTTCCTAGTGTAGGATCAAATGGATGGGATTGTCAACCTTAGATAGACTTATGATCTTTGGAAGATGGTGTTGGAAGTCTTATTTGGGAAAGTGAGATACTGAGAGGGTGGGGGGGGGGGGCGAATCAAAATCTATAAACTTTTACACTTTGAAACCAATTCAACATATGTATCATAAACATAAACTTCAATGCTGAAATAAATCTAACATGCCAATCACATTCATGAAAATGGAACACATAACACAAAGATTTGGTAACCCGTAAACCCTTGAAAGGTAAAAATAGGGTGGGGATGACACCCAAAAATCTTCACTACTGCAGCAATAAAGTGTGTCTGTTAGGACTAAAAAGTTTTGATCACTTCTGGTGATCTACCCTGTGAGGGGTCTGCCTTGCTAAGAGCTTACAAACTTATACAATCTACCTTGATTAAAGGATTTAAAACTTACAACTAAGTAAGCACTATGTTAAGAGATTTACAAAGGCCTGTTAGGACCAATTTGTTAAGAGATTTACCCTGATTCACTTTCTAGAATATATCAGTACCTGATCCTTCGGTTTGTACTTCAAATGCTGATAACAAATCTCCTCTTTCCTATACTAATCTGATCTCAAAATCAAATATAGTTCTATTTGTCCTTCACTTCTCTACTCGGTCACTCTACCTGATCTATGCATATGACATACAAAACACTACTTCCATCCACATACATAAGATCTCCTAACTGTTGCAATATTAGGGTTTTGATGTCACCTTATATAGACAACTGATCAAGCTCCTATATCAAAGATCAATGATCTAGATTCATCACTTATGCCGCTTAAGCATTCTCTTTTTTTGATTGGTTATTTGGCTTGCATAGGGATTAATGATTGAAATAATGATGCATAATCAACTCCTTAATTATCTCAACAATCATTAAAACATGCATAGAATTCAGCCAAAATGGTTTACCTAGGTTTTTGTGCCATTCCAAACACATATATCAAAACTATTTTACTTGGCATATGAAGTCTCTGGTGCTCGGTCAAAACTGTTCTCCATATATTGGCTTTCGACATTGACTCTTTTATATAACTCGACATATATATTTCTCGGTAACTACTAGGGTACTTGGCGATCTCTGACTTGCTCGACAGTAACTACTGCTTGGTACATATACAAAATAGAAGTCCATACATTACTCGACCTTAATAGGATGCCTCAGTCGCAGTGATGACCAACTAACTCTACCTTGTTAATGACTAAGTGTTGGACACTAATAGACAACATGACTTAGAGATCAACAATATCCCCCTTTGACATTAGTGTCAAAAATAATTTGTCATGACTTTACATTACATAATCAAAATAGTACTTAGTACTTGAGTACTCCCCCTAAGACTATGACTCGATCTTCATAAAGACTTCATTATATGTAAAAGATATACACATGACTCTAACATACAATGAGTATACATTACATTTAAAAATAGTATGTCATATCTTTATACATTACCATCTCTGTCCATCTATTTTGTCTTTATCTTCTATTTCCCTCTTGTTCTTTGTATATACATGACTCTATTTCCCCCTTGTTTTTGTCACTTTGAGCTGTCGGGGTGTTGGGGTTAGATAATACTTATCTAAAAATGGTTTGTGAAGCTACAGAATCATCACTAAAGCATTGTCCCATCCAGATCTGGCAGACTCTAAAACCTATATTTTGATTTCTACCTAAGCAGCTAGATCAACCAAACTTTCAGCAATAGAGAGATGATGATCTCTCTATACTAACTCTTTTGTCATTGCCAATTATCTTTGCATGACCTCCAAATGAGGTGTCAACATTGTTTGTATTGAGATTAATTTGGCTCTTATCTTTCCATCATTATCCATCAGCTTGGCTAATATCCCTTGTGCATGAAGCAACTTGGTGAAATGAATAGAGATGGAACTTACATCCATGCTCAGTGAATGTCTTGTTGACTTCAAGTCTAATTGTAGCTTGTCAATAAGATGTTGATTCTCCTTTGTAAATGTCTCTACGTTATATAGTTGTTTGTATAAAGAATGGACATTTTGTACAACCTCTTCTAAGTTACTAACAAGATTGGAAAGTTCAACCTGTTTAACTACAATCTCTGTTGAGACCTTTTCAAGTACCTTGGTCTCAAACTTTCTCCAAGACCAATTCATTAACTTCTCATTTGCTTCACTCTCATCACTATTCACCTTTTTGACAATATGTACCAATTTCTCAAGTATAGGTGAAGTCTCATTTACACTTTCAAGTTCAAAAGCATCTACAAATATGTCCTTAATTTCATGTAGTACCTTCTTTTGTTGATATTCCATTCTGAGTTCTTCTTGCTTGCTCTTCTTCTTCAATAGATCTTGCAAAATTTTCATCTTTTCATATGTTAAGTTATCAATGTCCCATTTTGGAATCACTATAACTTCATCTAATGTTACTTGAGTATCAGGAGACTTGTCCTTTTTCTTATATATCTTCTTCTTCTTTGGCTCTAGTGTGTTGTTACTCGGTAGTTGTACAAAGGCTTGAATAGCCTCTTGCTCCTTAGGTTCCCGACTCTCCTCGATTACTTTATCCTTAGTCTCCTTTTTTTCCTCAACACAAGGCCTTGAAACTTATGTTGCAAACTTATGTGCTTGTTCTTTTATGCTCTCCTCTCCTTATCTTGTATTAATTTTAATATTTACCTTGGTAGGTGTATTGACATATGTTGTTGTCGGCTTACCGTGTTCCTCAACACTTGTACGTTGTGTATCTTTCTCATCAGCTATGACTATGTTGGAGCTTGTAGGTATTGAGTCCACATTTGGTGCACCCTCAATCATTTGATAATCATGTACTTGGATTGGATTGGTGCTTGGTACAAATGTATCTGAAGCTGCCTTGGTAAGAATATGATTCTTGATTTCTTCCTCGGTCAAGGCATTGATATTCACTGGTTTATCTTCAGGTACATCCTCAATAGTGATCACATCCTGGTGTTCATTCTCTTCTACCTTCTACCTTATCTCTTTGTTGAGGTTTTGTGGCTCATCTATATCTTCAGTGTAATCATCCAAAAATGGTCATCTAGACTATTAGCTCCTTTCTAGCATTATTTTCTAAAATCATCAATTGCTTATTCTTGATCAAATCCTAATTTTATCATTTATCCGATTTTATTCTATGGGCTAACCATCTTATCCTAAGTCTTTATTTAATTAAAAGGAATTTCCTCCTCTTTTATTAAATAAAAAGCCCCCCACTTTTTCTCTTATCCTAAGTTGCACAAATAAAGCATTATTCCTATTTTATAAAAAGGGAAAAAGGCCTTTTTGTCTCATATGGGGCACAAAAGTCAACTCTTATTTTCTCATTGGAGGAATCTTGTGCACATGGATTGTTCCTTCTTCAAGCTCCACCCTTGATTAAATCTTTTGCCTCTTAATCTCCATGGTCCATTCTTTCTTATTTCTTATAAAAGGAGAGCTCTCTTCTCATTTTTGGCATCCATCTTTTGAATACTAACCATATGCTATAGGATTACTTTGAGACTTTGGAGCTTTTGAAGACATTATTTCATCCATCTTTCATCTCTTGCATCATAGCTTCATGTTTATGCTTTCCTAGATTAGCTTCATTTCCATGCTCTAGATTAGCTCACATAGATTAATTAGCTTGGATTGTAACACTTGCATCTTTCCTTTCATATTTTAGCTTGCATTGTCATTTCTAGCATAGTTGCATTCCATTCTCATCTTGATTCTTGAGGATATTTTCATTCTTGCCCTTGTCTCCATTGAATCTCCCATTGCATGGTTTACTAGCAAGGTCATAGGCTTAATAGCTCTAGCTGAGAGCACTCTTAATATCCTTGCACTCCATGCCTAGGGAGCTCTAGGTCACTTTTCAAGGTTTCCCATTCATGGATTCCCTTGGAAGTAAAGACTTAGAGAAGTTCACATCTTAGTGTGTACATTTTTGGCGCCCACCGTGGGGTAGAACAACTTCATTTTGTCCTTCTTTCTATGCATTTCTGCACTTTATTTTCATCATTTTTAGCTTGTTGTTTTCGGCTCTCTATTTTTTTTTACAAATTATCATGCGACAGTCTGCCAGTATCGTGCGATACTTCATTCTATAGTTGTGCGATATTTTTCCAGTAAAAATATCACACGGCCTTGCAGGTTCTGTCTCCCAATCATACATTTTTCTGTCACCCGAGCATAGTGAGAAGCGTCACCCAGAAAGAAAATATTAAACCAATATACTAAAAAGTATCGTACGATTATTCTAGTGACTAAACTATCACCCAGGCCTAGCAGTGACTGGTTTTGATCATTTCTTTGCAAAGTTTGGCTTGATCATTTTGGTTTTCTGATTTGCTGTACCTAGACAGTGGTTTATTTGTAGATTTTACTTACTTTTATTGTGCTAACTCTTTGTGGGGCTAACAAGTTGTGCTTATAGGTACCTCCATTGCTTGAAAAATTTGCTAAAAAAAAAAGATCACATGTCAAAGCTCCAAAGGAAAAAGGGCTACTAATTGTGTTTTACGGGGCTGCCCAACACCTAAAAACAAACAAGTGCTTGTTTATTACTTTCCTTTTAAGTGCGACATATACTAGTTGTTTCATTTCTTAGGCACTTAAGATCTTGTTGTAGGAATCTTTTGGTGGTAGGAGAGTATGCTCTTCACCCTTGTGGTGAAACATAAATCTTGACCCATCTTTGGATTTTGAAAGAAAGAGGGTAATTAAACTCTTTGTTTGGTGTGTTTGGGAGAGATTTTTGAGCTAGGAGATTATGCTCTTCACCCTTGAGGTGAACCAAAAATCCTAACACTCAAAAGTTAATCCACTCTTTGTTTAGCATTAGGATCCTTTAGCAGGTCTGCTCTTGAGCAATCAAGAGGAACGACCCAAGTGGGGACAAGCTTATTGCTGGCTATTCCAACCCACTATAAAATCAAGGCTATAAAGGACACAAAACCTTGGTAGATGTAGTACTTGTCTTCGCTTAATATGAGTACTTGTGGGATTGTGACCATGAGGAAAATGTTGAGCAAGAATGCTTAAGGTACTCTTGTGGCCGCGAGGTCTGTTACTTGCCGCAAGGTAAGGAGTCCCTTCAGGGAGTAAGGGGGGTATTACGAACAAAAGCCCTTACTAAGAACCATAGATATATGCCACCCTATTTTTTCACTTAGCATCTTGGTGCAAGGATTGATCCTAGTGGACTAACCCGGATCACCCCAAGATTACTCACCATCTGTGTTCCTTTGGTTGTGTCATTGACACCTCCATGACAAAGCCAACATCTATTGTGGGCAACCACTTTGTGTGAGGTGATGGGACATCAAGTGTGGGCCAAGTTGCTAAGTATTGAGCCTTTGTCCTTCTAGGCTAGTAAGTGCTTGAAGTGTTCTTATTATGATCTACCCATGCAAACATTCTTGAATATACAAACATCGCGGTAGTGCTCATAGAATTTTTCATTTTGATATCACAATTGCTTGTCTTGGCAAGGTTGCTTTTGCTCTTGCACAAGTGTTTGATGACATGTTTGATCACCTACTACTTGCAAACCTGCTTGAATATTGCTGTCATTATGTTTGAAACCAACAAATCACCCATCAGATTGCAAAATTGACAAAATTACCTTCAGAAACAAAGACTTTTTACACTCACTGGTCAAGAGTCATACGACACTGGAAACTAATCACACACTGTTTCAAGATTTATCGTGTGATATTTCACTGCTGATTTTTCATCACCCTGCTTGCCTGGATTCTATTGTATAGGCTACCTGGAAAGTATCACCCAACCTGTGTCAAAAATATCACCTGGTCAAACTCTATCACCCCAATACTTTGCAAACTATCACTCAAAATCCTTTTGCTGTCTCACTACTGCCGAATTTGAAATTTAGTTTGTTGAGTGTCTTTTCCTATTCTTACTTGAACCTAGTCTATTATCTACATGTTTAAGTCTGTTCTAGACTGAGAAAATGAGTTAAAACTATTGGATTTGAGCTTCTCAAATGCTACTTTTGATCACTTGTCACATTACGGTTACCTCTCTAGCTACTTGCTAATCGAGCTTCTTGCTCATATCTCGACTTGAGTCAATTGATTGCTGTAAGTTCTTGAGCACTTTTGACCAGCCATCTTTATTGTTCTATCTTGACAAGTGATCTTCTTTGGCTTTTCTTATCTCAATATCTGAAAAACTTTGTCTCATTCTATTAGTCAACCAACATTCCTTTTTCATGCCGGTTACAACTCGGTCTCAATTCAAGCAAGGGAGTCACCCTCCATTCAACTACATGTAGTTACCCTCACCTACAAGATGCTCATGAGTGCCAGTTAGCAATGATAGTTCTAGTCCTAACCAATCTAAGGATTCTAAAGTCACCCCGTGGTACAAAGGAGGCTTCCTTTTTTCTGCATTCAAGATCTCCAAAAGCACAAATAGTGTCTCACTCACTTTGACTGAAGAAGAAAATTTCTGCCATTTGCAAGAACATTTTGAGTATAAGGAAAACCAAGCACGTTTAGACAAAATGGATGCTACTAGGCACATGGATATGAAGGGAATGTCTCAAGAACAACCTAAGATTAGTGGTTACGAATATAGACCCCCTCCTTTTGGTACTATTGGCAACTATGGAAACAACAAGCCACCAAGATATCCTCCAAGACAAAATTTTTCTACTCCTTCACCTCCTAGACCTCCTCCCTCTCAACATGAGGAAGAAGCCAACAATGAGGTTTCTAGTGAAGATCTTATGAGATTCAAACAAGATGAAGTATCCCAACGCATGATGCTTAAACTTTTAGAGTGAAATGGAGATCAATACTTTCAATACATGACTTCTAGGGGATACAAGCTCCCTCCTGGCTATGATGTACTCCAGATCATTCAAGAAAGAGTACCAATTGAATTGGAAATCCTTAGAGATGAATTGCAATGAACAAATCAATGTCTTTCTCAACTTGCAATAGAAAAATAACCTCCAAATATTTCTTTCATAGAATCTATTTGTGCTCTTCCTTTTGATAGGAGTCTATACATGGTCCCATTTCCTAGGGATATTGAGGTTCCCAAATATGACAAGTATGATGGAAATGGTGACCCCCATGATCATGTGCATCACTTTTACACTCTTAGCATGGACTTCCTTCAGTGATTGTTCCTTAGAAGTTTAAGAGGACAAGCTCTAGAATGGTTTGAAAAGTTGACACCACCTCTTAAAACTTTTGATGAGTTGGCTAGGTGCTTCACCCAGCATTATTCATACAACATCCAACAACCTATCACCATGATAGATCTCAGTGCTCTAAAGAAAAATCAAGGTGAGCCATTTTCCACTTACTTATAATGTTGGAGGTCATTATATTCTCGATATCCTCGACAGCTACCCGAGAGGGAAAATATTGACATTTTCGTCAACACTCTTGTGCCAGAACTGTATTATGATCTAAGGAAACAAATTTTATCCTCTTTCAATGACATGGTTGAAAGTTCATATCCAATTGAGGATGTGGCCATAAGAAAGGGGGATATTGTTATTAATAAAGATACTAGGGGCAATGGCAAGGACAAAAGAAAACCTTGGAATAAAAACAAGTATGTTGTTAATGATGGTGTTATGGATGTCCCAAAAGCCAAAGAGCCTGCTTCCAACCTCTCTAATGCTATATACACAGTGAAACAACAAGAGGCTGCCAACGTTCACAGTGCTCCTAAACCTCAGTATGCAGACAAACCCAAGAAGAAATTTCAACGATGGGCCTACACCAAGTTGGCTGAACCATACAATGTGATTCTTAAGACTTTAGTTGCCAACAAGTATCTTACACTTCCTGACAATTCTCGTCCCTATGACCCATCGGTTAAGCCTAATTGGTGGAGAGAAGATCATTTTTTCCATTATCATAGAAATAAGGGACACAAGATAGACAATTATTTTAAGCTTAAAGACGCCATTCAAGATATTATTGATGGAGGCATGATCCTCATAGATGGATTAGTTAAAACTTTTGATCACAAAGCTTTCAAGACTCCTCTACCTGAGTATGAGAAAGTAGAATCCTCTCAAGCCAATAAGAAGAATCATGATGTGAAGATCAACTATACATATACTCCCGACTCACCTGTGATCAACATGGTAGAGCCCATTGAGAGTATTCTTATGATGAGATCTCAAGATGATATTGACACCAATCATGGTATGCCAAAGTTGGTCTTGTGAACACTAGATGATTTGTCTTCCTAAAGTGAGACACTAAATGCTGTTACTAGGGGGCAAGCCAAAATTGTCCTTAAAACTACGCATGATCCCAAGCAAGCATCTTCTTCCAAACAAGCAGTTCCTTCAGTTTTGTCTAGCTATGACCTTGTGCACCAATTACAATGGACACCCGCTCAGATATCCATTTTTGAGTTGCTTGAGCTATCCCCTTTGCACAAAGAGATCCTTGAGAAAGCTCTTCGTACAACAAATGTTCCTAATGATATTGATCTAGATCGATTCTAGGCTATGGTCAACCACATCATGTCTCCCCACTACCTATCATTTTCTATAGAAGATGACACATCTCTTAGTCACCCTCATAATCTGGCTTTACACATTGAAGTTCTAGTCTACCATACTCGAGTCCGCCGAGTCCTGATAGATAATGGTGCTGGGTTAAATATTGTTTCTTTCCATGTGGTGCAATAGTTGGGATTGTCTGAATTGGCTATAGATCCTAGGTGAAAGATTACTATAAAAGCATACGATGAAGTAGAAAGATCTTCCAAAGGTCTTGTTGTGTTGCCTGTCTGAGTGGGCCCTATCACGAAAGATGTTGTGTTCCAAGTGTTGGACATCCCACTCACATATAACATTCTTCTAGGTCGACCTTGGATCCATGAAATACAAGCTGTCCCTTCCACCTACCATTAGTGTGTCAAGTTTCCACACAATGGAGCAAAGATTGTGATTCCTGGGGACAATGTTATCGCTATCAATACTCTAATTGCTGCTGAGATGTTTGTTCCTCACAACAAACCTTCTCATGATCATAATGCATCCCTTATTGCTGCTAAACAAAAATTAAAGATGATGAGTATTGGTATGGGGGAATATACATTGGACTCTATTGCTGCTATGCCTGCTTCTCCTAATTCCTATGGTAGACCTTCAGACAAGACAAAGCCTTCTACTTCTACCATGACAGTTTTTGGTACATTTGTTCAATCAGCTGTACCCTTAGAGGCTGAAAAAGAAGAACAAGTTGTTAGGGAGTGGATTTATAGAGAAGAAAAAGATAGTATGACAGTTGCTACTCCCATTTCTCCTAAATGCTACGGTAAAGGCTATAAATTTCTACAGCAAATGGGCTATTAAGGTCACGAACCTTTAAATAACAATGGGCACGCTCTAGTTGAACCTTTGAGTCATATTGATGGCCGACCTTCTAAGGATACCACAAGTCTAGGATATGGTGTTGACGATGACATCCTTGAATGTTCTAGAAATACTCTCGTGCTTAGTGACTCAGATACAGACGTCGAGGAATCACCACTATGCACTATAGACCAAATGGAAGGCTGTCTTCCTTCTACTTCACTTCTTTGGGGAGGATAATGTATGCCTACTGATGATACAACTGAAGCCTCCACATCTAGAAATTTTGTGCCTAATGAGTCATTGAGCTTTGATAGACAGTGTAGAAATATTGCACAGTTGATGGAAAGAGGAGATCTCACACATAATGACATGAGTACCTCTACTTCTAGGCATCCTAAGCCTTCTTGGTGCAAACATCCCAGCAGAAGTTCCACGATCGATTCAAATGAATATGAATGGGACACTCTCTTAGATGGATCTTCCATAGTAGATATGGATGTTGATGTGATTCATACCTATAGTGGCCAACCCAACATAGTTGATGAGTCTCACGTAGGGTCTGATGAGTTCAATCCACATATTTATTTGATGGACCACGCTGGTCCTTCCATGAAAAATTTAGATCTCGATACTTTTGGAGCCTACCCTATAGGATCGACTTCTCTTGTCACCAGAGATGATACCCCCCGCATCAATAACCTTGAACCTATCATTTTTCTTTCCCTCATACATTCAGATCTCATAGATTGGTTCACCCAAGATCAAAGACCTATATTGCCTTCCTTTCAAAATGACTATGAGATCACCTGCTACCTCAATGCCATTGAACCTGTTACTTCTTCCACCAGCAAACCAATAACAAACATGACTAAATCAGATATCAAGTACCTCAGTCACTATAAAATCAATCTCAGGATTTGTGATTATAGAGATAGTCATTCCTCATTTGTTTCATACTACCATGGTGTTCACCTGGATCACTTCCTTGCTTTGGCATCTCATTAAATTCTTCTTGGTAAGAATAGGGTATCCAGTGACTCAGTGTATGATTTCCTTGGTGATCTTCTCTGGCCCATTCTCCAACCATAATTGCATATCATGAAATTGACTTAAAACAATCTTAATCCATTCTATCTTGAAGTTGCGAGGGAAGTCTAGGGCATGCACTAACCCTTTGTCGGCAATGTGTTGATGCTCTTCCTTCAACACTTTATTTTCACACAATTTGTTGTATGCCTCCTTCAGCTCGTAGTCTCCAATCTCACTGATTTTACACATGTAACATGCTCACACATCGAGTATCATCAAAAATTTGGGCAGGATCGATGACAAGGCTCCCAAAAGATCTCCCTTCACCGCACTCTCAGGTACAACTCATAAATTTGGTGGTTTTCATGCATCACTACTAACTAATTGAACATTTTGTACCTCCTTTCCTTGCTTCCTTATTGCAACAGATGAGTTTGATGCCATTTTTCAAATTAGGGTTCATAAAATGAATTCTGAGTAACTCGATAATACCTGGTCTTAACATTACTTCACAATGTTTGTCAACGACACGTTGTTGGATCTTCACAAATTGACTTAGCACAAATCAATCTTCTTAATCGCCTCTGAATCGCTTTGCAAATTCTCAAGTCACTTGGTGAAATGGAAAAAGAACATTAAATTTTATTATATAGATTCAAACAGTCAAATTAGGTCTTCATTAAATGTTCAGTACACTTAGTAGGTGTAATACATCTATCTTAGTCATTGCATGATAGCTTAGTTAACACATTTCCATACTCCATCACTCAGTCACAACCATGACTCGATTGTTACTAATATTTTATCCTTAGCTCAGTCAGCATATTATCTCGGTCATTATGAGAGCTCGACCAGTATGGAAGCTCAACACATACTAAGTGACTCGGTCACTATAGACATAAATACTGATGCTCGACATCAATTATATATAGTAACTCCTTTCTCGGTAGTTGCCTCAAATTTGTCCTAATGCATCTTAACTTGTGCAAATATGGAATTTAACACATCTAATGTTAGGAACTGGTGTAAAATATAGCATTAAAAAATACAGTTCCTTACATACCTTCTTTTCTTGTTTAGAAGTAGTGTGATCACCTGAACCATTGGATTGGGTGATCTCAGGCTCATTGGTTCCACTACTGCTTGCTTTCTCTTTCTTTCTCCATGTTTGATTCATCTTTTTTCTTTATATGTTCAATAGTCTCTTCACCTTTGCTTTGTTCATTAATCAATGCTTGTGTTGTGGTCCTATAGTGTCCTTTTATATGAACAATCTTGTGACAATTGTAACAGACCAAACTTCCATTCATCCAACTCTTGGATTTACCTCTAAAGTGTGTCCTTATATAGTTTTCTCCAATATGACCATATTCTCCACAATAATGACAACTATACCATGTATTGTAATCCCGATTGAATGTGTTACCTTTCCTAGGTGTATTACCTTGCTTCTTGGATGTCCACTTTGGTTTTGCATTGGATTTTCATTCTTGTGCTTTATGACCATATTTCTGACAATTGTAACAATGTCCTTGAAATCTAGGTGCATTAGGTGAATTACTAGCCTTTGACCTTCATTCATGTGCCTGATGTCCATTCTTTTTACAATTAAAACAATATCCATTGAATTTAGGCTTAGGATTGGACTTACCATTCTTTCTTCTACACATGTTTGTTGTGTGTCCTAGTTTCCCACAATTATGACATGTAAGTTTGTTGGTCTTTGGCTTTGCATTCCTCTGTTCTCCACTCTTTGATGATTCTCTTTCTTCAGTGGATGATAGGTGCTTGGTATGACCTAGTCTAGAGGTGTCACTAGATCTTCTTGGTGATCTCATTAGTTCCTCAAAATATCTCACAACTTTATTAGGTTTGTTCATCCTCTCATTGAGTTCCTTTTCAAATATTAACTCATTCTTCAATTGATTGTTCTCTGATCTCAGATTTGTAATTTCTATGTCTTTCTTGTTTAACTCTTGATTTGCAAGTAATAATTGATTTACCATGTCCAATTAATTATTTGTAAGCTTCTGCACATCACATGTCCTTTCATAAAGTCTAGTAGCCATTTGTCTCTTATCCTCTTCTATCATTGTCTTGTCTTCCTCAACTTTCTTTTTCTGTTCAATCACTTCACATAGTCTTACTGATTTAATTTCTTGTTCTCTCCTCAGACTTCTGACCTCTTCATTCATAGAATTGTCTCTCTAATAGATCTTCTATTGATGCATCACTTTCACTGGAGTTTCCATTATCATATATACCTTTAGTGTCTTCTTCTTGATATTGAGTGTCATTTAGTTGAATTTCAAATTCTTTCCTTCTCTTTAAGTATTTCTTCAATTCTTCTCTTGTTGTTTCAAGCTAGTGCAATGCAAGATGGATATCAATATTATGATTCTCTATGATCTTTCCAAACTTACAAGCCTCCATCTCCAAGATCTTAACTCTTAATTGGTTAGACTTATTCTAAGAAAACTTAGCTTTGATACCAATTGTTAGAATTCTTATTTGGGAAAGTGAGATACTGAGAGGGGGGGAGGTGAACCAGAATCTATAAACTTTTACACTTTGAAACCAATTCAACATATGTATCATAAACATAAAATTCAATGCTAAAATGAATCTAACATGCTAATCACATCCATGAAAATGAAACACATAACACAAAGATATGGTAACCCATAAACCCTTGAAAGGTAAAACTGGGGTGGGGATGACACCCACAAATCTTCACTACTACAACAATAAAGTGTGCCTATTAGGGATAAAAAGTTTTGATCACTTCTGGTGATCTACCCTATGGGGGGTTTGCCCTGCTAAGAGCTTACAAACTTATATAATCTACCTTTATTAAAGGATTTAAAACTTACAACAAAGTAAGCACTTTGTTAACAGATTTATAAAGGCTTGTTAGGACCACTCTGTTAAGAGATTTACCCCAATTCACTTTATAGAATGTATAAGTGATTGATCCTTTAGTTTGCACTTCAAATGCTAATAACACATCTCCTCTTTCCAATACTTATCTAATCTCAAAATCAAATATAGCTTAGTTCTGTCCTTCAATGCTTTTCTCGGTCACTCTACCTGATCTATGCATCTGACATATAAAACATTGCTTCTAGCCGCATAAGTAAGACTTCCTAACTGTTGCAATATTAGGGTTTTGATGTCACCTTATATAGACAACTGATCAAGCTCCTAGATCAAGATCAATGATCTAGATTCATAACTTATGCCACTTAAGCATTCCCTTTTTTGATTAGTTACTTGGCTTGCATAGGGATTAATGATTTAAATCATGATGTGTAATCAACTCCTTAATTATCTCAATAATCATTAAAACCTGCATAGAATTTGGCCAAAATAGTTTACCTAGGTGTTTGTGCCATTCCAAACACATATATCAAAACTAGTTTACTCGGCATATGAAGTCTCTGGTGCTCATTCAAAACTATTCTCCATATACTGGCACTTGACACTGACTCTTCTATACAACTCGACATATATACTGCTCGGTAACTACTGGGGTACTTGACAACCTCTGACTTACTCGACAATAACTACTACTTAGTACATATATAAAATATAAGTCCATACATTACTCGGCCTTAGTACAATGGCTCAGTCACAGTGATGACCGACCAACTCTACCTTGTTAATGAGTAAGTGTTGGACACTAATTGACAACATGACTTGGTGATCAACATATGAGATCTTTGTCAATGTGATCCAATATTTTGATTAAGATGACGAGGCTACAAGGAAAATTACTAGCTACCCTAGACAATGATTTAGCCAATGGGTGAAGCTATGGGGAAACTTCAATTAAGTATGGAGGATCTAGCAACTCAAACAAGATATGACACTAAGCGACAAGTAAGGATTTGATTGGATTTTGAATTAATTTGATTCTAAAGCACGGTTAATGGTTTGATCTAAATGAGGTTGCCTAAAGAGATGACATCAAATGTGCCTAAAGGATGATCTAATATGAAAGGTTGGTGAGATGATCTTGTGAGAATCAAAAGGATATGTTTTGTCATAAGCCGACTAGTCTTCTCTTTCAAGGCTAACAAAGACACGATTGATCTGGAAACATGTTGCAAATTGCAAGATCTTGACGTTGTATGTTACTGTATCAAGTTTTTATTGGTATTTGACCTCTTCTTGGATTGTGGTCAAAATGGATTGATGATCTCTAAGCTTGCATTCCACATATTTCTTCCCCTTGTACACATGGGATACTAGTAGTTTTATCTTATTGTGTTTCACTGAATCAGTCATGTGTCCAAGTTTCTTCGATCTTTGAAGGTGATAATGTGGAATTTTTTTGGGATCTTTCCAAGCTAGTTAGTGACTGAGGTAAGTAAACCTTGGCTTGCATTTTGAGAAATTTTTGAAACCTTTGGAGAATTATGAGCCAACAATTCCACAAGAGACAAAGAAATCTTTTGGGAACAATACATTTTGGTTATGGTCTAATCTCTTTGTAAAAAAGACTTGTGACTCTGAGTGTGTATGTTGTAACAAATGTTTTCACTGGGTTTGCAACATTAGAGACACACACAAGCACTTCTATTCTATGGAATTGGCTTAGCTTGTGAATAGGTTAAAATTGGATCCTTAACAATGCACCTAACATTCAACACTATTCATTTGTAATATGTTTTTGTTTTGAATTGGAATAGCATAGGTAAATCTGGAAATAATTGAAAATTAATTAGGTCAAGATACATACCTCATCATGAAATAGATTGAAAAATACCTATTTTCTGAAGCCTGTGCAGAGTTTTGAAAGATTCTACAACTAGATCTGGGATCAGGAAGCCAAGACCGAGAAAACCAGAAAAATTTCATCTTTCCGGTAGCAGGTAGTCTTTGACCCTCATAAAAGGTCAAAGGCTACATTTTTATCCTGAAGGTCGATTCTAACTTTGTTCGCAGATCTCAAAAGTTCAGCGAAAAGGGTACTCAGATCTGTCCTCTAATTCCTGAAACAACGACTTTAGATATCTAAAAAAAGGGGGTTTTTGGGGTGGCTATATAGGGTTTTGCCTTAGTCAAACCCCCGTTTTGGTGATCTCCACCTCCACGAATAGCCAATTGAAATAGAATGTGTGTGTGTATGTATTGAAAGTGTAATGCCAAGATCTAATCCTCTAGATCAAAACCCTAGCATGAATATGTATGAAACAACAATGCATAGATTTGAATGAGATAGAAAAGCATACCAAGCCCCCAAGGCTAAATTACTTCTACCAAACTCACAATCCGTAATTGCTACTCCATGATTATATCCTTGAATGCTTGAAAGTTGATAATGGTGGATAGGGGAAGAAAGGATCTCTCTTGCTCCAAATATGTGTTCACAAAGATGCTTGATGTCAACAATGGCTTGATCTTCTATATCATACTCTTGCAATCTTGCATCTTCACCATTCCTTGCTTGCTTGAATCTTCTTGTTCATGAAATTTTCTCCTTGAGAGCACTTGATCATGAAATTTCTTGGTGAAAATGAATGCAAATGAGAGTCTTTATATAGAGGTTTCAAGGTGAGGTTCCTAGATCAATGTGAGGACCCATAATTCAAATTTCATCTTGGATTAAGGTCCAATCACAATAACCAACTAAGGAGGGAAAAAAATTAAATGAATTTCAAATTAAAACCTTTTCACACTTGGATCTGAGGGCCCGACATTGATTTTGGGGCCTGTCAGGACCAAATTTGAGAAAGGGGCACATATTCCAGAGGAGGTCAAAGATGACCTCATCTCTGACCTAGGTTAGGGAAAAGCTTAAATTTGACCTAGGTCAAGGTATAGCTTGACCTAACCTAGGTTAGGGTCAACCTCAACTTTGACCCTGTGGGCCTAGATCTAGCCAGAATCAGGACAGGAGGTCTTGGGGATGCCCGAAGACCTAGAAATGATACCAGAATGGGACAGAAAGCCAGGGATAGGCATAAAATCCTAGGATGACTATGATGAAGGACAATAGGACCTATTTCTAATTCCTACCTAGAAAATATAGCCATGGAAAAAGGGAAATTAAGGAGAATCCTCAGGATCCTAACCCTAATTTCACCTAGAATGAAGAAGATAAGTGCATAATGCATCCTAAATGAAAGTCTATCATGATAAATATACTAAAAGAGGGTGCTAAACCTATAAAGATGGAAGTTATTCCATTTTAAGATGATACATTAGCCCCCACTTTAGCTTAGATATGACACTACGTGAATATGCAAACTAAAGTAAGAAAACATCATAGGAAATAAAAAGGATATAGCCAAGTCCTCGATGTAAAGATCTTGCAAAAAACTATTAGAACCTGCAACACACAAAGTTAATGAAAATCCATAAATCACCTAAAGCTTAATATATGATAATTTGAGAAGTGTATAGAGGCCCTTATGCCCCCCCTTGTTTCAGCTTTCTACTTCGGAAGGGTGAAACATGGTGATAAGAAAAACTCTATATACTGGATATGCATAGTGTTGAAAAGTCCTTTCCTAAACCAATTATAAGGATTCACACCCTTCCTAAACTAGTTCAAGGAGTTAGGTATTTGAATCATGATTCCAACACCATTGACGACACTGAAAATAGAGTTACCGAACTCAAGTTATGATGAAAAGAGTGGATGTCTATCTAAATGCATAAGAAGGGAAGTTCGAGTTTACCCTAAGGAAACTCTAATTCAAAATTATAAATAAGAAAAAGAGAAAAATACTTACTCATTCTTACCATTTTCATATTCAAAATGAGGAAGCAAGATGCCAAGAAGAGAGGAACTTCGAGCGACATGCTTGGAGATTCTAAGACACAGCCTGGCTACCGGACAGTCACTACCTGAGGTGAGTTTGTTGGTCATGGTCAGAGAGAGAATGTCTGAGCTTGATGATGAGGAGATGTAGTTACTAAAGGATGTGGGACTATACTGGATATCATTCCTTCCATAGATCATACTACACCGAGCCATGCTATCAGCTCTAATAGAGAGGTGGGATGAGGATACATGCTCCTTCCATCTTCCCTCTGGTGAGATCATAGTGACCTTAGAGGATGTCTATAGGATCATGCAACTTCCAGTCTAAGGTGAGACCGTCAGACCTATAGCATATAATACTTGTGAGGAGATCCATGTAGACATAGAGTATTGTATAGGATGGGTTCCATAGATGCGGACCTGGTCAGATCATGTCCTATTATCATCCATATTGTCAGGCCCTACACCTTTAGTACAGAAGGTGATGCTTTGCATAGTATCCTTGGTTGTGTTACCCAACTCAAAGGGTACTATATTTTGTTCACCTCTTACACATCTCATATAGAGGATGGAGAGAGATAGGACCATGTTCTCATGGGGTCATAGCATGCTAGCTCAACTATACCATGAGCTAGGTCATCTAGTGAGGTATCGGCGGGAGAGTCTGTCAATATGCACGCTCCTGTAGATTTGGATGTTTGAGCATTTCACATGTACATGTCCATAGGGAGTTCTAGTGATGGTAGATGTGAGTACAACAAGAGACTTTGCATATCCTTTGAGAGATATTTGGCAGTTTGGAGATATGCTCTACTGGAGAGTACATCTAGACCGCATTACGAGCACTGATGTGATATGGAGACCCTATTATCAGATGACAGAGTGGCCTGATACATGATTCTAGATGAGACATTCACAATAGCATAAACTACTAGAGGGTCATCAGAGTCATATAGTGATGCCCTACTATTATGATCAGGTGATGAGGTAGTTTAGCCTGTTATAGGGAGTCCCTAAGGCATTACCTCGCTATGTACATCTGATGAGATACTATCAGAGACCCAGTGCCATACACCGACCATCGATAGTAGACATAGAGGATAGCGATGCAGAGGAGACATAGGACATAGAGGTACCATCAGATGTGACCTATTCAAGCATGAGCTAGGATTACATAAGGTACTGGAGTTTGTAGGGGATCCATCCTATCTTTCCCAAGGATTATCCCACAGGTGACCCAGGCTTTATAGAGGGGATACAATGGGATAGTGGAGCCACAGGGGAGGATGAGGATATTAGAGATGAGGAGGAGCACATCTCTGAGGGAGATCCCATAGAGGAGGAGAGAGCTGATAAAGCATAGGAGAGAGTGAAGGACATGCCCCTAGCTGATGATACTGGTGTAGATATACCTATTACTCATGCATCACCATTGAGATCACGACAGTCCCCACAGACCCACACAAAGACACCACCATCAAGACCTAGATATAGAGAGCATGGAGAGAGTAGTCACTCCATGCCCCCATCATCTAGACACTTTAGTGACGTCCAGGAGGGAGACCCAGGTATGAAATATCAAATTTGATTGAATATGTGATTTGATTTGAGATAAATAGGACACTAGATTGATAAAAGTTTTCTTTCTATATCTAGCGTAGTGGAGTGGAGGAGCTTTGTATCTAAGATTCTCAAGGATACAATTATATCCTACCAACTACTAGCCGACGAGCGAGAGTCTTCCATCGGTCACAAAGATCCCGGCAGGCATGCTGACATCTTTGCATGCATCCAACAAGAGCTGAGATTGTGCAAAGAAAGAGAGGAGAAGTTGATGGCAGAGGTACAGAGTCTTTGAGGATGTTCACATGGTATGAGCATATCTAGGAGCCATACATGGACACACAAATCCTCATCTTCCCAACACAGAGTAGAGAGATTTGGGAGCCATTGGCCATCAGAGCGACATAGTGATAGACGTAGTGATAGATAGGGCCATTGGCCACATATGTATCAAAACTTGAAAAAATCTTTTTGATGAATGAAAAACTTTCTCTACTAATTAGTTCTATGTTTGATTACTATGCTTTCATCAATATAAAACTTAATAGAAAGAAAGAAAGAAAGAAAGTGCATAAACATATTCAATATGTAATTTTGCTAAAACTACGCAACCCATAAAATAAATCTTTATAAGGAATACATAAATGCACATGGATCAAATGAAATTAAGGTTAATAATGTTTAAGATGCATAATATTAATGGGTTTCTTAAAAGAAACACCATCCATATTAGCAAGTTTGTAAGCACCTGAACCAAAGTCTTCAATAACAACAAAAGGTTCAAGCCAATTAGGGCTAAATTTTCCTTTTTCGCCTGGTAAAGCATTCACATTTTATTGGTTCTCATAAAGGACTAAATCACCAACCACAAATGTTCATTCAATTACCTTATGGTTGTATTGTTTCTGAAGAGATTTATGATAAGCTTTTATATGTTCTAATGCATGTATTCATTGTTCATCTAACATTTCTAATTCTTGTAAGCGTTGTTCACAAAAAGTATCTTTATCAATTATCCCATTAAACAAAACACCTAAAGAAGGTATTTCTAGTTCCAAAGGCATAATAGCATTAGTACCATAGATAAGGTTGTAAGGAGAAGTACCCGTTGTAGTACGAACACTAGTCCTATAGGCCCATAAAGCATAAGTTAATTGAGTATGCCAATCTTTCGCACGCTTATTAACTATTTTTCTCAAGATTTGTTCAATAATTTTATTTGATGCTTCAGCTTGTCCATTAGATTGAGGATAGTAAGGAGTTGAAAATATATGTTGAATCCTATATTTCTCCAAGAATTTCACGAGTTCTTTGTTTTTAAAAGAGGTTCCATTATCCAAAATTATTGTTGAAGGAATACCAAATCTTGTTATGATATTATTAAGGATGAAATCACAAATAACATCCACCATTGTCGAATGAAGAGGGAAAACTTCAACCCACTTCGTGAAATAATCCATAGCAGTGAGAATGTAAGTATGTCCTTGAGAAGAAGCCGGTGAGATTTTTCCAATAAGATCAAAACCCCAAACACTAAAAGGCCATGGAGAAACTTGATTACGAAGCTCACGAGCAGGAGCATGAATCAAATTACTATGTTGTTGACATTGAGGACATTTCTTAACAAACATAAAAGAATCCTGTTCCATTGTTTGCCAATAATATCCCATTCGAAGCAATTTATTAACCAGGGATTTTCCACCAAAATGTCCCCCAGAAGAACTAGAATGAACTTCTGCTAAAGCTACAAGAATTTTAGTTTTATTGAGACATCTTAATAATACTTCATAAGAGCGTTTGTAAAGCGCATCTCCTAAAATGATGTAACATGTTGCAAGTTTCCTAATACGATTACGCATGTTCCTTGTTGCTGATTTAGGAAAAGTACCATCCTTTAAAAAATGAGAAATATGTGAATACCATTCATCCGAATGCAAATTGAAACAATCAGAGGTAATCTTGTCAAAAATTGCAGGGCATTTAAGAGTTTGTATAGTAAATTGAAAGTTTTTGGCATTGTTCTCAAGACAAACCAAGGAAGCTACACTTGCCATAGCATCTGCATGTTAATTATCCTTCCTAGGTAAAGTCTGAATCGTATAAGAGGAGAATTGGGAAAGCACATCAAGAGCTAAATCTCTATATTGTGTTATTTTAGCATTTTTAGTTTGATATCCTCCTTTAATCTATTCAACAATTAGTTGTGAATCTCCATATATTTGTAAATGTTTGATATTGAGGAATGAAGTTGCTCCTAGTCCAGCTATAAGAGCTTCATACTCCACAATGTTATTAGTACAAGGAAAGGTTAATTTATATGATAGAGGGATGGGATTTTTTTAGGGGGAATCAAGATGATACCCACACTAGAACCTGTCTTACACTTAGACCCATCAAAATACAATTCCCAAATATCATCCTGTTGAATAGCTAGGATATTATCATCAAGAAATTCTATTGAAGTAGAACATTTATCTGAGTGAGGACAAGGAGCTTTAGCTAGATAATCTGTCAATGCTTGTCCCTTAATAGACTTTTGAGAAATAAAATTAAGATCAAATTTGGTAAGCAACATCACCCATTTTTCCAACTAGCCCGAGAGATCAGTTTGTGAGAAAAGATGTTTCAAAGGATCAAATTTGACAATCACATTAACTTTAGCATTTATGAGATAATGTCTAAGTTTCTAACGTGCATAAACTACAGCTAGACATTGTCTTTCTAAATCTGTATATCTTGTTTCATAATCAAGTAAAGTTCAACTACTGTAATACACAGGTCTTTCTTTACCATTATCATCAATTTGAGCTAACAATGCACTCATAGCCTATGGAGTCACTAAAGTGTATAAATGAAATGGTTTATCAAAATTAGTAGGCTGCAAGATAGGAGGATTCACAAGATACTCCTTAAATTGCACAAAAGTTTGTTTACACTCATCGTTCCAAGAAAAAGTGGTATCCTTTCTAAGTAAGGAAGTAAAAGGGATAATTTGGTCTACTAAATTAGACATAAAGTGATGAATAGCTTGTATTTTTCCTTGTAAACTTTGTAGCTAAGAAATATTCTTAGGAGGAGGAATATTAACAATAGCTTCAATCTTTTCAGTATCTACTTCGATGCCTCGCTTAGAGATTATCAATCCTAATAATTTACCAGAATCAACTCTAAAGACACATTTCTTAGGATTCAATCTCATATTATAACTTCTAATTCTTTCAAATATATGTCGTAAAATAGTAACATGATCTTCTCTTTGTATAGATTTTTCCAAGATATCATCCACATAATCTTCAAGAATCTTATGAATGTAATTATGAAAAATCAGGGTCATGGCCCGCTGATAAGTTGCTCCTACATTTTTTAATCCAAAAGGCATCATGAACCAACAACAGGTTCCCCAAGGTGTTATAAATGTAGTCTTAAATTGATCTTCAGGAGGGATAAAGATTTGATTATATGCCGAAAAACCATCCATAAAAGATAACAAGCCATGGCCCGCCGTTGAATCCACAATCATATCGATGTTAGGTAATGAGAAATCATCTTTCAAGGATGCCTTATTTAAATCTCTAAAATCAGTACACATCCTTATCTTATTTTCTCCTTTTGACACAGGCACAATATTTAAAATCCAATCTGAGTAATCAATAGAATGGATAAATCCAGAATCCAATAATTTCTCAATTTCACCTTTGACAAATAAAGTGATTCGTGGATTCATCTTTCAAATTTTCTATTTCACCGGTTTCATATTTGGTTTTAAAATGATGTTATGAGTAACAATCTTAGAATATATACCTGGCATATCTGAATATGTCCAAGCAAAGATATCCTTAAATTCAAGCAAAAGGGAAACCATCTGATCACGTTCATCCTGATTCAAACATTTTCCAATTTTTATCATCCTTTCAGAGTTGTTTTCATCTACTTGAATATCAATAGTTTCAGTGATTAACAAATCACTTCTTATCGGAGAATCCATTGGTAAAGGAAGAGTATCCTATTCTTCATGTTCTCCAAAATAAGCATCGGTTTTTAAACAATAAGGATTTCCTCATTTGTGATGAAACTTAGGTAAATCCTCATAAACACCTAAAAATTCCATTAAGGCTTCATCCTTAGGAAAAATATCCAAAGAGGATTGTTGATTAAGATCAATAAGCAATGGGTTAACCAACTTCAATTGTCCACTACAAATATGATTAACATTAAGAGGAAAAGCTGATGGTTATCTATAAGGCTTGAATCCTAATCCATATGTATGAGAATAAACTTCATT
Source organism: Chamaecyparis obtusa (assembly GCA_027943335.1). Taxonomy (NCBI): domain Eukaryota; kingdom Viridiplantae; phylum Streptophyta; class Pinopsida; order Cupressales; family Cupressaceae; genus Chamaecyparis; species Chamaecyparis obtusa. The sequence continues at coordinate 1,212,251 of BSBK01003447.1, forward strand.
ATCCAAAGGTACTTGTATACCTTGTTCATAATTACCACATCCTTTCTCATTAAATCCTAATTTTTTAAGCAAATGATAACCAGGACCATATCAATCAGTCATGTCAGAAGGAGTCCAAGGAGCAGCATATGTCACAATATCATAACAATAAGGCTTTATAGTTTCAATCATTTCATTAATCGAAGCGAAAACATAATTACTTTTTAATTCTTCAGAAAGTGGCGAAGAAATAAAGACTTTTTTCTCAAATTCATTTTGTTGCTTCATAAATTCCAAATCAGAGACCTTGTATTCTCCAATAAATGTAGGATTAAAATCCAATGTCCCCCAATCATCTTCAGTCAAAGAAGAAGAAGATGGAGCTTCTTGTTGTTGAATCTCAGGTTGTTTTATCTTAGATTGTTGTATCTCCAATTATTTTTCAATCTCTTTACTGGGTTGAAGAGGTTCAGAGATTTTGGCATATTCTACATTTAAGCAAGGATTCGGGGCATCATCCACATGTAATGTATACATTAAATTGTTATAGATGAACCTAAGCTTGCGATGAAGATTAGAAGGAACTGCATGCATAGTATGTAACCATGGTCTTCCTAAAAGAAGGTTATAATTGAGAGGTCCAAGCATAACATGAATAGGAGTATTTAGAATAACTAGACCGACTTTAACAGGTAAGGTAATAATGCCCAAAGTTCTTTTCAAAATATTGTCAAATCCACATATAGGAACATTATCAGGTTGAATAGTAGTAAGATCAGCTTTAATTGCCTTGAGCATATCCATGCTACAAACATTAAGTCCAGATCCATTATCAATTAAGGTTCTTTGAATGATACTCTAATTAATAGAGACAACCACCATAAGAGCATCATATTGATTCGGCACCTCTAAGGAAGGTAAATCATTATCAAAAAACACAATAGGAGGTACAGAAGGTATAGTATGCATACAATCCAAAATAGAATGAATGTTCTCTTGATTAGGAGGTGAAGCAGGAAGAGTAGATAAAGCTTTTTGCAATGCCTCATGATATGTCAGGGAGGTTTGAAGTAATTCCCATAAAGATATCTTAGTAGGAGTAGCACGTAATTGGTCAACTAAGTTATACTCCTTAAAGGTAGATGGATACCTTGGGGCTTGAGGAAGCATAGGTTGAGAAGGAGGTAAAGAAACCAGAACAGTAGGCCGAGGGTTATTTCATGTGCGATAAGTATGTGAAACAGAATCAGTGTTATCAAAGAAATCCAAAGGATCTCTAGGTTTACCCTTAATTGTTATATGAGGACATCCTTTTACCATCATCAAAGGTGTAGGATATATCATTTTAGGTTTATCAATGTTACAAATAGTGGGACATGAAGGTAACCATGCACGCACCCTATGGTAAAGGTCAATTGGAGAGGTTGTGGAGGAGAGTGAAATAGGAATAGGATCCATGGAGATCATATTCAAACCATTTTCATCCTCACTACCATGTAACTCATTAGGGAATCTATCCTTTTGTACAATAAAAGCCTCATCAAAGTACTCAAAACAAGAATCATACATGTTGAATACAAAGAAAGAACTAAAAGCATGAAAATGTAAATATTTTTGTATTTTTAAAGGAATTTTGCAATTTTTTTTTTGTATTTTTGAAATATAAATGCAAGAAATATAATCTTATAAGCATGCAAGATTTAAATCTAACACCATAAAAGAAAGAGTTGTCGTAAACAGGTTCACCAAAATGAATAGGTTAAAATTGGATCCTTAACAATGCACCTAACATTCAACACTATTCATTTGTAATATATTTGTTTTGAATTGGAATAGCATAGGTAAATCTGGAAACACTTGAAAATTAATTAGGTCAAGATACATACCTCATCATGAAATAGATTGAAAAATACCTATTTTCTGAAGCCTGTGCAGAGTTTCGAAAGATTCTGCAACCAGATCTGGGATCAGGAAGCCGAGACCAAGAAAACTAGAAAAATTTCATCTTTCTGGCAGCAGGTAGTCTTTGACCCTCATAAAAGGTCAAAGGCTACATTTTTATCTTGAAGGTCAATTCTGACTTTGTTCGCAGATCTCAAAAGTTTGGTGAAAAGGGTACTCAGATCCGTCCTCTAATTCCTGAAACAACGACTTTAGATATCTAAAAAAAGGGGGTTTTTAGGGTGGCTATATAGGGTTTTGCCTTAGTCAAACCCCCGTTTTGGTGATCTCCACCTCCACAAATAGCCAATTGAAATAGAATGTGTGTGTGTATGTATTGAAAGTGTAATGCCAAGATCTAATCCTTTAGATCAAAACCCTAGCATGAATATGTATGAAACAACAATGCATAGATTTGAATGAGATAGAAAAGCATACCAAGCCCCCAAGGCTAAAGTACTTCTACCAAACTCACAATTCATAATTGCTACTCCATGATTATATCCTTGAATGCTTGAAAGTTGATAATGGTGGATAGGGGAAGAAAGGATCTCTCTTGCTCCAAATATGTGTTCACAAAGATGCTTGATGTCAACAATGGCTTGATCTTCTATATCATCCTCTTGCAATCTTGCATCTTCACCATTCCTTGCTTGCTTGAATCTTCTTGTTCATGAAATTGTCTCCTTGAGAGCACTTGATCATGAAATTTCTTGGTGAAAATGAATGCAAATGAGAGTCTTTATATAGAGGTTTCAAGGTGAGGCTCCTAGATCAATGTGAGGACCCATAATTCAAATTTCACCTTGAATTAAGGTCCAATCACAATAACCAACTAAGGAGGGAAAAAAATTAAATGAATTTCAAATTAAAACCTTTTCGCACTTGGATCCGAGGGCCCGACATTGATTTTGGGGCCTGTCAAGACCAAATTTGAGAAAGGGGCACATATTCTAGAGGAGGTCAAAGATGACCTCATCTCTGACCTAGGTCAAGGACAAGCTCAACTCTAACCTAGGTCAAGCTTGAGCTTGACCTAACCTAGGTTAGGGTCAACCTTGACTTTGACCTTGTGGGCCTAGATCTAGCCAAAATCAGGATAGGAGGTCTTGGGGATGCCCGGAGACCTAGAAATGATACCAGAATGGGACAGAATGCCAGGGATAGGCATAAAATCCTAGGATGACTATGATGAAGGCCAAGAGGACCTATTTCTAATTCCTACCTAGAAAATATAGCCATGGAAAAAGGGAAATTAAAAAGAATCCTCAGGATCCTAACCCTAATTTCACCTAGAATGAAGAAGATAAGTGCATAATGCATCCTAAATGCAAGTCTATCATGATAAATGTACTAAAAGAGGGTTCTAAACCTATCAAGATGGAAGTCCTTCCATTTTAAGATGATACAGATTGAAAACCTTTGCTCACAAACTTAGGCACACACCCAAGAGTTAATCAAAATACGACCACTACCGACCACATAATGGGTCAAACAATGTCGTATTAGCCAACTCCAAATGCTCAAAGATGGCACATTATGGTAAGTGTCTTGGGGAGGTTACTATCCTCCTTGCACAAAGATTATCAAGGCTTTGGGAGTAGATTGGGTGGGCCTCTAAATTAAGGGTGTCTAGTAAGATTTGTGGCATCCTCCCAATTGGTTATTATGCACGTGAATCACTTAAGAGCCTAGTTGATCATATCAAAATTGTAGGGATATTCACCTACCTTAACTACCATCAACACACATCACCCGAACTTGAAGGGATGAGGTGAGATTTTTCTCAACACCTTATTTATATACCAATCAAGGGATTACTAGTTTGAGGTCATTCTCTAAAGAGAAAGCACACCCTCTAGATAGGCTTCACTAGAAGCAAAACTAATTGAGTTTGATATTTCTCTTCACCTAATTTTCATGAAGGTGAGGGGAGAGGATACATATACAAACTAATTTTGTTTACATCACCTATTTAACAAGGATTATTGCAATGAAAGTACAGAGATCTAAGGAAGTGTTGAAAAACACTCCTTCGAACACACCAAAAACACATTCTTTCCAAATTAATGATTTAATTACCTAAGTGTTTTCTATCTATGACAAAAGACACTTGTGTTTAGCATGTATGGTTAATTTTGGAAAAGTAAATGTTTGGAAGGAAAAATTTGTTTTGCCAAAAAAAAAGTGTTTTATTCCTTTAGCTTTCAAGTTTGTGTAGTTCATTTTAAGCCCAAATAATTTTTTTTATCATCACATTGTTCTTTGACCTTTAAACACTCAAGAGTTTGTTTTAATTCCTTTTAAGCCCAAATTTGAAGTGTGAAGATTGTGTGTTCTTTTTAGACTTTTAAATTTGAGAGTCTAATTTTGAAATGTGACATGATGTTAGGCATACAAGGTAAAGTTTACAACCCAAAGACAAAAGCATGAATTAATTATGTTTTGATTAAAAATTAAATAGAGCATTCCTATAGTCAGAGACCGCAATCCCACAGGCCTACATAGAAACTGAAAACATAGATTCTGGAAGGCAATCTTGTAATGCCTCGCTAGGGAACCCAGGATAAATTAACCTAAACATACAACTAAGTTTACATAATAATTTTTGTTAAGAGTTTACAAACAAAAACACCAATGGTTTACAATGCGGAAGCAATACAATATAATTTACAACTCACATACAAATACAACTTAACATAGATTACAAATCTCACAGGATCCTTGTCGTAGATTACGTAAATATTAATTAATTACTTTAGATTAGACATAATTACAAATCTCATGTATACAAATGAATGATAAATACAACATCGTATAAAGGAAAAAATACATACAATTGGTACCATAAGGTATCCATAATCATCCACATCCACTGCACATGTCGCAGGGTATGTAATACAATAATCCAAAATAAAGTACAACATGATATATCCTAAATAACTGATACAATGATACAAGAACATAGAATAAGAATACATATCCAACAATGAGGAACAACAAGGTATAACTGCTACAAGGATCATCCAGCACTGGTACACAAATGTTAGAATCTCAAATAGTAAAAGAATCACTACCACCTGACCTTGTGGACCCTAAATGGTCCACTTCCACCATGCTAAGGAGATAAAAACATACCCCAATCAAATAAAAAACATCAACAATCAACATAATACAAGACAAGGAAGAGATCCTGAAAGCTTTATAACTTAAAAGGTACAATAAGACAACAAGGTATAACATACTCAATCAAAGGCAACCAACACATGTAGGAAACCTAAGATGAATAAAGGGAAGTGTCATCACATGAGCCAACTCTAAGGTTATCTTGGTAGTCTCACAAGACCTTGATGCCTTAGTTACTCTATGTGGTATCGATAACCCCTCAAGAAGATGAGGTACCAACTATGCCATATCCATTCCATGTAGGCAACAAGCATCTTCCCACTCCCCTCCTAGTCAAAACTCAATAAAATAACTTAGGCATGGGTGAGGCACACAATGTCTTATTAATTCATTTTAAACTCTCAATGTCATTTAATTATCACTTAATTAAGCCACTTGCAATAGGTTATCCTAGCAACCACTTGCGGGCCCCGATGCCTATTACAAGCCACTTCCCACCTATACACTTAGTTAACCTACCTAGGTTCAAAATTAGATCACAAGAAGGTACTAACAATAATCCTCAAGTCAGTTCCTTAATACAACAGGAACACACTAACTCTCAAACCACAATATCTCAACAATACTCTCAATAAACTTCAATAATAAAACACATGAGGGAAAAAATAGAAACATTCACCTAATCCCAAGCCTCTGGTAATGTTCCTAAATAGGTAACGTAAAAACTCTCATAAAACCCATAATCACATCACAAAATACATTCCATAACGATCCCTAAAAACTCAACACTAGGTTTGATAACCCAAAACAAATATTTAAAACATGTCCTAAGACTAACAAATGAAACTCTCAAGTTTAAAACAAATTATTTCTTCAAATAAAATATCAAATCCTATAAACATGTGAATATCTAGCATTTAACATCACCAGAAAAAACATTAATGATAACCTAATCATCAATAAATAATAACAAATATTAAAAAATAACATTAATTTAAATTATCAATCATCAATATTTATTATTAACAATAATTACTAAAAAAAATAAACTTAATTTTTAAAACAAAATACTTTATAAATATTAACATAACTATAAAAATCTTACTAATTAATAATAAACATAAACAAAATAATTATAAATATTAATTAAAAATTAAAAATTAATTAATATATATATAAAATTAAATAAAATACAAATAAAAAAGGAGGGGGGAGGTGGGTGTTCGTGGACCGCACACCTCCCGTGGCCTTGCCTTGGCTGTCGCAGCAGCCTCCCTCGGGAGCCGTCGGTAGCAAGGTTGCCACGGTCCCCCTTAGGGTGTCGTCAGTAACTTATGTTGCCGCAACAACTTCTCTTGGGAGTCGCTGGTGGCTCCCACCCACCTAAAATTATTATTATTATTATTTTTAAATCTTCCTGTCAGGAATTTCCTGACGCAAACTAGAGAGATCCTTTAAAAAAAATAACTAAAAACATAAGGGGTTATATATATATATATATATATATATATATATATATATATATATATATATATATATATATATATATATATATATATATATATATATATATATATATATATATATATATATATATATATATATATATATATATATATATATATATATATATATATATTGTAACGAAAAGGAAATACAATCGGTTTATTTGTCTAATTCCTTAAAATCTAGAGAACAATTTTATTCTAATTTTCTCCCAAATAAATACAAAAGAGTAACCCAGATTTAATCATTTCTAGGGTTTATAGAGGGCTTTTAAAATATGATTCGTCTTTCCTTAAACCAAATCAAAATGCAATTTTCTAACACTAATACATGCAAAATATTCCAGGAATGCCTAGGGTTTCAACATGCATAAATTTTCTAAATATTAAAACATACAATACTCTGGATCTAGGTTTTCTCTCATAATTTCCACACAAAGATCTTATTACCCAATTCAAACCAATAATAGAAAATTTCACTAATAACAGAAACAAGATTCAACAAGTGTACTAGACACAATGCAGACAATCTTTTTGAATGAAAATCAACATGGGTTCTTCAAACCCTACCTAAAATCCACAAGAAGAATCTGAAACAACAAGGATCAAAATGAAGGCTCTACGAATCCAAAATACTCCTAAGCTTTGAAAATAATCCTTCAAACAATCCACGTAATTTCTCCCAAATCTAGCCTCCCAAAAAACTTGTGTGAAGAATGACTAAAACAATCCCTAATAAAGAAAATTCCCCAAACAAAACCCTACATGCAACTCCGATAAGGAAAAAGAACTCAACATGCAACTCTAAATTAGAAAATAGAACTCAACTCTCAACTCTTGTTTTTATCAATTTACAATGCATGATTAATTTCAATTACCATAATAAAAGAATGCACTTTTCTAATTTTAATTCCTAACTCAACTTTAACTTTAAATTCAAATTAATTTTCCACTAAACCGTATGTGCAACTTAAATTGCATATAATTACTTAATTAATCAATAAATACTTTAGCACATAATTAACTATGCAAACTGATAAATTAAATAATAAATAAATCAACTATGTATTTTAATTTTGCACTTGGATTTAATAATTAATTAAACCATTTTATTCCAAATTTAATCTTTTAATTCAATCCTTTAATTAATAAAGGTATTTAATTAACCTTAATAATTAAATATTCTCTATATCCAATATTTCCACATCATAAAATATAACTATTCAAACAACATAATTACTCCTAATTTAATCATTTAAATCTAATAATTCACACAAGCAAAACTACTTGACTCCTGAAAACCAAAAATCAACTAACTCCATAATAAGCAAACACCAAGGAAGGGTTCACAAATTCACGTCACCTTAACGCATTTGGATAGGAAACTCAATCAGAAACTTGTCCCTTAATCTAGGACAATTAATGGCTTGGGTTGGGATTTGGACATGTATGTTATCTCCCCTCTCTTACCATTTGAGATATTATGATAGGGCACACTCATCCTGACAATTCAGGGAAGTTGATTCCTGGTACCTGAAATCCTGCATAAAAGACAAGCATGTGCATACATGTATAAATATATAACAGAAAATGGCGAGGATCAGTTGATTATGTGGATCTCGCAAGCAAGTAACCACGACTCCATCCCTCAAGCACATCAAGCACATCAAACAGAAATATAAAATGCACATGCCAACCATACACATGCAAGTACAAAGTTAGAAAAAACCAATAAATGTAAATAACAGCCTAATATATAAATTACTATCATAAAATAACCATAACATATACATCATCATAAGTATTTAAATTGACATGAAAATAATCCATATTCATCTAACTGATAACACATAATCCCAAGGTTCATATTTAATCAAATTAATAATCCAAATATCATTGAAATAATCAACGCACAAATAAAAGTGGCCTAAAAGAGTTTGGCAAAAAATAACTGAAAAGAAAACTATGGGGGGCACTACATCCACCTCCCCTAAAATTAGGCTTACTCCTAGAAGCCTACAAATAAAATAGGAACATAAGTCCCATAAATCTTGCTACACCCAATAGAATCAAAACAAATGATCAATGCGAAGGTCCCATTGGACCCTTTCCTTCTCTATGGTTCAAAATCTAAGGATCATTCCCTGTTGCAAAAGCCCAATGGGATCTACCTGCATCTCCAATGGTAGGCTCAGTGATGTGAGTGTTCCAAGGCTTTCTTGCACATCTACCAAGAGACCTAGCTTGTCTCTACCAATGATCCTATTCTTCACTAGGACCTTCCAAAGGCTTAGATGATTAACTAAGGCCTTATCTAGCTCCTCTCCAAGAGCCTATCATCTTGTGCTTCACCTTGAAGGACTAACACCATGTAGATACTTCACTTCTTCACCTACACTTAGAAGGATTTAAGTGCCATCTCCTCACAAAACTCCAATTTCATTGCAGGGGTGTCAAACACATTGGAAATGTTCCATATGATTCCATTTGATTGCATTTAGAAGGATCTTTAAGCCCTTCTTTATCGGGTTCAAGATTTCACCTTGAAGAGGCCTAATTAGGCCTATTTCCTTGTAGCCTTTTGCAGAGACCTTTTGCCACTTATTTCCAAAACTTACCAAATGACCTACAAAAAAAATTAGGGATTTGGATACCCTTTTTGATTTTACTAAATATTATGCAAGTTTTGGTCTCCCAAGTCCTCCGTACACATGATTCCTATATTCTAGGCCTAATAGGGCTAAAAGACCTATTTCCTAGGACTAGACTGTATTCTTGATAGAAACTCACTCTAATGGATTGGTATGACCACAATCCTCATAACATGTCAAGATATGACTAATTCCTACCTAGAACTGTACTTATTTCATAAGCTTCTCTCCCCTGCATTCAATCACTAGATTCTTCACTGTCAAGCCTCTAATCGGACACTCCTAGCTTGCCTAAGGTTTGACATTTAAAATAGAAAACTGACTCCTCTAGATTCCTAACACTATATACATTATGTATAGAGGTTCCAATCAAAGATACATCCACTTTCTTGAAGTTTCAAGGGTTGAATCTCAAGTGGGAGCCATGAAACCAAAATAGTGTAACAAAGACCAGCACACTGTCTAAATCTAACTTATTTTCTCACAACTAGTAGACAAAATCAAAACAAATATCACGCTGAATGAAAAAGTCTTAAAAAATACTACACTACTCAAATCCAATGCTAACTTTCAAGTTTCAAACCATATAATACCACTGTCACAATGAAATGCTCAGGTTCTTCACAAAATAAAGTTGTAGAGCTATCTTCTCATTACACAAACTTGTTACAATGATGTCTCTCCTCAAGATTCAAGCCTTCTATTACATTAGATGTCATTTACCATGTTTTTAGGGCCTGTTGGTCGATCTCCCACTTCCTATCTTCTAGGGGATCCTATGTAACCGAGTTGCATGCAACATTTGCCATTATTGCAAATGTTATCATGACAACTTTGTAATAACATTTGGCATCTTTGTATTTATGCCATAATCCTACTTATTAGGACCTCTAACCTCTATATTCCAAGGAACCAATTCCATTAATGGCCCCATGGCATCTTTCTAACATCATTCATGTGTTTAGAATACATTTAAGACTCTAATCCAACCTTTAAGCTTCTTAAGACTAAGGAAATTAAAAGCTACTAACAATGACTATTTTGGTGACCTTAGTCCTAATGACTAACTTACCTAGTCCATAATGCAATGACCTTCTAAGGTCTAAAACCTATCAAACAACTCACTCTACCAATCTGACTTGGCTAATGTCAGATACAAGCCAAAATATCAAAACTATGGAGGTTAGCCTAGGTGTGCTCCTGCACCATCCTCCCCAAAACAAAAGAGTTCAATCTACCCTTGGATTGAGTAAAGTAATATCAATCACCATCTTCTTAAACTTTGATTCTTTAATCCATACTGCATCATCATCCGGTTGGCCCTGCCACTTGATTAAGTGTTCCTTGTATTCCTTGGTTCTAGTCTTTTTGTAGACCCTGGTATCCAGTATGTTGTCAGCTTGCTTGACTGTAGCAGTAGGTAGCTGGAGGTTTTCCACATCTCTAATTAATTCATTGAGGTGTTGATCCATGTTTAGTGATGGTCCTTTGTAATGAACCAGATTTGCAATGTTAAAGACAAGGGACAATCCACTATCTTCCGGTAGCTCCACTCTAAAAGCATTATTACCATACTTTGCCAAGATAGGACAGGGACCTATCCTTCTCATCTACAACTTGTGAGGGACTCCCTTTTTGAAGTCTAGACTTGTTTAGATGTATCATTACCAAGTGTCCCACATTGAACTAAACTTCTCTTCTACTCTCATCCACCTTAGTCTTATGGTTCATGGTGTTCTCTGTCAAAGTCTTCCTGACTGTATCATGTATCTCCTACATTGCATAAGCAAAGTCATCAGCATATCCACTTCCCTTCACTCCATCCTTTAAGTCTCTCAGCTCATATACTCCTCTAGGATGTAAACCATAGACTATTTCAAAGAGACTCTTCCCTATGGATCTATTTATAGTATCATTATATGCATACTCAACTTGGCCAATCAATTGATCCCATTGTTGACCATACTCCTTGGTCAAGCACCTTAGTAGATTTCCAAGGCTTCTATATACCACTTTGGTTTGACCATCAGTTTGAGGATGGTATGCAGATCCAAATGATAAATTAGTGCCCAATATTTGCCAAAGAGTCTTCCAAAAGTGACTCATTAATTTGGTTTCTCTATCTGACACAATGCTGATAGGTAACCCATGAATTCTTACTATCTCTTTGAAGAAAAGAGAGGCTATTTGGCTAGCATCATTAGTTGTCTTGCATGACACAAAGTGAGCCATTTTGCTGAATCTATCCACAACTACATAAACACTATCCATACCTTATCTTGTCTTGGGTAACCCAACTACAAAATCCATACTCAAGCATTCCCATGGCCTAGTAGGAATAGGTAGTGGTTGATATAGGCTTGCATTTGAAGTGCCCTTGGCTTTTTGACACACTATACAACTTTCCACATACCTCCTATCATCAAGATTCATCCTTGGCCAATAATAGAACCTTTGAACAAGTTCTTGAGTCTTAGTGATCCCAAAGTGAGCACTCAAAGCACCATTATGCTTTTCTTGAATCAAATTCTCTCTAATAGAGCCTCTAGGAACACATAATTGATTTCCTTTAAACAAGAGTTCACTTTGAAAAGTATATTCAACATACCTACTATGAAAATGACTCTTGTATTCAACACATACCTTATAAATGTTTGCAAAATATTCATCATCTGCATATAGATCTTTGAAGTGGCCTATCCCCATGCTCCTCAACTGAATTTCTTGAATTGTAAGAGCTCTTCTAGAGAAGGCATCTACCACCTTGTTGAGTATTCCTTTCTTGTGCTTGATATTAAAGGTGTAGGCTTGCAGGTGTTAATATGATTTTGAATAATAGAGAGGGGGGGGGGGGGTGAATTATTTGTTCTCAGGTCCAGATGTATAAAACAATCTTCAAAAACTTTTCTTTAAATCAGATCTAACAACCAAAATCAACTCGGTCATCACTGATTCTATAATAGAAACATATAACATTGTAGTCCACTACCCAGCTGTATCTAACTTGTAAAACACATAAATGTTCAAACCAAAACATTCACACAAGCATTGACACTAGGATTTATAGTGGAAACCCAATCTGGGAAAAACCACTTTGTAACATGCTACTATTATTTTCACTCTTCTGAAGTGAGCTCAGTTAAAAGCCAACCCTGTCAAAGGTTACAATACACACTGTTAGGTGTGACCCGGTTAAAGGATTTCAATCACTCTGTTAGAAGTGAGCCTTGTTATAGGACATACATACACTCCATTTGAATGCAACCTTGTTCAAAGGATTTAAACATATGATTATTAGGTCAACCTCTGTTAAAAGGATTTTGACTATTACAATGGTTAGAAAGTAGTAGCAGTACTGATATGAAAAACATACAGCTCACTTTGCAAATATCAGATCCAATTCTGTACACAAATGCTGGTTTACTGACTTTGAAACTTTTCCATCTCCATCTCTGATCTGCTTGGAACTTTTCTTCAAGCAATCACCACACTTCTCCTTCAGCCTTTTTGCTTAAACAGTCAATAACATCTACTGATCTTCCAGCATCCTCTTTTCACCCATGCACACACATACCTTATGCTTAGGTTCCCTTAATACTTCCTTAATTAGGTTAACTCATCTTTTGCCACTCAATCTCCTTCGTAGATCTCAGGGTTACATCAGATTCATTGAATCTACCCACTTTATGTTCTTCGGCTCCTTTTCTAGAAATGTCTCAAATATCTTAAATATTTACAATAAAATGTTTTTTAGTGCATTCAATGCTTTCAAACAATCAATAAGTAAAGTCAACACATTTCACATAATCTAAGAATTCAACAATGTCGGCCCCAAATCTAAATTCTCTTCAAATATAAAAATACTGATGCTCGGTCAATACTATGATCAACTACTCGGTCTTCATGTAGAAAGCTCGGTCATTACTAAAAATGTTTCCTCGGCTTATACAGTCTTTCTCGGCAATTAACTGATGTTCGGTCGACACTAGAATTTTGCTCGGCATATACTAACTCGGTCGACACTAACATTACTCGACTTTAATATGATTTCTCCATTTTTGCTCGGTCAAGCCTACCAGTTTAGTCTTCAATATTACTAAGATAAATAATACATTATCTCATCATTGTACAACATAGTCAAGTACACTTTGTAGTATCAAGATAACTCAACCTTTCCTTAGGTGCTATTGTTACCATCCTTTCTTTCCCTTCACAATAATACAATAGATATAGTACTTTCCTAAGTAGCAACAGTCTTACTAGTTAAGGTTTGACATAAATGACAACACAACAATTGCTTCAAGTGTAGTTTCCAACAATCTCCCTCTTTGGCATTGATGGAAACACCATATGATATCACTTGAATAACACATGGATTACCAACCAATGCAAAAAATTATCTGTCCATCAATTTTTATTTTTTAATATCCTTACCTTCATTCTGATTCAGAATCAATTAGCCTCACTTCTATGACCATCAAAAATATCCATATCTCCCTCTATCCCGATCCTTCATCTCAGTTCATCATCTCCTTACTTTTCTTTTCAGTGTCATGTGTTATTATATCATCTCAGTTCATCTCCCTCTTTGACAAAAAATGCCAAAGCAGCAACTAAAACATACATCCATCAGATGTAGATATTATCTGTGTAGCTCAATGTTTCTCCCTCTGTCATCTTGCTTATGAATGATTCCTTGTCTTTTCTCTCCTTCACAACTCTAGGCCAGTCCTAAAGTGTGACAATCTTCTGCATCAATTTGTCAAATATTCTAATGTAGTATATTTGATGCAGTGTTCCTAGCTTAACTAGGTAGCCTCAATTGGGGGAAGGACCCCTAATTGACTTCTCAAATACTCATGTGCTTCTTTAGGTAAAGCTTTAGTGAATATGTTTGCTAATTGTTCCTTTGTATTCACATATTCCATTTAGACTTCTTTATCTTGTACCAATTCTCTCAAGTAGTGATACTTGATTGCTATGTGCTTCGTCTTAGTATGCATCACTGGATTCTTAGAAATGTTGATAGCACTTGTGTTGTCACAGAAAATAACAACAGGTTCAATGATTTCTTCTTTCATGCTTACCAACAATTGTTTTATCTGTACCAAATTTGAACAGTTTACTGCAGCAACAACATACTCGACTTCAGCAGTAGATTGGGAAATGATATTTTGTTTCTTGCTCGTCCAAGAGACTAATCTCTATCCAAGAAAGAAAGCTCCACCACTAGTACTCTTTCTGTCATCTACATTTCCTACCCAATTAGCATCTGTATATACTCTTAGTTCAAATCTTTCATCCTTTTTGTAATATAGCCCATAGTCAGTAGTCCCTTTCAAGTATCTCATAATTATTTTCACAGCCATCATGTGTGTTTCCTTAGGATTGGCAGAGAATTTTGCCACAATCCCAATAGCTAGTGCAATATCTGGTCTACTATGTACAACATACTGCAATTTTCTAATCATGGATTTGTACAAAGTCTGGTTTACTTTTGCAACATCATCATTCTTAGATAACTTTTGTCCAGTAACCATAGGAGTACTTACTGGTCTAGAATCTTCCATCCCAAAAGTTTTCAGTATTTCATTAACATACTTAGACTGTGTAATGAAAATTCCTTTCTTCATCTGATACACTTGTAAACCAACAAAGAATTTGATCTCACCAAACATGCTCATTTAAAATTCAGTTTGCATTTCATTTGAAAATCTTTTACACAAAGTATCTTGTCCACCAAAAATAATATCATCCACAAAATTTTTTGCCAACAGGATACCTTTACCTTCTTCATCTTTCATGTACAGATTGCTTGTGTCATTTGTTCTTGAAAATCTAATCTGTATCAAGTAGTTATGCAATCTCTCATACCATGCTCTGGGAGCTTGTTTTAATCCATATAGTGCTTTGTTTAGTTTGCATACCATGTGTCTTCTGTTTGGATCAATAAAACCTTCTAGCTGTTCTATGTAAACTTCTTCTTCTAGTATACCATTTAAAAATGTAGATTTGACATCCATTTGATATACCTTGAAATCTTTATAAGCAACATATACAAGCACAGCTCTTACTCCTTCCAATCTAGCTACAGGGGAAAATGTCTCCACATAATCTATTCCTTCTTCTTGTGCATAGCCTTTGCATACCAACCTAGCTTTGTTCCTAGTTATTTCACCTTTTTCATTCAACTTATTCTGGCACACCCACTTTGTTCCTATAACATTTTTGTTTTCAGGTCTTGGCACTAGAGTCCAAGTATCATTCTTCTCTATCTAGTCTATTTCTTCATTCATTGCTTGTATCTAGTCTTCATTTTCTAATGCCTCTCTAGTTGACTTAGATTGAAATTCACATAGTAAACATGTTGGATCCTTTGTCTTACTTCTTGTCAGAATTCTAGTATGTTTGTCTCCAATTATCTGTTCAGGCTTGTGATGTCTTATTACATATTTTTCTAAAATAGGTTCAGCTCTTCTCTCCTCTATTTCATCAGGTTCCTCAATAAGATTGTCAGATTCTTCTTCTGAATGCTTGGCGACCTCTTCCTGATACTCGACAACATTATCTTGTTCTCTTTCGGCACTATTTTCTTGATGCTCGACAACATCTTCCTGTTGCTTGACATTGCTTACCTGAGACTCGACATTAGGTGCAAGTCTGCTACTTACCTCTTCTTCTTCAATATACACAAAATATCCATAATCTTCTGGTTCTCTTTTGCTATCAACTTCATTTCTTTCTGCATACTCATCAACTTTGACATTCACACTTTACACAATTTTGTTAGTGTTAGATTTCAAACACTTATAAGCTTTACTTTTTGTGGAATACCCTAGGAATATGCCTTCATCACTTTTAGCATCGAAATTTCCATTCCTATTGTCTTTTAATATATAGCACTTGCTTCCAAAGATTCTAAAGTATTTAACACTCGGTGCATGCCTATGCCATAATTCATAGGGTGTTAGATTTGTACCTTTCTTGATCTATACCTAGTTAAGAGTGTAGACAACTGTACTTATAGCTTCTTTCTAGTATTTCTATGCCACATTCTTATCAATCATCAATGTCCTTTCACAATCCAAGATAGATCTATTTCTTCTCTCTGCTATACCATTCCGTGGAGGTGTTATAGGTGCAGACATCTGTCTTTTGATTCCTTTTTCATTGCAAAATAGATTGAATTCATTTGATGTAAATTCTCCACCTTGATCAAATCTAAGACATTTCAGGTTCCTACCTGTCTCCTTCTCAACTTTAGCCAAATACCACTTAAAGAATTGAAAAGCATCAAATTTTTCTTTTAGAAATATTACATGCATCATCCTGGTATGATCATCAACAAACAAGATAAAATATCTAGCACTATAGTAACTTTGTACACCCATAGGTCCACAAAGGTCAATATGAACGAAATCTAAAATGTTTTCAGAAGTAAAGGATTTTCTCTTAAAACTTGACTTTGTCATTTTTCCTAACTGGCATTCCTTGCACATCACATTCTCAAGTTTTTTCAATCTAGGTAGACCTCTTACTTTCTTCTTCTTACTTATTTCTACTAGATTATCAAAGTTAACATGACATAGCCTCTTATTCCATAACCAAATGTCACCAAGTTGTGCAACCATACATGCTTCTTCAGATAGGTCAAGATAGAATAAATTACCTCTAGTCTGTTCTCCACTTCCGATCAGTTCACTAGTAGCATCAAATATTTTAGCTTTCTTGTGATGAAATTCCACTCGGTAACCAGTACTGTTGAGCTATGCAACACTTAGCAGATTATAATTTAGATCTTCAACCCAATATGCATTTTCACAAGAGATCTTATCAGTTAGTTTAATCAAACCTTTTCCTCTAACAAGACATGGTGCATCATTACCAAATTTTACACTTTTACCTCTATAATGATGTAAGGTCTCAAACTTACTCTTGTCACTAGTCATGTGATGTGAACAACCACTATCAATAATCCATTTGTCACTCTTGTTCACATATGAGATCAATGCATTTTTCTCATCCTCATTAGATTCATCTTTTATTGCAACATAGACTACCTCAATTTAAAAATCATCACTATCAGTGTCAGTTTCTTCTTCAGCAATGTAAGAAGATTTCTTACCTTTTCCTTTGTAGTCTTTGTGCCTTCAGTAGCTTATGTCATCTCTTCTATCTTTGTGTTTGCTTTTTATTTCTTCATCTTTATCATTCCTGTGAGGACATCTAGCAGCTATGTGACCAACTTTATTACATGAAAACATATAATAGGAAGTTTACCTTTATATTTTCCTTTTCCCCTTCTCAGTCTTCTATCCATAAGAGCTTCTAGATCTTCAAGTTCTTCATCAAAAGTGTCACTGTCACTGTCACTTTCATTTTCACTTTCACTTTCATTGATGCATCTTTCTTTTTCTTTCTTTGGATTATTCAGAACTAATTGTGACTTAAAAGTAGATTCAACATTACCAATACTACCAACAGTGAAGTTATCATAGTTAGAGAGTTCAAAAGCAGTCAGCTTGCCAACCAAACTTTCCAAAGTAAGCGCATTTGCAGAGTTACATCTAGATTCTTGAATAGTTGAGATCTTAATAGCATATATAGGACACAGAGTCCTTAGTAATTTTCTAATTATAATTTCATTATCAATAGTCCCTCTTGCTCCTCTAATAGCATTTGCAACTTCTTTTATTCTACCATAATATTGTGCAATGTTCTCTCCTTCTTGCATTCTCATTTCGTCGAACTTACCTCTAAGACTCTCGGCCTTAGCTTTCAATACATTTATGTCACCACCATAGATCTTTGCAAGAGTGTCCCACATCTCCTTAGCACTTGTGCAATCCTTAATGTCCTTAAATTATGGATAGCTTAGGGCAGATGCAATTTCTAGCATTGCCTGATTATGTTCTTGCTTAGCTCTCATTTCTTCAGCAATCAAAGGTGCGATAGGTGAGACATAGTCATTCTCAATGTAGTACTTTGCAGAATCACCAATACTGGCCAGATGCAACTTCATCAAGCTTTGCCATGCAGGGAAGTTTTCCTTATTCAGCTTCGGTGCCTCCTTCTTATACATCCTGATCATTTGCTTCAAGTTCGTTTAAACTTGATTTTTGTAAACACCAATGATAAGCAACACAATTGTGATACCAATTATTAATATGATTTAGAACAACAGAGAGGGGGGGGGGGTGAATTAGTTGTTCTCAGGTCTAGATGTATAAAACAATCTTTAAATTTTTTTCTTTAAATCAGATCTAACAACCAAAACCAACTCGGTCATCATTGATTCTATAATAGAAACATATAACATTGCAATCCACTACCCAGCTATATCTAACTTGTAAAACATAGAAATGTTCAAACTAAAACATTCACACAAGCATTGACACTAGGATTTATAGTGGAAACCTAATTTGGGAAAAACCACTTTGTAACATGCTACTATTATTTTCACTCTTCTGAAGTGAGCTCGGTTAAAAGCCAACCCTGTCAAAGGTTACAATACACATTGTTAGGTGTGACCCGGTTAAAGGATTTCAATCACTCTGTTAGAAGTGAGCCTTGTTACAAGACTTACATACACTCCATTAGAATGCAACCTTGTTCAAAGGATTTAAACATATGACTATTAGGTCAACCTTGTTAAAAGGATTTTGACTATTACAATGGTTAGAAAGTAGCAATAGTACTAATTTGAAAAACATACAACTCACTTTGCAAATATCAGATCCAATTCTGTACACAAATGCTGGTTTACTGACTTTGAAACTTTGCCATCTCCATCTCTGATCTGCTTGGATCTTTTCTTCAAGCAATCACCACACTTCTCCTTCAGCCTTTTTGCTTAAACAGTCAATAACATCTACTGATCTTCCAGCATCCTCTTTTCACCCATGCACACACATACCTTATGCTTAGGTTCCCTTAATACTTCCTCAATTAGGTTAACTCATCTTTTGTTGCTCAATCTCCTTCATATATCTTAGGGTTAGGTCAGATTCATTAAATCTGCCCACTTTATGTTCTTCGTCTCCTTTTCTAGAAACATCTCAAATCTCTTAAAGATTTACAATAAAACATTTTTTAGTGCATTCAATACTTTCAAACAATTAATAAATAAAGTCAACACGTTTTACATAATCCAAGAATTCAACAATGTCGGCCCCAAATCTGAATTCTCTTCAAATATAAAAATACTAATGCTCGGTCAATACTATGATCAACTACTCGGTCTTCATGTAGAAAGATCAGTCATTACTAAAAAAATTTCCTCAGCTTATACTATCTTTCTTGGCAATTAACTGATGTTCGGTCAACACTAGAATTTTGCTCGGCATATACTAACTCGGTCGACACTAACATTACTCGGCTTGAACATGATTTCTCAATTTTTGCTTGGTCAAGCCTACCAGTTTAGTCTTCAATCTTACTAAGATAAATAATACATTGTCTCATCATTGTACAACATTTTCAAGTACACTTTGTAGTATCAAGATAACTCAACCTTTTCTTAGGTGCTATTGTTACCATCCTTTCTTTCCCTTCTTCACAACAATACAATAGATATAGTACTTTCCTAAGTAGCAACAGTCTTACCAGTTAAGGTTTGACATTAATGACAATACAAAAATTTCTTCAATTGCAGTTTCCAATAGCAAGTATTCAACCCACTTCATGTGCTTGTGACTCAACTTCTCTTGTGAATTCAGGAAACTAAGAGCTTGATTGTCTGAATACACTATGAATTCCTTGGGAAGCAAATAGTGCCTCCATTTCCTTAAAGCTTGAACCAATGCATACATATCAAGTTCATAAGAAGAGTACTTCTTCTTAGCTTCAGCTTCTCTGAATGAAAAGCCACCGGTCTACCCTCTTGGCTTAAAATAGCTCCAATAGCCACATTGCTAGCATCACACTCAATAGTGAAAAGCTTCTCAAAGCTTGGCAAGACTAAAATAGGTTGGGTAGCTATGTTTTCCTTCAACAACTCAAAGCTCTTGTTAGAATGTTCATTTCATACAAACTTAGTCTTCATACCTCCCTTAATAGTATCTAACATAGGAGCAGAAATAACACTAAATTGCTTTATGAACTTCCTATAGTATTGAGAAAGGCCATGAAAACTCCTTACCTCTGTTGCTATCCTTGGAGTAGGTCAATTTATAATGGCTTCTACCTTACTAACATCCATTTTCAGATTACCATGTGATAGAACAAATCCAAGGTACACTAGCTCTGTCTTGATGAACTCACACTTCTCCAAGTTGATCATCAACTTCTCATCATGCAGCTTCTTGATAACAGTCTCAAGGTGTTCTAGATGCTCACCTCTTGTTTTTCTATAAATTAGTATATCATATAGATATAATAATACAAACTTTCCAATGTAGTCTTTGAGGACTTCATTCATGAGCCTCATGAATGTGGAGGGGGAATTAGATAGTCCAAATGGCATGACAATCCATTCATACAAACCTTCATTGGTCTTGAAGGCTATTTTCCACTCATCTCCTTCATGTATTCTTATATGGTGATAGCCACTCTTCAAGTCTATCTTACTATAGTACTTAGCTCCACCTATACAATCCATTAGGTCTTCAATCCTTGGGATAGGGAACCTATACCTAATGGTTATCCTATTAATAGCCCTTGAATCAGTACAAAGCCTCCAAATTCCTCCTTTCTTAGGTACAAGGATAGTGGGTACGACACATGGGCTAATGCTCTTTCTAATAAGGCCTTGGTTTAAGAGTTCTTGTATTTGTTTAGCAATTTCCTCATTTTGTTGAGGGGTCATCTTGTAGACTACCTTATTACGTGGGTAGTGTGTGCTATAAATGTGTCACACTTCTATGGATCATTGCATGCAAGGAAACTCAAGAATGAGGCCTCACAAATCGATCCATAGCTCCCTAGGCATGGAGTGCAAGGGTTTTTAAGAATGCTCTCAGCTAGAGCTATTTAGCCAATAACCTTGCTAGTAAACCATGCAATGGGAGATTCAATGAAGACAAGGGCAAGAATGCCAATATCCTCAAGAATCAAGAATGAAAATGCAATGCAATGCTATGCTAGAATGGAAATGCAAGCTAAACTATGGAAATGAAAGATGCAAGTATTACAAAGCCTCCTAGTTAAACTAGATGAATTAATCTAAAGCATAAAGGAAATCTAAGCTAAGAATGCCATGAAAATGAAGCTACTATGCAAGAAATGAAATCTAACTATGAAGCAAGAAAGCCATGATGATGCAAGAATGAAGACAAGAAGATAGAGTGTTGATGAAGATCCAAGATGAATGCCAACAATGCTCCAAATCTTCAAACCCTAGATGCAAGAATATCTCCAAAAGCTCCAAGATGACCTAGAAAACCTGTAGCATAACAATAGCATAAAAATTGTGTGTGCAAATGAGGAAGAGAGCTCTCCTTTTATAGGGAATGAAAAAGGAATGGGCCATGGAGATTAAGAGGCAAAAGATTTAATCAACGGTGGAGCTTGAAAGAGGAGCAATCCATGTGCACAAGTATCCTCCAATGAGAAAATAAGAGTTGACTTTTGTGTCCATATGAGAAAAAAAGTGCTTTTTCCCTTTTTATAAAATAAGAATAATGATTTATTTGTGCAACTTAGGATAAGAGGAAAAGTGGTCTTTTTATTTATTAAAAGGGGAGAAAATATTCCTTTTAAATAAATAAAAACTTAGGATAAGATGGTTAGCCCATAGAAAATAATCGAATAAATGATAGAACTAGGATTTGATCAAGAATAAGTAATTGATAATTTAGCAAAAGGGGCTAATAGTCTAGGTGACCATTTTTAGGTGTATACATTTTGCCCCTCTTTGACTAATGTGTGATCAATCTGGGAACACATGTAGTCAAAGAATAGATCAGCCAAGAAGGCAAGCAGACAACCAAGAAAGCAAGCAATAGCGATTTTGACAGATGTGAGATCGATTTGGGATCACATGCAGTCAAAGAATAAAATAGCCAAGAAGGCAAGCAAGTAGTGATCTGACTCCAAAGAATGAAGTGCAGAGAGATAGCAAATCCTGCATGGTCAGCCTGGTAGTGACAGTACTGAACACTTAGGAAAGAGATAGCCAATAACATATGATATGTCTGCCCCCTCGGGATCAAAAGCGAAATCCGGGTAGAGGGAATGCAAAAGCAAGAGAGACATGATCAAATCACTAGAAATCATAATCGAAGATGAAAGATAATAGAATAACCATCAACCAATGAAGGGATGCCCCACACATGGGACACGGGGCACGAACCTATCCGTCCCTCAACCCGTAAATGCCATAGAGGGGGGAATTGGAACTTGGGATTTGAATGAAAGACTAGAAGGTTGAAAGAGATGGGGATGAAGAGGTTATGAATGCCCCAGCAAAGATTGAAGGATCAGGCCTCAAAAGGGTTAGCCAACTGCACGGAAGAAGGAAAAAGATGAGCACGGATTTCGGTTTGGATCCCGAAATGGAGAGAAAATGATGTGATATGAAAGACAAGAAGTGAAAGACATGATCAGGAAGAAGCAAAAGGTGAGCGCAGTTGATTAACAAGTCCACGAAAGATGAAAAGGAAAGCTCTCTCCATATGCAAGATGCAAAACTAAACTAACATGAACTTAAGAAATGCAAGCTACATGAAAAGTGGTTTACTTGCAAGGTTACAAAGCCAATAGACATCTAATATTCATCATCGAGCGTTATTGGTAGCGTCGCAAGATCATACAATACACACTAGCATAACTATGTGAATATGAATATGATCTTTATCAGATAGGAATGTGGAAATCTCACCTAGGCATCAAAGACATGTAGGTCAAGATGACTAGCATAGTGAGATTACCTAAGTTTAATATAGCAAGATTATACTCGCATCGAGACACAAGGAAAGTCAAGATGGCTACAAGTATGCACTTGCACAAAAATAGTCAAGGATAATACCCTGTCAATCCATAGTGTCAGGTAAGACCAGCATAAATGCTCATGACAGTTAGGATCAACAAAATATACCCACAAGTAGAAAAAGCAATAAAACATGTTCTCATACCCTCAGTCTTCTAGCTATGCATCATCGAAAACTTCTCAGGGAGAGACCACTTAGCAAAGAAATCATCATAGACAGCACGCAAAGAAATAAAGTCAAACAAATCTCAGTGAGTCAAGTGCGTGTGTGTAGGTCATAGAGTCAAACTTTGAGTATTGCATCTGCAAATGAGAAATATCGCATCATACTAGACTGCAGGTAGGACATCTGATAAGTGTTGAGAAACACTCGACGCAAGGGTAGTGTTGAAAAACACCATTGGGGTGGTGTTGAAAAACACCATTGGAACCAAGTTGCCCAAGAAACCCAGACGCACAAAGAGACCCAAGATAAGCTTAAAGCAACATATGCCCCCTAGACTAAGACAAGAATCAATTCCAGGCTAGGAGAGGCAAAGCGAGAAGTGGAGCGAAAGAGCGCCACGCAAGACTGATAGACATAGGTGCAGAGGGTCTCAAGCAGCGCCTGTTTCCAGGTTTTCACCACTTGATAGATTTTTTCAGGACTT
Source organism: Chamaecyparis obtusa (assembly GCA_027943335.1). Classification (NCBI taxonomy): domain Eukaryota; kingdom Viridiplantae; phylum Streptophyta; class Pinopsida; order Cupressales; family Cupressaceae; genus Chamaecyparis; species Chamaecyparis obtusa. The sequence continues at coordinate 1,236,030 of BSBK01003447.1, forward strand.
TTTTATAATTTTTTTATATTTTTGCTACCAAGGCGCCTGTTTCCAGGTTTTCACCAAGGCACTTTTTCTCTTTTTTTTTGAATTTTTTGAATTTTTTTGGTGAGACATCAAAGCGCCTATTGCTAGGTTTTCACTAGGATGCTCATTTTTTCAGTACTTTATATGCTTTTTAGGTTTTTTTTTTTTTTTTCTATTTTTGGAAGAAGGCAAGCTTTTTAGATAGTACTCCTTGAAAGGATAAACCCTGACATGCCAAGGATTCAAAATGATATGCTCAAAGATGCTGATAGGGAAAGGAAGATGGAAGAGAAAAATGGAGGATAAGGCTTTATGTAAAGCGAGTGAGGTTGGAAGATATGAGGAATAGGAAAATGAGGAAAAAGGATAGAAGGTAGAAGGATAATGAATGGAAAGATTGTGAAAGGGTAGATGGGAAGGAAGGCAAGATCAACATCGACACACACCTTGAAGGGTGGCGAGAGGATGGAGGAAATATGAATAAAGGAATACGTGAAGGAATATGATGAATGTTTAGCAGAGGTTGCGGTTCAGGCACATGGAATGAAAGATCATTTTTGGAAGAAGATGAAGTGGAAGCCTTTGGAAGCTTGAATGTCAACTTCACTTTTTGTTCAACATAAGACTCTTTCAAGAGATATTTTGGAATCCATATAGCCTTAGGCTTTTTATTTCTTTTTGATGATTTAGAGAGAATATCTGTAATGATGGATTTTGGAACCCATACTTGTCTTGTAGTTTTCTTCTTAGATATCTCTTTTGACTTTATGTGCCCATGTCGATTAGAGGAGACATGGTGATCTTTTTTTGATGGATTCTTGTATTGCTTCTTTTTCTGGTATTGAACATTCAAGTTACTTCCAAAAGACTTGGGACTTGTGGAAGAAGGAGGAAGATATGACTGGTTTAGATGGGTGAGTGGATGAAAAGGATTCAAGGGTATGCATCTATGTTGATCTTGAGGAAAGATAGGAGATGGAGGGACGTAAGGACCCAAAATGGATGATGAATTAGGAGAGTTAGGAGGGGAAAGTGAAGGGACATAAGGACCCAAGATGGAAGGAAGGCGTGAAGCCTTTAGCAGTGGAAGAGGTCCAAGGATGGAAGTGGAAGATGCAAAAGGATAATCAATAATTTCATCAGCATCTATATGACAACCAAGGACATCAGCATCTTTAGAGTGAGCATTAGGATTTGCAATAGGATCATGAACATCTTTAATAGGAGAAAATTCATTGATAGAATTGTTCAAAGCTTGCAAAGACTTAGGAAGAGTAGAAAATGGAAGCGAACATGGAGTGGTAGAACAAGAAGATGGAAGACTTTGATCTTGACAAGGATCTTTGGATAGCATAAGCGTAGAATTTTTCTCTTGATTTTTAATAAGCTTAACATCAGAAGTAACGACACTATTTTTAATAACCTTAATGGAAGTATCATCTTTGGAAAGTGCAAGCATAGTAAGGTTATTTTGATTATCAACAAGCTCAATAGTGCAAGTGGTAGCTTGATCTTGCTTAGGAGAAGACTTAAGACATGGTGGAATGAATGTAGAAGAGCATAGAGGATCAAAAGAACCATGAAATGGATCAGAGACATCATGAAAATAATTGGATGACATGGATGGTTCTTGATCTTGATCTTTCTTTATATTCTTTTCTGTATCATTTTTAGAGTCCTCTTGACATGAAGCCACTTCTAAGGACAAGGAAGCATTTTGAAATTGTATGGAAGACTTTGGAATAGATAGTGAAGGACTAGCTGAAGTAGGCATTGTAGTGCATAAAGGCTTAGGCTCTTTAGGTTTAGCATTATTGAAATTATTTTCAGCCAAGTGAAGGTTAGCTTGAGTTTCTTGAAGAGGTAGCTCTTGAGGATAACTATAGGGAACTGCATGAAAAGCATTAGGATCTTTGTTGGGTGAAGGATTTGTGAAAGATTTGGAAGACTCAAAAGCTTTAGGAGATGTATGAGTATTGGAGGAAGTAGGGGATGGAAGGGGACCATCACAAGACAAAGGTTCAACATTAATATGATCTTGCTCAGAAGTACAATTTTGATTTTTAGCAGTAGAATTCTTAGAGAAGAAATGCTCATAGTAGTAACGTTTATAATCAGCGCGTTGTATTTTATAGTCCTCAGCAGTAGTAGATGGATTATCATCAAGGTATTGTCTACAAACATCACTAAACTCTCTTTCAAAATTAGAATCATATGGATCACCATCACAATCTATCCAATAGGATGACCCATTTTCAGTAAGCATGAGTCTGCGAGGACTCTGAGGAGTAGAGGTGTCATAAGTATCACTACATTGTCCATCATCATAGTCATCAAAGGTATTACAAGGATTGTCATGTTGCTCATTATGGTATGGCTCATGAAGAAAAGCAAGACTCTTGGGGGAAGTAGAAGAAGAACAAGATCTTAAAGAAGGAGAAAATGAAGACATAGTGGAAGAAGAAAACTTAGCTAAGGAAGAATTTGAATGATGTTGAGAAGAGTCATGGTAAGATGAAGAAGGATAATGATGTTTGGAAAAGGCATGGTAGGATGTGGAAGATGAAGAATGATGAGAAGACCTAGAAGAAAAAGAGTGTTTGGAAGAAGGAGATTGTGAGAGAATCATGTCTATAATCCTAGCAAAGGCATCAGACTCAAACATCTTTTTGTTTACTCTTGTCTTAAGTTGATGACTTGCGGGATGCTTGGAAAAATAATACTGTTTGAATTGAGCAATGAGTTCGAGATCATCCCTTCTCAAGAGAGGTTCTATAGCAAGATAGTTGAAATTCATGATTCTAGAAGAGGAGGAATCAAGCATGAAAGAAATGAATAGAAGAGATGAAATAGAAGAAGGCAGACTAGATAATAAGAGGAAAAGGATCAAGAAGACATGAAGAGGATAGGAAGAAGAGAAAGAAGCATGAAGGAAGAAGAGAAATGGAAGACTAGGAAGATATGGGAGATGTGGAAAAAAGAAGACCAAGAGTCATTTTGTACAAATTGATACCATTGAAGTCCATTTGAATATTGAGCAACATGTAATAACCTCTAAGATCTGACCTGGACTGACCAAGGATGACTGGAAGTGACACAAATCAACTTCAGATTGCAAGCAGTAGTGAGATAGCAAAATACCTTTGTGTGATAGTTCCCAGGCAAACAGTGTGACTCTTGACCAATGAACATAAAAATCTCAGTTTTGAAGTGTTTTGATCAAGTTCAAAGATTGGATAGTGCAATTTTTTAGTTTGACAAGCAGTAACAGCAGATAAAAGACAAGTTTGCAAACAGTAGGTGATCAAACATGTCATAGAACACTTGAAACAAGGGCAAAAGCAACCTTGCCAAGACAAACACTTGTGATATCAAAATAGAGAACCTTATGAATGCTACCGTTTATTTGAATGTTGAGAACGTTTACACGGGCATAGCACAATCGAAGACAATTCAAGAAATTACTACCTAGAAGGACAAGGTTCATTACTTAACAACTTGGCCCACAACTTGATGTTCCCTTGCCTCACACCAAGTGGTTGCCCACAAGAGATATTGGCATTGTCATGGAAGTGTCAAAAACACAACCAAAGGAGCACATATGGTGAGTATCTTGGGGTGATCCGGGTAAGTCCACTTGGATCAATCCTTGCACCAAGAAGCTAAGCGGCTAAAATAGGGTGGCCTCTATCTAATGGTTCATAGTAAGGGTTTCCGTTCATAGCACCCTCTTGCTCCTCATAAAGGACTAGGACCTCGCGGCCTCAAGAGTACCTTAAGCATTCTTGCTTAATGCTTTCCTCATGGTCACAATCCCACAAGTTACTCACATCAAGCGAAGATAAGTACTATGTCTACCAAGGTTTTGTGTCCTTGATAGCCTTGAGATTATAGTGAGTTGGAATCACTCGCCACCAAGGAAAATGATGACAAGGTTGTCCCCACTTGGGTCGTTCCTCTTGATTGCTCAAGAGTAGGCCCGCTAAAGGATCCTAAGCTAAACAAAGAGTGGATGATTTTTGAGGTTCAAAGTTTTTGATTCACCACAAGGGTGAAGAGCATACTCCCCTATCTCAAAAACTTCTCCCAAACACACCAAGCAAGATCCAATTACCCCTTTGCTTCCAAAACCTCAAGATGGGTCAAGATTTTCTGATTCACCTAAAGGTGAAGAGCATACTTCTCCTACCACCCCAAGATTCCTTTCACAAAGTATTAAGTGCCTATGAAATGAAACAACTAGTATATGCCACACTTAATAAAAAAAAGTAATTAAACAAGTGCTTGATTTAGTTTTTATGCTTAGGGCAGCCCTACAAAAACCATTAGTAGCCCTCTTTGACATGCGTTCTTTTGGCAAAATATCTCAAGCAAGTGCACCTACAACCACAACTTGTTAGACCCACAATGGTTAGCACATGAAAAATCTGATAATCTGCAAAAATAATTGATCAAATGATAAAATCTGAAAATGAAACCATCATGGTTGGATTGGGCTCGGAAAGACCTTTCCAACGATATATCACACTTAAACTTTTGATACCATTTGCAAAATTTCAAAAAAAATGGGCACCCGTTTTCCAGAGTGGCACGGATTTGAAAACACTTGAAAATTTCAAAAGATAGCTAACAACCCAAAACTTGCAAGATAGATAAAATAGCCCAAAAATAGCTCTCTGCCAGGTTCAGACACAGTATCGCGCGATACTTCGCCCGACACCAGGCGATACTTTTCAGTCCGTGCGATATTTCGCCCAACACTAGGCGATACTTCGCCCGAGACCAGGCGATATACCTCAATACTACCGTGCGATTCTTCTCTGGCGTGAAGTATCGCACGCATATAGTAAGGTATATCGCGCGATATACCTGAGAAGTATCGCGCGATATTCTGAAAAAAAAACCAGAGAACAAAAATTACGCTAAAAACTTGCCGAAAAATTGTCGAAAAATGATGAAAATGCAGAAAAAGAAGGGACAAAGCTAGTCTACTCTGCCCCACGGTGGGCGCCAAAAATGTGTGCTATAAATGTGTCACACTTCTATGGATCATTGCATGCAAGGAAACTCAAGAATGAGGCCTCACAAATCGATCCATAGCTCCCTAGGCATGGAGTGCAAGGGTTTTTAAGAATGCTCTCAGCTAGAGCTATTTAGCCAATAACCTTGCTAGTAAACCATGCAATGGGAGATTCAATGAAGACAAGGGCAAGAATGCCAATATCCTCAAGAATCAAGAATGAAAATGCAATGCAATGCTATGCTAGAATGGAAATGCAAGCTAAACTATGGAAATGAAAGATGCAAGTATTACAAAGCCTCCTAGTTAAACTAGATGAATTAATCTAAAGCATAAAAGAAATCTAAGCTAAGAATGCCATGAAAATGAAGCTACTATGCAAGAAATGAAATCTAACTATGAAGCAAGAAAGCCATGATGATGCAAGAATGAAGACAAGAAGATAGAGTGTTGATGAAGATCCAAGATGAATGCCAACAATGCTCCAAATCTTCAAACCCTAGATGCAAGAATATCTCCAAAAGCTCCAAGATGACCTAGAAAACCTGTAGCATAACAATAGCATAAAAATTGTGTGTGCAAATGAGGAAGAGAGCTCTCCTTTTATAGGGAATGAAAAAGGAATGGGCCATGGAGATTAAGAGGCAAAAGATTTAATCAACGGTGGAGCTTGAAAGAGGAGCAATCCATGTGCACAAGTATCCTCCAATGAGAAAATAAGAGTTGACTTTTGTGTCCATATGAGACAAAAAGTGCTTTTTCCCTTTTTATAAAATAAGAATAATGCTTTATTTGTGCAACTTAGGATAAGAGGAAAAGTGGTCTTTTTATTTATTAAAAGGGGAGGAAATATTCCTTTTAAATAAATAAAAACTTAGGATAAGATGGTTAGCCCATAGAAAATAATCGAATAAATGATAGAACTAGGATTTGATCAAGAATAAGTAATTGATAATTTAGCAAAAGGGGCTAATAGTCTAGGTGACCATTTTTAGGTGTATACAGGTAGCTCCTAGAATAAGGTCTATCCTATGACTTATGGCTCTTTTAGGGGGTAAGGTTGATGGTTTTCCATCACTTACTATACCTTGATAAATCTATAGCATGCTTTGCAACTCCTTGGGTAACTCTGACTTCTTAGCTCCCTTACCTTCATCTACCTCCCTTGGTCTTAACACCAATGCAAAGCTAACTCCTTCACTCTCTTCCATGGCTTATAAGAACTCTTTTTCATGAACCATGAGCACATTAGGACCTGCTATCTTCACCTCTGCATCCTCTAATAGTGACTGGATTTTGAAAGTCACATTATCTTTCTTAAAAGTATAGGAGTTCTTTCCTCCATCATGCATAGCTTGGTGGTCAAATTGCCATGGTCTACCTAGGAGTGAGTGACATGGATCCATAGGTAACACATCACACAAAACTTTATCCTTGTACCTTCCAATTGAGAACTCCACCCATGTTTGTTCATTCACTAACACATGTTGGCCTTTATTTAGCCACGTGACCTTGTAAGGATTGGTGTGGGGTATCCTTGTCAACTTTAGCTTGCTGACTGCTTCCTCTAACACAATATTGTCAGTAGACCCTGAGTCAATGATTAATCTACATACTTTCCCCATCATCTTGCACTTTATCCTAAACAAGGACCTCCTTTGGCTTGGTTCTTCTTTAACTAGCTCCTTGATCAAAGTTCTCCTCATCATGAGGTTCTCACCTTCCTCTGAATTTAATGGGACCTTAGGATGTTTCTCTATTGCATTTGTGTCTTCATAAACTAGGTTAGTTCTCTTGTCACCTCTTTGAGAAGAACTACCCTTCTCTGGACACCTATAGGTAGGGTGTCCCATTTGATTGCAATGGTAGCATTTCATATTGGCAAAGTAGTTGCCTCTTCCTTGTCCACCACTTCTTCCTCTAAAACTAGAGCTCCTTCCTCTACCACCTCTACTAGAGCTTCCTTCTTGCTGCTCATTGAATTTGATTTCTCCTTGAGCCTTTGAATTTGAACTCCTTCCACCATAGCCACCTCTTTTTCCTCTACTATCTTTTCCCTTACCTCTACCTTTGGAGGTTTGTTCTTGCTTCCTTTTTCTTTTCTCTTTTATCTTCAAGGCCATTTGATAACATTGGTGGATGGTTTTGAAGTTCACAAGACTCATGTCTTCTTGAATGGACCATTTAAGTCCATTCATATACCTTGCTAATTTGATGCTTTCATCTTAAACCACCTTATCTTAAGCACAACTTTTGGAACTCTTCAGTGTATGCTTGGAAATCCAAATATTTTTTTCTAAGATTGTGTCTCCTCCTATGTAGTTGAACTTCATAGTCATCAGGTAGGTAGGTCTACTTCACTTTAGTTACCATGCCCTTCCATGTAACTATAGGACCCTTTCCATCTTTCTCTCTTTTAGTTTGTACAAACTTCCACCATGTGAGAGTTGAACCTCTTAACCTTGACTTGGGCACCATAAATTTTTGGGCCTCTGAGATACCATCACATTCAAAGTGATTCTCAATGCTATCTATCCAATCCATGACTGAATCTCGATTCATTTGTCCATTGAATAATAGCACACCCTCCAAAGCTTTTCCATTCAAGGCCTTCAATGCCTTCAAGAAGGGTTCTTCAGGATGAACAGGGTCAGTGTTAGAGCTTCCTCTTCCAATTCTAATTCCTTTTCCCTTGCTTCTTTCTCTTCCTTTTGATCAATCTTATCTTTGACCTTATCAACTTTGTCTTGGACCTCACCCAAGAGCTGCTCCATTTGGGACAATCTTTCTCTTAGCAACCGATTATCCTCTTCTTGTTCTTCTACCTTCTTGGCTAACTTAGCGTTAGTCACCATGGTTTTATCTTCTACTGATCCCACTGATTTATTCTCTCCTACTAATTTAGTAGGCTGCAACATCAACCACAAGCCTGATCAATTCAAGCTCTGATACCAATATGATGTGAGTGTTCCAAGGCTTGCTTGCACATCTACCAAGAGACCTAGCTTGTCTCTACCAATGATCCTATTCTTCACTAGGACCTTCCAAAGGCTTAGATGATTAACTAAGGCCTTATCTAGCTCCTCTCCAAGAGCCTATCACCTTGTGCTTCACCTTGAAGGACTAACACCATGTAGATACTTCACTTCTTCACCTACACTTAGAAGGATCTAAGTGCCATCTCCTCATAAAACTGCAATTTCATTGTAGGGGTGTCAAACACATTGGAAACATTCCATATGATTCCATTTGATTCAATTTGGAAGGATCTTCAAACCCTTCTTTATCGGGTTCAAGATTTCACCTTGAAGAGGCCTAATTAGGCCTATTTCCTTGTAGCCTTTTGCAGAGACCTTTTGCCACTTCTTTCCAAAACTTACCAAATGACCTGCAAAAAAAATTAGGGATTTGGATACCCTTTTGGATTTTACTAAATATTTTTCAAGTTTTGGTCTCCCAAGTCCTTTGTACACATGATTCCTATATTCTAGGCCTAATAGGGATAAAAGACCTATTTCCTAGGACTAGACTGTATTCTTGATAGAAAATCACTCTAATGGATTGGTATGACCACAATCCTCATAACATGTCAAGATATGACTAATTCCTACCTGGAACTATACTTTTTATGTACAATGCTTCTCTCTCTCTCCTGCATTCAATCACTAGATTCTTCACTGTCAAGCCTCTAATCGGATACTCCTAGCTTGCCTAGGGTTTGACATTTAAAATAGAAAACTGACTCCTCTAGATTCCTAACACTATATACATTATGTATAGAGGTTCCAATCAAAGATACATCCACTTTCTTGAAGTTTCAAGGGTTGAATCTCAAGTGGGAGTCATGAAACCAGCACACTGTCTAAATCTAACTTATTTTCTCACTAGTAGACCAACTCAAAAAAACTATCACACTGAATGAAAAAGTCTTAAAACATACTACACTACTCAAATCCAATGCTAACTTTCAAGTTTCAAACCATATAATACCACTATCACAATGAAATGCTCGGGTTCTTCACAAAATAGAGTTGCAGAGCTATCTTCTCATTACACAAACTTGTTACAATGATGTCTCTCCTCGAGATTCAAGCCTTATATTACATTAAATGTCACTTACCATGTTTTTAGGGCCTATTGGTCGATCTCCCACTTCCTATCTTCTAGGGGATCCTATGTAACCGAGTTGCATGCAACATTTGCCATTATTGCAAATGTTGTCATGATAACTTTGTAACAACATTTGGCATCTTTGTATTTATGCCATCATCGTACTTCTTAGGACCTCTAACCTCTATATTCTAAGGAACCAACTCCATTAATGGCCCCATGGTATCTTTCTAACATCATTCATGTGTTTAGAACACATTTAAGACTCTAATCCAACCTTTAAGCTTCTTAAGACTAAGAAAATTAAAAGCTACTAACAATGACTATTTTGGTGACCTTAGTCCTAATGACTAACTCACCTAGTCCACAATGCAATGACCTTCTAAGGTCTAAAACCTAACACACAACTCACTCTACCAATATAACTTGGCTAATGTCAGATACGAGCCAAAATATCAAAACTATGGAGGTTAGCCTAGGTGTGCTCCTGCACCACTCAGAAGTTGCTAGCCTCTATCCTGAATACTATTCTGAAAGTTGAGGATAGTTGTTTTCCTTATGACCATACCAACCACAAGAAAAAAAATCTCCACCAAATCCTCTCCTTGCTAAGGGTACACTAGACTGCTGGAAACTACCTCTACTAACCTCCTGACAAAAACTCTGAGCAAGCTGACTATGAGTATGATTCTTGATACATTGAGCATTACGAAAGTTCCTGGACTGAGAACCACCACCCTGAGATGGGGAAGAGAACCCCTTCTACTGCTGGTCTTGATTACCTCACGAGAAGGTAGAAGGTCTTTGAGAGTTTCCATTTTTTTGAGACTGATTCCCCCTAGATCCAGTAGCTGAACACCCATCTGACCACCATGACCCAAAGCTAGATTTGTCTCCACCAAGACAGCCTTAATAACCACCTCCTTAAGGGTCTTAGGTTTGAAAAGCCTAACTCCCCTAACGATGAAACCATTAAGTCCCCTAATGAAATGTTGAACCATCAATGCCAATTTATCACCAAAACTTGCGTAAGGTTTGAGCTCAAAGAAACAACACTCATAATCCCAGACAGTCATAGCTAATTGTCGTAGATCATGGAATTAATCTGTGCACTACTGTTGACACTGATCATATAGAAACCATTCCCAAAAGTTGTCAAGAAATAACTCTCAAGTATAACAACCTCCATACTAAGTCCAAGTTTCTGCTCTTCTATTTTCCACCAAGTAGCTGCAAAATCTACGAGGTGCATGATAGCACACCTCACCTTAACATTGGTATCAAATTGATTCATAGAAAAACATTGATCCAATGCAATGAGCCATGTCTCCACCTCAAAACTAGTACCAAGACCATCAAAGGGAGGATATCATGATCTCAAAAGGTATCTCATCTGATTAGCCTTTATGGCTTCCTGACCAACGGTAGTGTCCTTCCTCCTAGGACTCCTGGATCTCTGTCTATCCTCATTCCTAGAATGGTGTGACTCTCCTCTCCTCTCTATCCTATCATGAATAGGTAGATGTTCTAGGATGGTCTGAAGTATCTACCTGACATTAGGCTCTCTAGAATCACCATGCTTCTCACCACTACCCTCATGCAAATTCTCAACTCTATGACTCATAGGAGGGCTGTGAAGCCTACCCCTCCCATGTCCTCTACTATAGCCTCCACTACAACCTCTACCAATAAATCTAGCTCTAGAAACCATCTCTCCTACAACATCAAACAAAAGAATGATATCTCAAAACCAGTCAAGAATAATAAAGACATGATAAATAAAATGATAGTTTGAAATACAGAGTGTTATATGTTTAAGCTTTTGTTTCAAGTTTTAACTGTTTAGACATCTAGTGGGCGTACAAATTCATAGAGTTCCCAGTGTAGAAACTTGGGCTCTGATACCAAGTGTAATGCCCTGCCAGGGAACCCAGGAGAAATTAACCTAAACATACAACTAAGTTTACATAATAATTTTTTAAAGAGTTTACAAACAATAACAACAATGTTTTACAAGGCGGAAGCAATACAATATGATTTACAACTCATATACAAATACAACTTAGCATAGATTGCAAATCTCAAGGGTTCATTGACATAGATTTTGTAAACATTAATTAATTACTTTAGATTAGACATAATTACAAATCTCATGTATACAAATGAATGATAAATACAACATCATATAAAGGAAAACATAAATACAATTGGTACCATAAGGTATCCATAATAATCCACATCCACTATACATGTCACAGGGTATGTAATGTAACAATAATCCAAAATAAAGAACAACATTATATCACTTGAATAACTGATACAATGATACAAGAACATAGAATAAGAATACATCTCCAACAATGAGGAACAAGAAGGTACAAATGCTACAAGGATCATTTAGCACTAGTACATGAATGTCAAAATCTCAAATGGTAAAAGAATCACTACCATCTGATCTTGTGGAACCTAAATGGTCCACTCCCACCATGCTGAGGAGATATCAACAGACCCCACTTGGATAAAAAACATCAACAAACAACGTAATACAAGCTAAGGAAGATATCTTGAAAGCTTTCTAACTCAAAAGGTACAATAAGACAACAAGGTATAACATACTCAACCAAAGGCAACCAACACATGTAGGAAACCTAAGATTTATAAAGGGAAGTGTCATCACATGAACCAACTCTAAGGTTATTCCAGTAGTCTCACAAGACCCTGATGCCTTAGTGAATCTATGCGGTATCAGTAACCCCTCAAGAAGATGAGGTACCAATTATGCCATATCTAGTCCACATAGGCAACAAGCATCTTCCCACTCCTATCCTAGTCAAAACTCAATCAAATAACTCAAGCATGAGCGAGGCAGACAATGTCTTATTAATTCATTTTAAACTCTTGATGTCATTTAATTATCACTTAATTAAGTCACTTGCTATAGGTTATCTTGGCAGCCACTTGCGAGCCTCGATGCCTATTACAAGCCACTTCCCACCTATACACTTAGTTAACCTACCTAGGTTCACAATTAGATAACAAGAAGGTACTAACATCAAGTCAGTTCCTTAATACAATAGGAATACACTAACTCTCAAACCACAATATCTCAACAATACTCTCAATAAACTTCAATAATAAAACACATGACAGAAAAAAATATAAACATTCACCCAATCCCAAGCCTCTGGTAACGTTTCTAAATAGGAAACATAAAAACTCTCATAAAATCCATAAACACATCACAAAATACATTCCACAATGATTCCTAAAAACTCAACACTAGGTTTGATAACCCAAAATAAATATTTAAAACATGCCCTACAACTAACAAATGAATCTCTCAAGTTTAAAACAAATTATTTCTTCAAATAAAATATCAAACCTTATAAACATGTGAATATCTAGCATTTAACATCACCAAAAAAAACATTAATGATCACCTAATCATCAATAAATAATAATAAATATTAAATAATAACATTAATTAAATTATCAATCATCAATATTTATTATTAATAATAATTACTAAAAAAATAAAATCTTAATTTTTAAAACAAAATACTTTATAAATATTAAAATAACTATAAAACAAATCTTACTAATTAATAATACACATAAACAGAATAATTATAAATATTAAATAAAAATTAAATATTAATATATATATATATATATATATATATATAAATTAAATAAAATATATATAAAAAGGAGGGCAGAGGTGGGTGTCCGCGGACCCCACATCTCCTGTGGGCCCACCTTGGCTGCCGCAATGACCTCCCTTAGGAGCTGCCAACAGCAAGGTTGCCAGGATCCCCCTTGGGGCGCCGTCGGTAACTTATGTTGCCGCAATGACTTCCCTTGGGAGCCTCTGATGGATGGGAGGGGTGGTGGCTCCCACCCACCTAAAATTATTAATTTGTTTAAAAAAAAAATAAAATCTTGCTGTTAGGAATTTCCTGACGCAAACCAGAGAGATCCTTTAAAAAAAAAAAACTAAAAATATAAGGGGTTATATATATATATATATTTTGCAACTAAAAGGAAATACAATAGATTTATTTGTCTAATTCCTTAAAATCTAGAGAATAATTTTATTCTAATTTTCTCCCAAATAAATACAAAAGAGTAACCCAGATTTAATCATTTCTAGGGTTTATAGAGGGCTTTTAAAATATGATTCTTCTTTCCTTAAACCAAATCAAAATGCAATTTTCTAACACTAATACATGTAGAATATTCCAGGAATGCCTAGAGTTTCAACATGCATAAATTTTCTAAATATTAAAACATATAATACTCTGGATTTGGGTTTTATCTCAAAATTTCCATGCAAAGATCTTATTACCCAATTCAAACTAATAAGAGAAAATTTCACTAATAACATAAATAAGATTCAACAAGCATACCAAACACAATGCAGACAATCTTTTCAAATGAAAATCAACATGGGTTCTTCAAACCCTACTTGAAATCCACGAGAAGAATCTGAAACAACAAGGATCAAAATAAAAGCTCTACGAATCCAAAATAATCCTAAGCTTTGAAAATAATCCTTCAAACAATCCACACAATTTCTCCAAAATCTAGCCCCCCAAAAAACCTGTGTGTGAAGAATGACTAAAAGAATCCCTAATAAAGAAAACTCCCCAAACAAAACCCTACATGCAACTCCGATAAGGCAAAAGAACTCAACATGCAACTCTAAATCAGAAAATAGAACTCAACTCTCAACTCTTGCTTTTATCAATTTATAATGCATGATTAATTTCAATTACCATAATAAAAGAATGCATTTTTCTAATTTTAATTCCTAACTCAACTTTAACTTTAAATTCAAATTTAATTTCCACTAAACCGAATGTGCAACTTAAATTGCATATAATTACTTAAGTAATCAATAAATACTTTAGCACATAATTAACTATGTTAACTGATAAATTAAATAATAAATAAATCAACCATGTCTTTTAATTTTGCACTTGGATTTAATTATTAATTAAACCATTTTATTCCAAATTTAATCTTTTAATTCAATCCTTTAATTAATAAAGGTATTTAATTAACCTTAATAATTAAATATTATCTATATCCAATATTTCCACATCATAAAATATAACTATTCAAATAACATAATTACTCATAATTTAATCATTTAAATCAAATAACTCACACAAGCAAAACCACTTGACTCCCAAAAATTAAAAATCAACTAATTCCATAACAAGCAAACACCAAGGAAGGGTTCATGAATTCACGTCTCCTTGACCCATTTGGATAGGAAACTCAATAAGAAATTTGTCCCTAAATCTAGGGCAATTAATGGCTTGGGTTGGGATTTGGACATGTATGTTATCTCCCCTCTCTTACCATTTGAGATATTGTGATAGGGCACGCTCATCCTGGCAATTCAGGGAAGTCGATGTCCGATACCTGAAATCCTACATAAAAGACAAGCATGTGCATACATGTATAAATATATAACAAACAATGGCAGGGATCGGTCAATCGTGAGGATCTCACAAGAAAGTAATTATGACTTTGTCCCTCAACAACATCAAGCATATCAAACAGAAATATAAAATGCACATGCCAACCATACACATGCAAGTATGGGGTTAGAAAAAAATCATAAATGTAAATAACATCCTAACATATAAATTACTATCATAAAATAACCATAACATATACATCATCATAAGTATTTAAATTGACATGAAAATAATCCATATTCATCTAACTGATAACACATGATATAACACATAATCCAAAGGTTCATATTTAATCAAATTAATAATCTAAATATCACTGAAATAATCAACGCACACATAAAAGTGGCCTAAAATAATTTGGAAAAAAATAATTGAAAAGAAAACTATGGGGGGGCACTACAGATCTCGCAGGGCGTACTAGCGATCTTGTGTATCTGTCAAAAAAATAAAATGAAAAACAATGAGAAAAAACTTGACAGACTACACGAATTTATACTGGAGTGATCCTGCAAGGTCTACCTGCATTCCCATCTGGTCAAACAACAATCCCGCAGGCACGAGTACAAATAGAAACTGGTAGATTTATGACTCATTTTTATTTTATGCCTTAAGGCTTACAAAGGCATTCCCAAAGGGTCAAACCACAATCCTGCAAGTCTGATGTAAAAAGAATAAAAGTTTAAGACATAAAAAAGAGGTCTTGGGAAGCCAAGATACCTCAGTCTGTGGGAATGCAGTCCCACGGGTTTATGTTGCGATCCCGCCAACTGTATCCACAATCCTGCCAATTTTTATTTTTGATTGTTGTACAAGATTTGAAAATGGGAATGATGTCACCCAAACCCCTTGTTTGGTCTTCCAACTTGCAAAAACTAAGAATCACCTTGCAAAGCACTTAAACAACAAAAAACATTAATATTTGTTAGTTTCTTGCAAGTTAAAATGATGAAAAAGATGAGAGAGTGACCCTTGTTGTGGGTCCCATTGGGTGTGCCAAAATGTATCACCTAAAATGTAGTGTTAAGGAACACTAAACAATGAAAGCATTCAACAAAATAAACTAGATAATCACTTAAGAAAAGACCTGCAAATGAAACCAAACTACCAAAGGAGCATGTAAACCTCAAACTCCCAATAGCTCAATTGTAGTTGGATTTGTCCAAGTAGAGGAATGTCTGCTTAAAGATGTTTCTTAAGCTTCAAAATGATCTTCAATGAATGAGTGAGAATTTTAGCATTATGAGGGTATGATATAGGATTTTTGATGCTCAAACTAGCATTATAACTTTGCTTATGATGGTGGATGATAATGAAGGAGTGAAGGGTTCAATTTATGGGAAAAGGGAGGATGGAATGGATGGTCAAGATGAAAACCCGAGGAAGGGTAGAGATGCATTTGAGAGAAAGCACATGGATTGTGCTTTCTCAAATGCCTCTCATTGTGACAAGTGTTAAAAGGAGAGAGGTATGGAAGCATGGGGGAATGTGGCCATTTTGGGAGATGCGAGAGGGGACAAAAGTGTAAGAGATGGGTGGAGTGTGTAAGAGGAATGTAAGAGAATTTAAGGTTGACATTTAATGCATTTTGGTTGAGGAGTGGGGGATGTGACATGAGGGTTGACTTGAATTGGGTTAGCATTTATTAATCCATGGATTATAATTGTGCAAATGTTTAGTGGGTGATTAGGATTGGATTAGAGGGCAAGTGGGAGAATAAGGAGGATTTGATGGGAGGAGAAAGAATGAGTGGAGGGTTAGATTAGCTAATCATGGGTCATTAGCTAATTAAGAAGGATTAGTATGTGTGAAGGGGTTGGGTTGAGTTAAGATCATGGGGCAACGGTGAAGTCAATGGTTAGGTTGGGGTTAACGTTAAGAGCCATGTGCTCTAATTAATTAAATAAGAGTTATTTAATCAAAAAAGGATTTTAGGGAATTAACTTAAATAAAGTTATGTATTTATTTAAATTAATAGAGGAATAGCGATTTAATTAAGTATCAGACTATGGGTTTCCATTTAGATAATTAATTAGGCTATAGTTAATTAATTAAATTAATCAGCTAGTGGGTGACATAAATTAAATAAATATTAAAATATTTAATCAATCAATGTCCTAGGAAAGAACTAAATAATATTAATTAATTATGTAATCAAATTTATGTGTCTACAATAACATAGTCAGCCACCATAAAAAAAATGGCTTTGCTTTTTCGTAAAAACCGCATTGTCTTCAGCACTGAATCTTCAGATTGACAGATTGCGTTATTTTCAAAGACCAGATATGCATGATCATTTGGTTTTCCTCCTTCCCAACCTGCCTTAGGCATCGTTAATGATAACATCCATATCTTGGCTAGGGCACAAAGGGCTCCCCAATCTGTGATTATATCTGAAAATCATCCCGATGATATTCGATCTGCTGCGAATGGAGGTAGATTGCCAGGGGAACAACCGTGCCTTAGTAAGCCCTCTGAAACTAGGAAGGAAGATTTCAGATGGATAAAGGTAAGACACCACAAGAGCTATAGGAAACCCTCTTCTTCCCCTATCTTTGTATCTAAACCCTTGCACCTTAAAAATTTTTTTGACACTCTTAGGAAACTGGAGCATCATTCCAATCCTAAACCCATTCCCTCTCATCATTGCAAAGTAGCAGCTACTAGGGATGGCATTTTACAAGCTCCCATTTTGACCCAATCCTTGGTAAATATATACACCCCCACATAAGAGAGGGATTTTAAAACAATCTAAGCCTATTTTTCAACCTACCCTAACTCCTAAAGTTACTCCCTACTCTCCACCCCACCGAAGATCAGAATCAGAATCACCTCTGCTAATTTATGTTGATGATGGTATCATAGAGCATTCCTAGGAACTAATGAAACTAAAGGGAGTTTTTTTTAAGATGGAATGGATATGGAGTCCCCGCAACCAAGATAGAAGACTGGCTCAAGAGTAACCTTAAAGATCAGGTAAGTATTTCTCTTCTCATGGATGAATTTTTGTTTGTTTATTGTTATAACATAGAGACTAAGGAAAAATTTACAGATAATAGATGCCCTAAATTTTTAGGGTTTGATTTTACATTATTATATTGGTGCCCGTCCTTTAACCCTAACAATATGCGAGGCATTGAAGTGTCTACAGCTATAAAACTAACTAATTTGCCCTTGGAATGCTCTAATAAAATAATTCTTGAGTAGATTGGGAATAGGTTAGGATATTATGTAAGATATGTAGCGACTAAATATACCCAATCAGAAAAGATCATCATAGTAAATATGGATATCTCGATTAAATCTCTTCCCCCAATTTTATTTCAAAGTCGCTCAAAGAGATTTCATTTAAACCCTATCATCATGTCAGAAATAACCAGAGACTTCAAACAAGATTAGGGAATTATTAGGTCAACACAACCACTAGCAGTTCCCCCCAAGGATATTTCCATCCATCTTAATGAAGAGGGTGGTGGCTTCTCAATTAAAATCCCAGCTAATTCTCCTACATAGAACATTATAAGGCAAAAGACACTAGGATTGATAGATATTTATTGAACTCACCCCTTAGACTATCCAGTGCCAGCAAAGAAACAACAGTTATCTAAGGAGGATGCCCCCTCCCTATCGACATGAATATTCATTTCAAGGGATAATATGGATAATCAAAATGGAGAAGGAAACATTTTATATGAGCATAAAAATTCTCCATCATCAGTTAAAAACCAGACAGAGGGCATGCGAATAATAGTAGGAAAATATTTGTGCAATAGAACTAATGAGAATATGGATGATGGAGTAGCCAATGATAGTATGGTTACGTCGAAGGTAAGGAAAATTTGTCAAGAGGATGAAGAAGGGAAGAATGATGTCAACATTACAGAGCTTCAAGTTCATATGACGCCCTCAAACTTGGAATCTGGGGACAAGAATGTTTTGATCAACAAAGATTTAGTAAGCCTTAACTTGACAAAGGGATAAATTTTGAAGACAATAAACTTGAGGAAGAAGTTAAGACAATTTTAGATTATCTAGGAGAAGTGGTGATAGAAAAATTAATGAACCAATTCCTTGATGAGATTTGTGATAAGGAAGAATTAGAACTTCAAAAGGATCTCCTTATTGAAGGTATCATGTCAGGAGATGCGGAAAGGGGAGGAATTGTGGAAGATATGTTAATTGATCTGAGGAATAGGGAAACCCAAGATTTAGATTCTTTAGGGATTGCCCTCCATAAAGACAACCAAAGTTCTCCAGACTGTGCAAAAAGATCAAAGAAAAGGGGGAGGAAGCTGAATGTTAAATTGATAGAGAAAGTTGGCAAAGCTGTAGGACAAGTGAAGATCACATCACTTCTTTATGCAGGGAAGGGGAAGAACCTTCCCACTGAGCTATGAATATCCTAACTTGGAATGTTAGGGGCATGAATGCCCCTAACAAGCAATGATTAATCAAATGCTATATTAATACCTATAATCTAGAAATTATTTTAATTCAAGAAACTAAGATGGATAACAAAGAAATGCTTAACTTTAAAAGGAAACTAGGAATAAGAGAATTGATGGCCTCGCCAACAATAGGAGCTTTTGGAGGTTTGGCCATTTTCTGGGATCCATGGTGCCTTTCAATTGACATCATAGAGATAAGGCAATTCTGGATGAGTGGTCTTGTTAGAAACTTTAGAAATAATTTAACTTTTAACATCATTAATGTATATGGCCCCATACAAAACAAAGATAAACTAATTGTTTGGCATGAAATTGAATCCTTCCTCAACCATAGGTCAGATACACTTTGGATTCTAGGAGGAGACTTTAATGTTATTACAAAGATAACATATAAAAGGGGGGAAGTAACTCACTCCCCATAGCTGCAAGAGACTTTTCCAATTGGACAGAAAGGAATTCCCTTCTAGAAATCCCTATAGAGGATAACTCCTTCAATTGGAATAATAAAAGACAAGGTTTCCATAACATAGCAGAGAAGTTAGATAGACTCTTTCTCAAAGGCAGTTTGATCAATACCGAACATTCCTTAGAGGCCAAGATTCTACCCATCTTTGGATTTGATCATTATCCAATGTTTCTAAACATCCTTATAGAATTAAAACCAAAATGATGCCCCCTTAAATTTGAACAAGCCTGGCTTAGAGACCCAGATTTTTTGAACCTAATCGAGCATTGGTGGTTTGAACCTAACATCATGAGTTACAAAATGTTCATAGTTGTTAATAAGCTAAAATGGATCAAAAGAAAATTGTTAGAATGGAATTCAAATAAATTTGGCAACATCTTTGATTCAAAATTGAAACTGGAAAAGGAATTGAGCGATGTTAATTCTCAAGTCATTCAGTTAGGAATAGATGATGATCTCTATCTTAAAGAGAAGAAACTACTTATGGATTATGAGGAAATACTAGCAAGAGAGGAAATATTTTGGAAACAAAAATCTAGAGAGACCTGGGTGGAAGCAGGCAATATGAATACTAAATTTTTTCACAATAGTACTAAGCAGAGGAGGAATATAAATAGAATTTCAAATATCAAAGATGAAATGGGACACATAATTAATGATCCAAAAGAAATTGCCACTGAAACAGTTTGTTACTCTAGAAATATTCTCAACAACTTGGAATACTCTAACTTGAATAATCAAACAAAATTACTAAAAAATATACCTAAAGACATAAATAAACATCACAACAAGGCCTTAATAGAGAAATTCAAAATAGAGGAAGTTAAAACTGCTCTCATGCAGATGAATCCAGATAAATCCTTGGGCCCAAATGGTTTCTTTGCTATTTTCTTTCAGAAGTGTTGCCACTTCATAGGGAGGGAAGTAACGGAAACCCTAGAGGGGATTAGAAACTCAGGGAAGATGTTGAAGAAGTAAACAATACCTTTATTGCCCTTATCCCAAAAAATGAAAAACCAGTTAACCTCAATGATTTTAGACCTATTGCACTATGTAAAACCTTATATAAAATCCTAAATAAAACCTTATCCCTTAGGCTTCAAAAAATCCTTCCCTTTCTTATTAGTGAGGAACAAACTGGGTTTTTCCTAGGTAGGTCTATTTTTGATGTAGTCATCATTACACAAGAGGCCACTCATTCGGTCCAAAAAAATAAGAACCTGAGCATGCTTATCAAGTTAGATATAAATAAAACATATGACAAGGTGGACTGGAGATTCCTATGCAAGTGCTTAGAAGCTTTTGTATTTTCCAGAAGTTGGATCAACTTAATTTTTGAATGCATATCTACACCCTCAATCTTTGTTCTAGTTAATGGAACTCCATAAGGTTTTTTTAGCATCTCTAGGGTGTTAAGGTAGGGATATCCCATCTCTCTCTTTTTATTCATCATTATGGTTGAAGCATTAGGAAGGGCTATCACTAAGGAACAAGAGAAAGGTACTATTGAAGGCATAGCCATCACAAATAACCTAGATCCTATGACCCATCAAAATTTTGCCGATGACACCCTGTTATATGGTGCGAGTAAAAGAAATGAGGCTAGATCCTTTAAGAGGATTTTGGATTCTTACACCAAAGCATCGGGACAAGAAATTAATCTAGATAAATCAGAAATCTTCTTCTTTAACATGGATAAGAAAGTAGAACAAGACATTTGTCAGATCCTTAACTTTAAGCAGGGAAAGCTTCCTTGTAGATACCTGGGCCTCCCACTAGTAAAGGATAACAGATCTACAGAAAATTAGAATCCTTTGATTGAGAAGATCAAGAACAAAATGAACTCTTGGAAAGGTAGATGGATATCCTTAGTAGGAAGAGCAACTATGGTGAGGTCTGTCTTGGCAGCCATGCCAATTT